>CM024811.1:14554897-14912713 GCA_014281875.1 Nibea albiflora | reverse complement strand
TGCTGGGTCATGAGAAAACAGGAATCTAGGTGGCAAGGCAAAGGCAGGGAAACACATTCATGACAGGACACATGACTGTGTAAAGTAGTTGACTCGTCACCTCACCTGAGCACATTAAAACCAGCTTTTGCATGTTGTCTCTTGTCTTGCCCAAGGTCACCTGGGATAGGCTCCAGCCCCCAGTGACTCTGATGAAGATAAGTGGTTACAGAAAATGGATGGATGGATGTTGTCTCTTGGTAAAAAACCTCTTGAGCATCAGTGTTTTGCTTCAGTGCACAGAAACAACACATCATTATTCAAGTGTTGGAGAGTGGCATAAAACTCCTATCAGACGTCTATTAATGTATAACGTTCTGAAATCTGACAGGCGTTGACTCATTTGAGCAGATATGAATCGTGCCTTTTCCCTTCTTATTCATCCACAGAATTTATGGTCGGATCGTCCCGATTTGTTACGGGAAGTCTAAAAGAGAAACTCAACAAAAGCTGTAATATAATCCTGCTGACTAAGTATAGATCTGGAGACGTGGGTGTAGCTGATCAAGCAGCACATTGTATTGTGCGGATTCTATTCACCATGACATGGTGAGACTATCTAGCATATTTATAGTGAGTCCTTTCAGGGTTCAGAGACACAGGTTTCCTCTGTTTGTTCACTGTTTCTAAGTTTACCACGCAAGATCACAATGCTGATTGACAGATGACTCTTTAAAGGGGAAACGTACCCATGATGGGATGTTCTACATGATGAAACTGAATCTGCCTTGTGGAAAAACATGTACATGTACAACATGTTCAAGAACAAACTGTTTCTGTGACTAACATATCCACGGTTTTGGGAATCACACTCAATAACGTCTGGCAGCAGGAAGTACCGGAGCTGTGAACACAACTCAGCTCAGATTGAAAAAAGATTGAATTGTATTTTCACTTCACATCAGATCGCAGCCAAATGGGTGGCACGGGGTGATATTGCAAACTGAATATTAATATTCAGATGTAGCAAAAAGGTCTATTTATGGATGGATCACTTGACATTTAGTCAACTGTTGTTTCTAAAATGTTTCTGCGAAGAAGGAGAAAATGATTTTCAGATGATCCAGAACGCGGCGGCACGCCTGGTCTTCAATCAACCCAGAAGAGCACATGTCAGTGCCGCTCAGTGAGCTCCACATTGAATTCAAATTGCTAATGCTTGCCTACAAAGTACATTTCTTCACCCACCTACTTGAATGCCCTTATACAGGCATGTGATCTCCTCCAATGAATGATGCCTGGCTTTGCCACTTTCTATTGTCTATTGTCACATTGTACCTGGATTGGATTATTTCCATTTTGTAAGTAACTTTGGGTAAAAGCGTCAGCTAAATGACTAAATATAAAAGCAATTGTTGTTACCAAGAGAAACAAATCTATTAGAGCACCTGATGAAGCTTTAATAGTGCAAACGGAGCAATGTTTTCACACTTCTGTGTCTTCAGAGTCAAAATGGACAATGTCATAAGGCAAATTCAATGTGAAGGCATGTACAGGTGTACAATTATCATTGGGCAGCTGGTTGAACAGGATTTTAAAATGTACTGGATAAAAGATCCAAGGGTGGGACTTGCAACAACCAACAGCCACAGCCTATGTGCTATCATCATATCAGAAACTGCATCAAGATTATGAATCTATATGCCTATATACCACTTTGTCAACGCTCCAAGGAGAGGCTGAAGTTTTTTTCTGGCTGCCACAGAGCTGTGATTACAATAGCGAGAGCACAATTGATTTCGTGTTTCGATGTGTGAATATTTAAAGTGCTTTAATTTCAATCTAGTTTGTAGACAACACAGCAGTGTAATTTAAATATATATATATAGTAGACTGATAAGAAGTGTGCGTTGATTATAGTCGATTGAATTAGTTTTCATTCTAGCAATTATCCTGAGAGGGAGTCAAGTTGTGCTGTGTTTATGTCGACATGTGGGTATAATTGTCTTATTTTTTATTGCTGATGGTTAGGGTTAGGGTTTTATAGATTTATATTTATATTTAGTTGTTTCTGTTGTTTGTTTTATGTCAATAACAATATAAAAACAATTACAAAGTGCTTTACGGAGTCATAAAGTACACTGGAAGAACAAGACCAACTGATAAAAGTAGCAATAATATCATAAAACCTTTTGGAAATTATACGACAATGCAAAAAAAAGAAAGAAGAAGAAAGAAAGAAGGAAAGAAAAATCAATCAAAGGTTAATAAGAAAGACATTTAGAAAACGAAAAGTGTAGTTGGGTCACGGCTGAAACAAAAAAGAGAAAACTTAATGTGCGATTTTGAAGGTGCACTCTTTTTTTGGGGACGTGAACAGAGTATTATATTTGAGCTGATGTGATATTTGATGCAAAGTGCGTTGCTGGGGTTACGACAAATTCATTACATTTAATGCACGTTTACCAATTTAAAGGCATAAACCTAAAAATATAGGCCTATAAATGTTTGCCACACTTCATCACCTCCTCTGCCCCTTGAATCTAAATACCGCAGCACTTAAACAATAAAAGATTTGTCCCAAGCTGGCGGCAGCTAGTGACCCAGCAAAAACACTCAGACATAATTAAATATAGCACGAGGGAGGGAAACCCTGTCTGTGGCAGTAAGCATAGACTGGGTGAACATAAAGGTCACTGGCGGGCCCACCAGTTCCTCTCTTGGAGAACTGTTTAGCACAGTATTCAGCAGAAAAAACAACTCCAGACTGGGAATGGCTGTGGCAGCTATTCTCACAGCAGACAGCGCTGTATGGTGTGTTTGCTTCCTAATGCCAGGCAAACAAAGGGCACATAAATTTTATCGGAGCTACATGAATTGGACTGGTTCAGTATCAGCACTGGCATCGATGCCTTATTCTTGGGTTACTGCAAATATTAGAGGAGTGTCTGGAAAAGATCTAAAGGATATAAGGATAGTTTGCACAAGACTGAGTTTTTGTTTCCAGACAATGTGCAGAAACTTCATGTCCACACTCAGTCCAGCAGATGGCAGACGAATCTGTGCCGCTGATCTGTGTGTACAGATTTTTTTTAAAAAATCATGCATTGTGGTCAGGCTCATGTAGTTCAACAAATGACCAGAAGAGATCACAGTATTCAAACTTTTGATTGCAGTACCTTCTGCTGGCAAAAAGCTGCACCTCCACGGCTGTTTGGGTTGAATATGTTCATCTTAGTTGTACTTCTTGCCTGGTCAGTGTGAATTAAACAGAATATGAATCAGTTTCTGATTTTGATCAATCAAAATATTTTGTGCATATATATTGAAATAGAACATGTTATTTTATAATGCTCAGAACTGGATATATCCAGTGTCACTGTTCAATGTTTCTCACTATTCTGTCAAAGGACTAGATCCTAGATGTGTATGTACATATGCTACATATAAATATATGTATGAGGACAGTAGAGAGGTAGATATTGAATAAAATGAAGTAGCACCAGCTCAAAACAGTGCATTATTTTATGTTTGCAGTTATAATAACAGTCTGAATTTGCATTTTGCAGCTGTTTAATAGTCTGATTGCCTGTGGGAAGAAACGCTAGCAGTAAAAACTAATTAAATATTGCTATTGTTAATTATTATTTAATCTCTATTTGATCAAATAAGCCAAATGAACTTGTAAAAATGTATAAATCAGCATTTCAAACCACAAAACTTCCTCAAATTAAACAAAACAGCTTTGTTTTTTAAGTCACTGTTTAGCAAAAATCATGATAAAATCTGGTGAGGGGGAACAAACTTTTTACAGCGCCATCGCTCACTGTAACCATGACAACTGTCTTGCCCTTAAAGTAAGTTGCCAAACCTTAACCGAAGCTTCAATTTGCCTGCTAGGATTGTCAGATGCTGTATGGCTGGAAGACTTGTCTTTTTTGGTTGATATGATGAAGCATTTGAACATTAAGGACATAACTGCTGGTGATATATATGTAGATGTAACACAAGATGATCTTGTAAAAGACAAGAGCAAGAGTGATACGTTTTATAGACTTTGCATTACTCATAATAAGTCACATTTAGATTGAACATGAGGTTAAAATTTGTATCATCGATCATGCAAACTTTGTGTATTTGTATTGTTTTTCATTTTTAAAATGTTAGTGGGCCCCTCGGGCATCTTCACATCATCACATCTGGCCCTCTTTAAAAGAAGTTTGGCCACCTCTGCCTTAACTAAACTTATTTTTAGCCATTGGGCTCAATCTTTAGTTTAAACTTATCACCGCTACGGCATCCGGAGAGCTCAGCTGGTCACGTGGTTGTTCCTCCAGGTGGGGGAGCGGCCTCCCCCTCCTCCTCCTCCTCCTCCTCCCAGGAAGAAGAAGTGCGCATGCGCAACAGCATTTAATCTTCCTACCGGAGTTTAACGTGCAACACCTTTTTTGACAACAGAGTGCTCGCGCAGGGGTTTTAAACGCAACATTTAACGGCTCATTTGGTGCTCGGCGTACAGTCCAGGCGATGTTTGTACGCTTTGTTTCTCCTCAAACGCTCCGGAAAGTTACTTTTATGAGTTTATTCGGGTCAAAGGGCAGTTAGTGAAGCTAGTTCCGCCTCGCTTTCTCCCTCCCGGTGATGGACAGCGGCGACAAGTGTCAAAAGTAATCAGGACAAACGCGTCTCCTGTACGTTTGGACACACTTCAACACAAGTTAACACGGTACCGGACAAAAGGTGAGTAGCCTTTGTGCCCTGTTCAAGCATACAAATCGGTCTTTTTAAAAAAAATAAAAATAAATAAAAACTAGAGCGACCAGTGTGAGCTAACAAAGCTAAAGCTACAGGGACAGTAGCCACCTGTTGCTGGCTCTAACTTGGATTAGCAGTGCTCTTTGTAATACGGTGCTATCTTTAGCTCACAAACCTAGCTGTAATAGACAGGGGACATGCTCAGGGAGCTTTAAAAACACTGTAAATGAGTTTGTAGACTGTTGCAGCGACGTTATGTCTGAGGTGTCTCAGTTAGCACCTGTACCTGGAGCTACCTGTCTGGTTTTAGCTCGTTGGTGTGAGCTTACTAGAGCCATTACTGCTGTGTGTTTGTTTTTTTAAAACACTTTACCACTGTTAAAATGTTAAACTACAGTATATATTATTTGACTGTAGTTGCTCTGTAACTCTCCTAACTTATTATATTTGTATATCTACCTATTTATCTTGTGTTTTTGTGTGTCCTTATCCCATTGTGTGTTTTATTTTTATCTATCTATCTATCTATCTATCTATCTATCTATCTATCTATCTGCTGTAGTGTTATTATATTACATTTTAATGACCGGAGACTTCAGGTGAAAACTATGCAGAAGTCCTCCCTGTGAAGTATTCCTCTGCATTCCTTTCACAGGCCCGTCGACTTGTTCCAACAGGCACCCAGCGCCTTTAGTACTGATTGAAAGCTTTAATACGCCCTATAGGACAACACAGACTCTTAAAAGAGGGAAGACAAAAGGAGCTGCAGCTTATTGTATTTGTTCTAGATAGGCAGCATTGTAAATCGGGTCAGTCATGTCATTGTGCTTTGTATACAGATAGCTGTGGATGGTTGCATCCGACGGGGGTGTGCTGCTTAAGTCGCTCATCGAGCGGAAGAAGAGGCGTTGTTGGGTTTCATCTCAATCTGAGGGCACGAAGGTGGCTAGCATTTTTGGCTTGCGGCTGAGAGGCTGGTGTTGCAGGTGATTGGTATTTATTTTAGGTGATTCAGGTGGTAGGAGTGGACGCCTGCCACGATTAGTGAGTGTAATCCTGCTCACAATAACACCTTCTGTGGCAGATGTCCAACTGCACCCCAGAGGTTATTTTTTTTTCACCTCAGCAAAGGCGTAAGATGCCCGGTCCAAGTTGTAGGAAACTTCAGAGTAAGTCTCAAGCTCAACAATTTCAAATTGGATTTGGTTCAAAGTTAGGCCTGTTTGCTAGGGAACATGTACAGCAATGATTTCCTAACATTGTAGCATGGGAATCTTTCTAGATCGAGAACAGAATATCTGATCTGAATGTGGACACAGATAAAACGTTTTCTTGATAAATGATGAACAAACGGCATTGTGCAGCCTGTGCTTTCGTGTCAATTTTGAGATAGCGAACAACCTACAGCTACAGTTAGAGGTGCCCGAGTTTGGTGAGACAAGCCGCGATGGTTGGTGGAATAGAAATGAGTGGAAAACAGAGATGTTTTCAGTTCAAGTTGTTTGAGCGTTTGAATGTTGTGGGTCTGTGTGGGACTGAGATGTGTATGAGTTGTGTGTGTGTGTGTTTTGCACGGCATTGTCAGCTAGTTCTTGACAGTGGCTCATTGAGATCCACGAAGCTCTCTGCCAAACAAAGTCCAGCTTGGCTCTTCATTTAGTGATTGCCAAGTCTGCAGAATGAACTTGGCCCAATGGTCGATTGTACTCCTGCAAGGTCTGCAGAACTCTGTCCCGCTTTATCCGATCAACTAGGGAGTTCTTAATGAGCTAATTGGGAGCTGTGAACAAACAGGACTGTGTAAAATATGAACTACCAATGCAGCACAAACTGAGCACAGCTGATAATTTTTTTGAAAAGGAGAAATCATATCATGCATATTGAGTAGCTTGAGTATGAAATGCCCCTGACATTTCATAAGTCATTCTGTGCAACAATCTCAAGCATTATTATCGCTTTACTAAGGCAACACAATCTTTTATCATAAATTTAGCAATTTTGTTCATTCAAACTGAGTAAAATCTTGTTTTATATTCACGTGAATACAAACTGTGAACTCAGAGGCTGTGCTGACATGCTGCAGTTTTAGATCAGGCTTACTTTTCTGTGTTTTTATTTTAGTCACAAGTAGCAAGCCTGCCAGTAACGTTTTTACAGATCTTCCTGGAGTGTGCCAGAGTGTGCTTACCAATGGATTAGTTACCAGTGATTTGATTTTCAAAGCATTGTTTGAAGAAACATGCTGAAAAATATGATTTAAAATTTGCCAATGCAAGATGAGTCATTACTGTGAAAAGTAAGAATGGTGGTTAAGGGGAATAAAAATCCTTTCAAGAAAATGAAATTCTTCTGAATATAAAAATATGCTACAAAGCTAAATCGTTTCCCTTTTGGCTGTTCTTGTGATAGGAAGCTTCTGTTTTTTTTTCAAAAATCGGCCAGATTCTCTATGCAGTTCCTGACTGACTTCCGGCCTGCACAATCTGCCCGTGGTGTCCTTCAAAATAGAACAGCTGTGTAATCTTGGTGGAGCTGAGCGGAGAGCTGCTTCTGAAACAGGACCGCGGAGCTTCTGGTCGGGTTTAAAACATTGACTAGAATGACTGCGATCAGCTCTGACAGCCACAGCACACACATAATGCGTTACATCCATGTCTGGTAGTCCTTCAGGTTTTGTTCAATATCAGCCTGATTTAGTAGTCCCTGTTTATTGTTGTCATGTATGTATTTGACATATTTTCTTCTAACGACATTGTCTGAAGCTGTTCTTGAGGAGTTACATTCCTTCTACTAAAGGTAGTGCAACTTAATTCTGTAAAAAGATACAAGGGTTCACCTCCAGAGAAATACAGAAAGGCACACACTTACACTCGTGTGAAAGTTCTGAAATACTGCTGTTGTATCCTATTACCAAACCTGAAAATCTGGCTGCTATTTTGTCTACTGTTCTTTAAATTGTGCTCCGTGCTCACGCTGAGATGGTGCACGTGGGCCGGATTCACAAAGATAACATGAAACCGGACATGAAGCACCTCAAAGACTCTTTCCTCGTCAACCTTTGGATGCTCTGTAACATAATGGCAGGGCTGGGTGTGAACCTGTGTTTGTACGTGTTTGTACTTGTTCACGTGGTGCACTGCAGGCTTCAGCATTACAATGTGGAGTCTACTGCCTGTAGTTTACTGGCTTGCATGCTCGCAAAGCGGTGCACATTAACTCACCTCTGTTTGTTTCGCTGCCAGCCTTCACTGGTTAGTCATTGCACCGGAGTTCACTTGGGCCCGGTGCACCGGGGGGACATTTGAGAACAGAATTGGATTGCAGCGGTGCTGAACTTTATCTAGTGAATTATTTGTGAGTTCAAGTGCGTATCAACTTCTCTCTCTCTCTCTCTGTGGACGGGTTGGAAACAATGATTAATAAATGGATTAAGCCTTTTTTAATGGTTGGAAAATTGACAAATTGAGCATATCATTGTTAACGATCTCAGATTTAACTGATATTTTGTGTATTAGAGGAAATAATAGAAGCCGTTCAGCATGCAGTAATTGTAGATCTATCAGCCCTTCAAATACGTGTCCTGTTACTCTTGACTAGATCTGTGTTTCTCAAACTTTTACACCTTGTGCCACCTCTGAAGATATTCGTGTCTCCGCCACCATCATGTTACCACCGAGTACCACCGTCATGGCAGCGTAGGGTGGCCCTGTTCGGATACAAAAGTATTCATAATAAGAGGCTTAATTGCAGTTTACTTTATTGTCCAAAATGATATCAGTGGGAATTTAATTAAATTAAAAGTAACGACGCGTTCCTGAATTAAGTCACTCTCTTATTTTAACAATAATGTCCTGCAGTGTTTTTGATTGATGGTCATTGTACCGAGGTGCTGCACTGTATGTACTCCTGTATGTAGCCGTAACAGACACACTACACCAGTGGACATTAGCCTCTTTAATGGAACGTTTAAAAGGCTAACACACAAGTGGCTTACCAAGTGGTGTACAGTCCAGACATGCAGCCCTGCCTGCAGCTGTTGAGCATGTGCTGTGTGTACATTCTAGCCTGTAGACTTGTCAAACCAGTTGGAGTGAACCAAATCTGATCAGGCAGAGGGTTGTCCGCAGTTGGAAAGCTAAAACTATCTGATTTTAAAAAAGTTCAAGGCAGAGTTGCTTCTTTAGTTTGCAGGTGAGATAATGAGCTAACAGTTTTGTGGTTGTTTCTGTCAATGGCGGAAAGTATCTCCTGACAAATCTGCGCTCCAATCCAAGAAAATGGCACCTGCTAAAAGTGTGTTTGCGTAATGGAGCGGACTCAGCATGTTTTCAGGATAAAGTTTTGAAAAAAGCCCAGCACCAAGGAGGAAGTTGACTTTGTGTCTGCCTGTCTGTAATGTACTTGTCCGTTTGGATATTTTACAGGAGTGTCGTAATCACTGCGGCGATTTTGTCCCCCCGCTGGAAGCAGAAGTCATAGCAAAACTGCAAGGACAGCGTTTCTGGAGGATTTCATTAACAATCAATGATCTTCAATAGAAAGTAAGTTTAAGAAAACTAGAAGTTTTCTGGCTTTAACAAATATTAGCGTCTTGTACTCTTTCTTTCATGGCTATTTAAGCTGTAAGCTGAATTCACAGAGAACCTGTGCTTTATCTGTAAGAACATGGCCTAGTCCACCTGATAAGAAGGTCAAATACTTGCCTACCAGGCTACACTCTCCCTTTCATGCTGCAGTGTACACACTGTGCAACCTATTTAGTCACACAGGCTAGGTTTTACCTGTTTGTCGTCAAAGAACTTTTCAAATTCCAAAGTGCAGCCCGATACTGCCGTTAGGATCTGCCCACATCAACGTCACAGTGCGGCTGCACCTATTCATTGTGACCAATGAGAGGCATGGCTGCCATTCGAATAGTTACTGATGAAGCGGTTTATCTTTGTTTGTTAACGCCAGCTGCTCATCTGTGATTGTGATCTGCTCAGCTGCTCCGTTTTTTTTAAGCTACAGGACATTCATAGTTGTTCATTTGTCAATAAATAGTCGTGGCATTGACCTGAAAGCAATTAAACTGCCTCCCAGCTGATCATCACCATTTATTTCCCGTTTGAAGCACTTGGTTTTGAACTGTTGACAGACATGAGAGTTTGGACAGTACTCTTCTTGAGTGGGTGTCAACAGCTCTTAACAGCAGTGGGGTCTCTTTCTCTCTCTTTGAAGGATTTTCTCCCTGCCTTTTTTAGAATTTAACTTATCAGGGATGCACCGATTGTGAAACAACTTAGCTAATGCCGATGTAGTGCAAACTGCATAACATCTATCTTTCTCGAAGCGGCCCAGAAGCGTCTCTACACCCGGCTACGCTGTTGAATATGCGCCTGTTCTATTTTGAACCTTTTATATCTACAGACGTCGCAGGCCCTCTCCCGACAGTGTCCACCATTGTGAACCACCACGTTTCTACAGAAATTGGGACAATGGAGGTTAAGCGTGAGAAATTTGGGACAGTTGCAGGACACGACAAAAAGTTCATCTCAAACTTGTGCACAGTACTGAGCTTGTTTTGCCGTGGTTGTGTTGGTCTGCTGTGTTAGGGGCAAGTTAACATTTATTATTTGTTGATTTATTTAACAGGGACAGTGCACATTAATAATACATTTCTGTAAAGGCACCAGAGGTAGCAATATATATTTCATCTGTAGTCCTTGGACAGATGTTACAAAGTCACCCTAAAAACAAAATATACAGCCAAAATCACAGAGTTATTGAGGTCATATATTAACACGGAGAAAAATAATACAAATAAAATATTAATGTTAGTAGAAACATCCTTCAGGACTAAGTTTTGCAAAACTTTTTTAAAGCATTGAACACAGAGGCTCATCATAACACTGGTGTGATTTGTCAGGTGGGTTGATAGTCCCTCAGTGTTCAGCACAAACAACATCTCTGCGTGTGTTTACATATCCGAGGGATCTGAAAGAGGCTGCCATGTTGCATTTGCAGTAGACATTGTCAAAGGGATTCCTCTGTGCCTTCACTGTTGCTACTGTGTGACATCTTGGGGTCATTTGCATTATTTACATGGAGTTCTTGATTTTAAATTTGCATGAAACCGAAACACCCTGAGCATCTTAGTGCCCGGGATTGAGTAAGAACGATCAGATTTTAGTTGAATTTTCAGAAACCTAGCCGTGTACAAAAAGATGATCCAGGATTAAGCTTTGTGTAGCTTTAACATGGACAACTACAAAGACCACTACGTAGTTGTATTGCTGCTGAACATGAACAGGACACTCGGGAATCCATTGTAAATATTTGGGACATTGATGGTTTTAAATGAGCTGTCGGGTAGCTGTTGAAATTCATTTAATGGTCATAATTACTACAGGGATAATGTATATGATCTTCAATCAACCCCAAAGGTCACATGTTACCCCGCTGCACATTGAGCTCCACTGTCCACCTGTAGCACCCCACATTAAATTCAAATTGCCGTTGCTTGCCTGCAAAGTAGTCTCTGGTTCTGCACCCTCTTACGTGAATGCCCTTACACAGGCTTATGTTACCTCCTGACCGTTGGGCTCCTCCAGTGAATGACGCCTGGCTCTGCTACCCGTACGCTTAAAGCAAATCCAAACTTTTCTTGTCGGTTGTTCCCCATCTTATCAGTTCCTATCAGAACAGGGGGCGTCCCTCTCTACCATTCAAAAACCCTCTGAAGACCGAGCTCTTCAGAGAGTACCTCCACTCCTAGCGCTACCAACAACTGGACATGCTAAATGCGAGTAGCACTTATTGCTGCACTGTACCTTGATTGTTTTATAAGTTGCTTTGGATAAAAGTGTAGCCAAGTGACTAGAAATGACAAACTTAATGAATATCTATTTATTTTATTACCCACTCCATAGTTTCCAAACTGTATGAATGTATGCTTTGTTGTGTAAAACAGTATTTTGTTTTCTACTTCCTCAGGTATTACTCAAGCTCCATTAATCACTTTGTTTCCTCTTCATCACTTAATTTATTAAGATGATTATAGAACACTACTGCTCACAGCGCGCTCCTGTTCACCCTCCCACCTCGTTTTTTAAATGTCATTTTGTAATTGGTCTGTAATTTCTTAATCAGGGCGGCCGTTTTCGCGTCTCAACTGGTTCTGAATGAGACCAGTTGATTTGCCTCTCAGTCGAGCAGGACTCAGAATGGATCCCTAATTAATGCTCCGTTTTGTCTTCGCTAACACAACAGTGCTTTTGTTCAGCTTCAATCTGCCCCCCATTAGCTGCAGAGAACATCCAATCTATTGAAGTGTCCTGAGAGTCATTCATTGATTTACTGAGTAATAATGGACACTCGAGTCTTCAGTGATTGGAATAACTTTTGTAAGTTCCTGTAAAAGTTTGTCTGTGTTGTGAGTTTGTTTTCTGAGTGATTACAAGTGAGGCGCATTCATTAAAGCAAAACACTTGTTTATACTCGTATGGTTTACATCAGGTCAGATAAATTATTGGTTGATAAGAGGACATTTATATTATTAGGTGTTATTCTAATAATTATAGCCGATAAATCAAACTTATCTCACTTAACTCAACTGAAACTTCTTATCGTTGATAAGTCGATAATAATAATTTATTTGGCAACAAGGTGTTTCATAGGCTTTATGTTCTATGAAGTAAAAGTTCTTTTTGATTTACTTCACCAGGGGAAAAAAAAAGGAAAGAAGAATAGAAGAGTCACACCTGTTCTTTGTTTTTCTCATTAACAATAGCGATGTCCTTTAGATTTGGCTCGAGCTAAGCTGTGAATAAATTACAAGTTATCAACTTTTTAAAATACAAAAATGTGAAATTATCAGTTATCTTATCAGTACTAACCATGAGGACAGGTAATTGTCGGTTATCGTACACATACAGTTCATCCATAGGGTCACAGAACTCTAGATTAGATACACCCACATCTTTTAATATTTAATTTGTAATATTATTTATCTGTCTTTCATAACGAGCCCATTTTTTGTTTGTTTCAGGAGCTGCTGACTGCTGAGTGATGGAAAATCCTGGTAAGAAGAACTTACCTTTTTAATTATTGACGCTGCAAGAAGATTTGTAGTTTTATTATTTTATGTTTGTCGTTCTTTTTCAGTGTTATTACGCTGGATAAATATGTTTTTGTATCAAAGACATAAGACAGACTGCGGATGAAACGTGTGGTGTGTGTGTGTGTATGTTGGCTGGAGTGAGACTGATACTGTCATGATGACAGAAAGTGCTCGGTCAGCAAACAAAGTGTTAGCTTATGAAGCTGTCCCATTAAGGGGCTGGACCTGTGACGCATTGCACTGTTGACACTGCTGCTATCTGATTGGCCCTCACCCAGAGGACACACCTGTAGGTTAGCACAGCCGGTTTCTCTCACTGCCACTCATGGCCTTGTGTCTATTTCACCACTGATCTCGATCATTGACGACCTCGGCACGCCAAGTACACACTGACCCAGAGGATCTTTGTTCCCAGGCTGAGCCGTTATAGTCTATTTGCAACGACTTTGGGGGAAATACCAGGGATGGCTGTTCAGTCTGAATATATTTGTGAGTAAACTGGCTTTCTGTCTGTTGTTGGGTGTTTATTGTAAAGATTTAAATTTCACTTCCTTTATATATTTTATTGTTCTTTTTTGTGTTCCTTTTTAAATAATAGTTACAGCTTGATTGAGACAGTTTAAAACAAATTAACAGTTACCGGTTTGGTCTATTTAAAATGCCAAGACAGGCCAGGCATTGCCCCATGACCACTTTTTATAGGCAACTGGGCCACGGCAGGAACAGATTAAGGAAGTCTGATCTACTCATCCTTGCCCGGCCTCGTGGCCAAGCAGTAAAAATAATCAGGACTTTCTCATCTGCTCTGTTCTATAAGGTGTTTCTGACATGAATGCATGGCTGCTGAACAACTGGAGCGCTTCACATGTCCTTGTATTTTGATCCGAAAGGGCATCCAGCTCGCGTTCTCGTGTTACGTTAGTATTTGTGTGTTGTTGTTTTTTGGGTTTTTTTTTTGGAGTTGTCAGGATGACATGGTGTGATAGTATTTTTGTGAGTCATCAAGTTGATGATTCATGGTCTCATGTTAAAAAAAAAAAAAAAAAAAGAACAAAAACAAAAAGTGTTTGTCTCCATCTGCTGCTGCTCTTGGGAAAGAGTGAATAATGTCAGTCCCATAATGAGTGGGAAGATGTCGTAGGTTGTGATCCCCGTCTGTTTACAAATGACTTCCAGGACTGCTATCTTAATTATCATCCTTGTCCCAAAGGGCCGACTTGTGGTCTCGCATTCCTCACATTCCTGAGTCCTCTGCGCTCCCATGCTGCCCTGCTTTAATTGGACTGCAGAGGGAGCAGCAGCGGCGTAGCAGCTTCCTGTGACAGATGGTTTGCTCTCTCTGCTGCTCATCAGCCTTTTCTTTTTAAAACAACTTTTAACATTCTAATGAAGAAGCAGGTGCATACTACAATTTATGGAAATCTGCTGCGGAGAAATGTTTCAAACAGGTTATCACATTGCACCGTTGCGCCTTTTTGAGATCACTTCCTATAAAACGCGTTCTGTCTGATTAGCGGGAGAAAAGATGCCTAACATCTTCTTTTCCTACTTTCCACTTTTATCTCTGGCTTGCACGGAGGAGCTCCTCCAACTCCCACACACTGATTACATGGAAGCTTATCACAAAGAGCTCTGATAGGAATGACACCGATTGCCTGGCTGCCCTCTTTCTTTCCAGCATGACGATGTACAGTACGTCAGATTAAGGCCTCTGGAGATGTTTTTGTTCTGTGTTTGGAGCTTTACTCGATGTTGTCTTGTGTTTTTTCAATGTTGCAAAAAGATTCAGCGATAAAGTAGTTTAAAAACTTTTTATTTATCAAATTTTTCTTTCTAAAATCAATTCTGTTGTAATAAAAACAGGTGTAACTTGGGGGCGTTATAGTCAAGGAATAGTTTCAGGTGTGGCTGTAAAACATCGTCGCTAATATCTCAGAAAAGTGTCCTCGGTTTGCACATGCGTTTCATAGTTTAAAAGGACAATCCCTGGAGAGTCATTGGACACCTCCGCTGTGTCACTTCCTCTTCTCTTAGCTCCACCTTGGCCCGGCTCACCTTCCACTTCTCGAGTTACTTCACCCTGCTGAGCCCGCCCCTCGCCCTTCAGGGAGTAGTGTTTTGTCAGCCTTGTGAAATGGTGCTAGCTTGGGGGCCCACTGCATCGCAAATCCCTCCAGGCTTGACGGCTGGACCGGCCAAACCTCAAAGCTCGCCTGCTGTGAACTTTGGCCCCGAAAAAAGCTGCTCTCGGGAATGAAAGGCATCCAAGACTGCTGGATCACCTTATTGGCGTACCTTATTCATGAAGTCAGAGCTCCAAGAAGGGAGGGACTTAAGAACTTGTGGCGAGTGTGTTTGTGTTTTTTTTTTTTTTTAGAGCGAAAGAAGGAGGGAGGAAGGGAGGGGAGAGACCAAATCGCACAGGCTTGAGGGAAAGGGGGGGGAGGGAGGGAAGTCTACAGAGACAAGAGAGACTAAACGACACAACAAGTGAGCAGTGAAGACAGTCTTGAGTTACAGGAGCTCCATGTCTGCTTGGAGAAGAGTGAGGCGGCTTTGGGTTTTCCTCTCCTGCCGTGGGCCTTGAGAGAGGCAGGGCCCGGCAGGCCAGCAGGGACAGGAGCCATAGCATGGGACACAGTGCTAGCAGTGAGACAGTGGCCCAGCAACCAGCCCAACACAACACGGGTGAGTCCGACACCAGAGGCTCAAGCACTGAACGGCTGCTTGTGAACGTTTTGACAGATCAGGCGAGGTAAAAGCGACGCGGCCGGCAGGCTCGGGCTCGTGTAGAAAGCCAACAGTATATATTTCAATATGTATGAGCAGGTGTTTTGAAACCAGAGAAAAAGTGGAAGGCAGCAGGCACAGACAGGTGAAGAAGAATGCACGCAGATGGAATGTGGTGATTGTGAAACGCACAACCCACACAAACTGCTCTGTGTCTGCACACACGGCGCTCCATCTCCCTGCACAAGCTCCTCAGAAAAACAGGATTTGAGGGGTACCAGGGCACCAACTGATACCAACCCCCCCTCCATGTGGATCTGTCTTTCTTTTTGTTATCTTACACTTAGACTGCTTGGCGTCTGAAGGCGTACTGTAGTCTACAGGTGCTCTGGTCTCTCTAGTTGAGCTAATAACAGTTCAAACTTTCAGAACCTGTTTTTTTTGCTGTCAAAAGGAGGGTCCTCTCTCAAGTTGTGTTTGTACACCTACGATTTTTCTTAATTAAACAGCTCACAGCCATTCGAAACCAGCATTTATACAACACGGTCTGTCAGCTTGCTTTATGCAAAATGTCACAGCACTGTAACAGATCGTGGCCTGCTAGTGTTTGCAACGAAACAATGTTTCTGTTCAAACACTTTCCAACGCTCTCGCCTACTTTAAAGAAGTAACACGAGGACATCCTCTTGGTTACATATTTGCTCTGCGTGCAAAAAGTATTTTTGCCTCTGGTGGGCTGCGCTGCGTCTTTGGTATCAGCGTGTCATGTGATTGGCATGAGTCATATGGACAGCCTGACAGGAGGATGGCGGGGTGACGCGTTAGTGTCGCGAGGTCAGTGCAGGTTGAGTTCAGTTTGAATGTTTACAGAAGCCTGTGATGTCGGTTGTCGGAGGTTTTGTTGAAACAGGCTCTTCTGTTTAGATACGCACGCATGACTGTCTTTGACCTCATCTGATACGAGTCGATGCCTTTTTTTAATTCTCCGGTTGTTTTGTGGAAAGCAGCCGCATCAGATTGCCTGACTGCATCACGCCTTGCTTCTGTCACAACTAAAACTTCAGTAGTGTTCTCCCAGTTCACTGCCACCCCACCCCTCCCAGTTCAACACCCGGCGGTGTCTGTCAGGAATAGCTGTGAGGGATTTCACACATCCATACAAGCACCGGCTTTATTTCATACAGTTGATAGGCAGAACACACCTTTTTCACATTTTATGGAGAATGACCTTTCGAGAACAAACATGCCATTGCTGGGCTGAAAACTGCTATAGGTGTATTGGCAAATAAATTGTAAATGTATTGAGTAGGTTTACTCGATACCAAAACAACACTAGATCAGAAAGAGACGGTCCACAAGAGTTAACGCTGAATGAATAAAAACCATAAATCTCATCAGATTCTGCTTTGATCCAGCTCTGTTCATTTTTTGTTACTTTTGGGATTCAAACATAGATTCATCTTCACGCTGGTTTTTCAACCATTGAGCTACAAAACGCAAACATGCCTGCTGTTACTGGTGAACTGTGTTCTGACTGTTTGCAAAGAAACACAAACCCACCCACCAGTATTGATCTACAGCGAGTATCCAGTGTTGGAGCAATTCCAATACTCATTAACATACGTGAATGTCAAACAGACGAGCTGCACTGCTACAGGAGCAGTGCTCGTACATAAAGGTACAGAACAGGGATACAGACAGACAGACAGACGTATAACTTATTGAAATACAACCTACTTTTGTGAGGTGTTTTTTTTTTTTTTTCTTTTATCTTATCTGCTCCCAGTAGAGGTAAATGAAACCAAGTGTGACGACAAAGGGCCAGTTAAAAAGCAGGTCAAGGCTGATGAATACACATATTTCTGTTCTCCCGCGTGGTACAGTGTATCGTTACAATCATATGCCACCTAAGCAATGGTGTCATTGCTAGAGAGCACGAGTAACTTAACACGTTCACTCTGACAGCAGATGTTTGGCATATTTACTGCCATCAGCAGGTATCTAATGTGAATGTGGAAGCTAGCTAGAGTATATAGAGCATTAGTTTGAAATTGGAGGCAGACCGATAGCAGATGTATTGATCTGTGTTTATGTCGGCCAATAAGTAACTCTCGTCTCTGTATGTATCGCAGTATCTGTTCCAGTTAAAAATAAATAAATCCTATTGGCTGATTTATATGCTTGACAGATGAATGAAACTCCCAAATATTAATATCAGTATCAGCCTCGAAAGTCCACGTCATGTCAGCCTATAATCCTACTCTGGATGTGAAATTGTTGTAATCCACAACTGGCATCGCTTGCTTCTATAGATTGTAAACGGGCGAATTTGCAACTCACGATTTCTGGCTTTGTATTCAATTAACATTCATCCTAATATATTTGGAAAGGTGGAATTGCTGCCAACAAACATACAGACTAACCTGCCCAGCTAGCAAGAGATCAGCAGTAATATGCGGGCGTTAAAGATCGCATTAAACTCAGTTATTATCAGGGAAAATGGCCGTAGCCATTGTCTTTACAACCGTCTTACTATTTTTAACTTGATGTTGAGTCAGATTTGGTGGATTGGTGTCAGATAAAGCCCTCTATCCTATCCTATCCTACATATGGAAAACTACCCCCATTGTGTCTACAGCATGTGGTCTGATTGTGGTTGCCTGCTGTACATGCATCTCAAACTGGACGCCAACCACTGAATAAAACCCACAGGGACGTAGTTAAACTCTGGTGTGTCAGCTTTTGTATTCATGATTGATCAGATCTAGTATTCGCCTCTCTTTAGTATACAAAAGATGTATTTTCCAAAGGCAGCCCGATGTCCCGAGCTTTCCTTTGTGACTCATTACATCTCTGACCTTGAAAAACTCATCCTCAGGACACAGGGGTTTTATACTGAGTGGAAAAGGTAACGATCCTCTTTTAATCCCTCAGTGTAAGATGTGTGACAAACGTGTAGCATACAGTATCAGCGAGTGTTTGGTTAGGAAGGTTGCCCCGTCCTCTGTCAGATATTGTTCGGCTGAACTATCAGTAAGCTATGGAAAAGAAAGATTCAATCTTCTCGCCTTGTTCTGCGTCACTTCTCGCGTCCGACCTCTGATTTACGCCCGGCTTATTTGCATGAGTTTCTGTTGGTTTTCCCAGTTCTTTCTTTTCCATCCAGTAACCACAGCTTTCACTTTGTCTGACTTGTGTAGTATTGTACCAACAGCATCTGGTTTTATACTCTAATTATGTGGTTTCAGTTGCGGGTTGGTGATATTCAGCGATATAATTACGTTGTATAGCAAGTAATACAATTGCACCTTTTAGTAATATCAGCTTCTTCTGCAGTCAGTGATGATAGTGTGGTGTGTTTCTGAGAAATTATGGCTTTTGTCACCAGTGGTAGCAGTTTTTCTTCCAAGACTGTACCAATTAGAATAGAAAGTTCTCTTATACATTAGAAGTATGTGTATTTACATTTTGTCTGCACTTTTTGGGGATTGCCGTCCTTCAAAAATGGACAAAGACGCGTCTTACTACCTTGCGTTTGCACCTTTGGAAGTCAGCGGCTGTCGTTCAGTTATAGATTGACGTCCACATGTCTGACTTGCCGATCATCGCACCTCTATTGCGCACATTCCTTGTTAATCACAGCTGGCATCACGCATGTGTGACCGTCCTTTAACGCCCAGTTAAACTGCTGTAATGAGAAACTGAGCTCAGCTGACCTCCTGTACGTTAACTTGTACGTAGGTTGCCGTGTGCTTCGCTCTGTGCTCCGTGTTGTGCAACAGCTGCCATCCGACTCATCACCTAAGAATTACAGTAGTGGTTTCACACCCAGTTATTGCCGTCTCGGGTTTTTCAATAGCACATGAGGAGCAACGTGGAAGTTTTGAGTCATGGTTTCGCAGTCACAGTTTGTTTAGTTTTTAATTTCACGATCTAAACTTTTGCTATTGCTGACAAACTCATCACTGCTATGGTAACAAAAAAAACATTCACACCAGCCTGTAAATCATACCAGAAGAAGCTGTGTCCATACTTCACTGTCTGGCTCTCGTGAGACAGCTAAGCAGGCAGTAAGAGTGGAATTTGGACCAGCCTTGTTTTGAGGCTTGGTCCTTTTTTTTAATTTTTTTATTGTGACAGATAATTGAAGCCGGAGCTTAGAGCTAGAGTCCTACCCCGTGTACGGATATGCATACCTGATTAGGAATCTAACCTTGTGTCTGTTGCAGTCAGGAAAGAAGGACTCTTTTGTTTTTATTTATAGGTTGATATTGGCCCGTGTGCCAGCTAGTCATGATGTGATACCCAATATAAAACTATTTTTTCATATCCTGCCTGAAATTGCCACTATGGACAGTCAAGACTTTGTCGCAGACTCACTGAAACGGGAAGATTCCTGAACAGTAGTGTTTGCCGTGGTCACAGGCCGCTCACGGTTGTCGTCCTGATTTCTGGGTATTTACTAGCCTGAAGATTAAATTCCATTGTGCACCAGTTTGTAATAGAGGCTTGCCAAGAATTTGTGATAAGCCTAAAGACCATGTGGGTTTGTCAATACAACATAGCATAGACTTATCAGTTACATTCACATGAGCACAATGGACTGTTGTGTTTGGTTAAAAAACTCTTACTAAAATGTGGTTTAAAAAGTCTGTGGCACAGCTCAGAACACAGACACCAACACACCCAACATTCACTTTACTGAAACCCGATGCTGTTAAAGAGGATCTTTCCAGCAATAAACCACAGTCACCACATCGGTTTTTGATTCTTTTTATATGTGCTTCAGTCAAAAAAACATGAAACTTGTGAGTCCATGAGGCGAGCGTTGAGTCATCTATTGTTCGCCATTATGTCACGCAGATGATGAGGTCGACTTGCAGCACAGCACGACGCAGGGTGAAGAAGGAAACTCTGGTGGGGGAACGCCACCATCCAAGCGCAAAGGCAAGTTCTCCAAAATGGGAAGGATCTTCAAGCCCTGGAAATGGAGAAAGAAGAAGCCAAGCGAGAAGTTTGCCGAAACCTCCATAGGTATGCTTGACACACGGAGTTCTTATTCTCACTTGTTGTGAATACTAATGGTAATGGTTAATTTGACTCTCTCTCTCTACCCCCCTTTTCAGCCTTGGAACGAAAGATTTCTGTTAGAAAAAGTCGGCAAGAGCTGATTGCAAGAGGCGTCCTAAAGGATATCCCAGAGAATGGTATGTTTACTTTGTTAAAGAATATGCTGTGGATGAATTGGCTCAGTTTTTAATGATGCTAACTGTAGCTTACTTCTTATGTCTTTCTGGGACAGAGAGTAACGATGCAAACCACTCCAAAGGTCCACTGAAAAATGGACACCCTCTACCAATGGATGTGGACAGGATATCCGATATCCGAGTGTCTCGAGGGGAATCCGACAGCAAGGTGAATCCCCTCAGGCCGCTCCAAGTAGATGAACGGCGAAACAGAGCGCCGTCTGATGCCTCCCGAAGTAACCGGGCACCTCTGGATGTGGACTCTCATGCACGTCTTTCCGTGGACCCGGACAGACGAAGCCGCCTGCCATCGGATGTCGACAAGAGAGGCGGATCTTTACCCCGGCCACCCCCGCAAGATGACCGATACCGCAGAGAGGAGAGGAGAGACGGCAAAGATGACAGGGAAGACCGAGGAAGGAAAAACAGAGACGATGAAAGAAAGGACCGACGAGATGAAAGGGAAAGGAATGGCGGTGTTGACCGGAGGGAAGACAGAGACTTCCGCGAAAGGCGAGAATATAGAGACGACAGAGAGAGGAGAGATGAAAGACCTGAGAGAGACAATAGGGAAAGGAGAGATCGCGATGATAGGGAGCGAAGAGATCGCGATGATAGGGAGCGAAGAGATCGCGATGATAGAGAGCGGAGAGATCGTGACGAGAGGGAACGGCGTGACCGTGACGAGCGGGAGCGGCGAGATCGCGACGAGAGGGAGTGCAGAGATCGCGATGAGAGAGAAAGGAGAGATCGAGACGAGAGGGAACGCAGGGATCGCGATGAGAGGCAAGGGAGGGACAAGGGAGAAGACAGGGATCGGCGTCTTGAGAGGGAAAGGAGAGACGAAAGAGAAAGAGAAGACAGAGAGAGGAAAGACGTCCGGGGAGAAAGAGATGATGGGGTCAGGAGAGATGACCGGGACAGACGGGAAGACAGTGAGAGGAGAGAGGATAGGGACAGACGGGATGACTGGGCCAAGAGGAATGAAAGAGAGCGACGAGATGAGCGGGAAAGGAGGGAAAGGCCGGAGCCTCAGCGCTGTCTGGATGACTCCCGCTGCATAATCAGGCCCGTCTCTGAGATGGATTTGCGGCCTCCTCTACAGAAGAGCTCCTCAGAAGACAGCAAGAAGGCTCGCCCGATGTCAGAGGCTGACAAGAGGACGACCCTGCCCAGATATATCCCAGCTACAGAGTTCAGAGATCGCTCAGGTACGGTAGCTAACGGAGAATGTGTCTACTTGTCCTGCCAGTTTGTGACATTCAAAGGCGTGATGGCCGCTATGAAACTACTCGTCAGGTCATGTTACCTTGTCACAGTTGATTCTGACATTGTACAACTTGATGAAAACTGGATGAGGGGCACACTTACGTATGGCTTCCAGCTCTTATCAGGCAAAAATAACTAGTTCTGCTGGCGAGCAGCTCTCCTAATATTCTTATTCGAAATAGTCTGAAAGTGCATTCTAAAGTTTATCTGAAGCTAATATGAGACTTGAGGAGTTTGTACTGAAAAGCCACCAACACTGGAGGGTATTTACTTGATTTAATTAACTCAGATTTAAACCTCTTTGTTTCCCTCCAGTGCAACTAAGCAAAGATTTTGTACTAAAAAGACAGTAACACTGGGAGAAACCCACATGAGTTAAGTAACTTCAGGGCCGGTGGATTTCTGCTATCTTTAAACCGAATATCTGTCCTCAGATGCCTGTTGTTGTTTTTAATCCACAATCCAAACAACTAATGATGAAGAACAGTGATGCACGGGGCAATTGAAAATGAAAGTGACTGCTAGACACAGTTAGTCGGAACTTTTATGTCCTGTTTGTACTTGTCTGCTTGATATGCAGACATCCCGTCTCTTGAGAACGGCACACCATTTTCCCAGGAATGAATGTTTTGCTAAGATGAAATGCAAATGTGTGCGCGAAGCAAAGTCCCCCTGACGGTGCTGCAGAAGGCGTTTAGGGTAAATGATTGAACTGTAATTGTGACAGGGAGCTAACAGGCTGAATTGGCAAGGCTCAACAGACTGAGACAATAAATATTAAGCTTTGATATGTGTGATTCAGGTAAACACGAAAGGAGCTAATAACAAATCACTTCGACTTCTTTGATGTCTGTCCATGTGAGCTGTGTGTACACTCCAGTTCATCTCATTCATGCTGCTCTAATAACTGTGGAGCCTTGATCAGAGGCCTCTGGGTAACCTCTGAAACATCTGCTTGTTTTACAAGCTTCACTAACGCCTCCCCTTTTACTTCAGTGTCTGATGATCCTTTTGTGTAGCAGTAGAAACCTTGTTGTTGTCACGTCTTCTTTAATGTGTGTTTTCTATGCACGTGCCCCCCTCTGCAGAGTCCACCGGTGTCCGCTTTGCCCCTGACCATCCAGCACAAGACTCCCAGCAGGAACCTCCGCCACCCAAACAGGCCCTGCTCCCCCCTAAACCACTCACTGCTCCCTCCACTGAGTCCGGCAGGAGTCCTCCCCCTTCCTCCTCTTCGTCCTCCTCGTCTTCATCCTCCTCCTCCTCGTCCTCCTCCGCTCCCGCTCCCGTAGCCGTGGCCAAGCCGCCGAGGACCGTCTCCCTAATAGTCGACGACACACCTCGAACCTCCCTCGTCCCCCCTGCTGACTCCGACGTGCCGCCCCCCGTCCCTCCCCATGCCAAGCAGCCTCCCGTGCCTCCACCCAAACCCACCAACCGCAACAGCAACCCCGCACTGATCGGTGAGTTTGCCGCCGTCTGCTTCTGAAGTTTTTATAGGACACATAAAAATGAGTCCGTCTCTATAAACGGCTGCTTTAGTCTTTGTGTGTCTGTGTTTATACTTTTAGTTCAACAACCTCCCAAATGAGCGTTGCAGGATTTAAGAGAAGAGAAACTGTGGTATTAAAGTGACGTCACGTCAAAGCTGGGTTTAAACAATCCCCTCAAGAGGGTCACAGACCACTTAGCTGTTAATCACAAAATACTGCTGCAGTGTTTCCCATAAGTTGTGTCCTTACAATGCTCTGACTCTGGAGTTAGCAGCTTCAGTCTAAATGTAGTGCAGGAGGTTAGCTGTACCTTAGCTCGCACCACACGTTTTACTTCAACATTGACGCTTGTAGTCTGTCGCTGGCCATGTGCTCCGTCTCTTTTCTCCATGATGACACTGACAGGAAAGCTTTTTATTGTATGCGATCACTCGACAGTACTTGTTTCTAAGAAATACTTTGAAGTGTTTCCGTATTGACTTCTGATTCAAGAGACTTTAGTTGCCATGTTCGTTATTGATGATCATGATATGAGTAATACAGCTTCAGTATACAACAAAAGTGAATAAATGTTTGTTGATTTATTAAATAAGTAACCAACAGATCAGTTCTCTTAAAAATAACATTTGTGTGTTGACGTGTTTTTAGTTTTTTCTATAATGTACCACAATTCATCAGCTACCCTATAATTAATTAGCCCCCCATTATTTCTTCAATCCAAAGGCCAACATAAACATAATTGACTTAACAATACAGATTAATTAAATTAGATTTGTTGTTTGGACTCCGTTCTCTAAGGAGCAACCTAATCTCTGACTCCAAGCCCATACATAATATATTTGCCTCCATTTGATTCAGTTCAGGCACACGATCAACTTAACCCGGGGCGCTTTGGAATACAAATATCTAGAACGTCTTCCACATAGTTCAGTGTTTTTCTCATAAAGGTTTATCGACGGAGCAGCAAAACGTCCTCAACAACACAGACTGTGTAGGTGACTTCATGTTTTCTCTGCTGCTTTATCTGGACGCCGCGCAAGATGAAACGTCTCTCTCTGGGATAACGTTATGATTATGATCCATTTTAGTTGAGCTGCATAAGTAGGGATGTCGCGGCTGAACAACACAGGCACTTTATTTACTTAACTCTCAAACAGATGAAGCTGCAGGTGCACAACAGCGGTGCATTTCTGACCCTACGTCTGATTTAAGTCAGCCGGAAATATTTTCAGAGATCAAAGGCTCTCTCATTCAGACTGGAGGATTTACATGGTATGTTGGGTGTGCAAGATGTTTGCCCATAATCTGTTTCAAAGATGCAGAGGATAGTTTTTGTTTTCTATGGTGCGGCGGTTGGGATTTATTTATCTATTTAAATATTACAGCGCCAGGTCTTCCCAAATCTAACTGTGTGCTCGCAGTCTGGCAGTGAGTCTGTGGCTCGTTGCTGTCTAGGTGTTTTTCAAGTGTGTTGCTAGTGTGCAGTTTCGGCGCGTACAGCCGCCGGTCTCTGAGGAGAGGGCACGCACCGGCTTGTCTTTCCGACATTTATGCAATGCCAGCACTCTGGAGGTTAGATAGAAACTGATTTGGCTTTTAGTATTTCATATCCTTTGTCCCAGCATGCCACAGCTGCTCTTGTTTACAGCCCATCCCAGCACCGGCTCTTTGGAGCGGCGTCTGTGGCGGAGAGACGCATTCCTCTACCATGTTGCCAGTTGAGGTTTCCATAGAGTGTGTTAACTGCATTTCACTTCACAGTCTGCAGGTGTTTCTGTACAGAGCAGCTTAATTTACTGGCTGCCTGCGATGACACTGTTATTGGAGCGACTTTGTGCATGCACGCACATGTCGGCAATCCCTGGAGGACCTTCTGTTTTCCTCTCTGCCTATGTGTGATATCATTTCATATTTAATATTAAATTCTCATTTGTTTTCCCAAATTAAAGTATGTGATGAGGATTATAGCCCGGCCAATACTGGATTTTTTTTTTTTTTTATGCCAATGTGCTTGATATTTGGGAGTTTAAATAATCTATAATAATTTATAATCTTAAATAATATCAGCCGTAGTTGTTTTAATGAACACATAACTTTAAAAATATGATCTCGATATGGATTCCTTAGATTTGTTTCTGATTTACTGGGTGGGATATTTTACAGTGTAAAAATGAACTTACCAGCGCTCCCTGGTGGAGAAACTGTAAAAGTGTCTCTGTTTTTATTCAACTTTTAACGTTCTGTACTGCATTTTCTCATCTGCTGCTATATTCGTCTAACTTCAGTAGAAATGAACAAACCAACTGAACGAGAACTGTTTTACACGCGATGACTGAGCAGAAATGTCGGAGAAATCCTAAAATGAATCATCCGGCGGTGCTACTTCATGTACCAGAAGTATTTCTTATCTTATGCTCAGAGTTATTTAACATCATTGGGTGGATATTCACTTCAGCCTCTGGACTTAGTGAAGCCAAGACAAATATCATTCGAAACCACCCCTCTTGTATTCCTCTCCCAGCTTGGAATGTAAACTCAGCCCCATCCCTGACATCTCCACTCATTTTTGCCAGCCTCCTCGTTGAACAGGGGCTCTAAGGTCAGGCAGCCTTGTTACTGGACCAGCTGGAGACGCCAGAGCGAGCACGGCCTGTATCTCTCTCTGCCCGTAGACCTGCGGCACAGGGCCGCCCAGATCTACTCAGGTACCCACCGGGGCGCCAGATCGCAGTGCATCTGAACAGCGGCTGCAGACTGGTCGTATAAATTCACCACCCTCGTAGAGCGTGGAGTATCTCACCTCCATTTTTAACACCAGTACTGCATTGCATGTGTATTGCAGCCACCGGAGCCGCTTTCGGCTCAACTAACGTAACTCTAAACGCTGCCAATGAAACTTTGCATGGACGTCTAATGTGCTGGAGTGCATCGAATGAGTTTGTTGATCCCATTGGATGTTTTTTGTGTGTCACCCTGCACTGATCCTGCAGTGTTAATGAAACTAACTTCACCCCGGCTACAGACTGATCTGCATCTTCATGTTTGTGCATCTCTTTCTATATGACAGGTGTTGATTACTGTTTCTGATTGATCTGTTTTAACAGCGGAGCTTTCACAGCCTGGCAGCTGGTATCATCATAGTGCCAGCACCAGCTAAGCGCTCTCCACCGACGCCACCAAAGAGGATGACCCCCGTCACCAAGCGCCACTCTGTGGACCCCTCACCTCCAAGTCAGGTGCCAGATTCTCCCACCGCTGACCGGTCCTCTGCGCCGGTACCGATTCCCCCCGAGAACAACGAGGACAAGTCGAATTCAGCAACTCCTCAGACCTCTGTCGAGCCTCTGCCTCCACCACCGTCCCACATACCTCCATCCCCTCCCAGGTCTCAGTCGCTCCAGCCCCCCAGTTCCTCCTCCTCTGGTCCTGTTCCAACTGTGCAAGCCGATCCCCCGAGCCCGACCACAGAGCCTCCCAGCCAGCCTCCAGCCATTCCCTTACACATCCTCATCCAGAGAGCCCTGGCCAGCCCCGGCCCGGCTCAGCCCAACCCAGACAGCTCCAAGAGGGCACACTCACTACTGTTTGAGTCTCCTCCAGACCTCTTCTTCGAGGGAACGGGCAACTCAAGGCACTCTCTCCCCATCACCATCGAACCTCTCAGGCTGTAAGTGTCCCACGTACTAACATCACACGCTGACATAACAAACATCACTGCTTTGCCTGTAAGTTTACTTTTTGGGTTTTAGTTTTTTGGTAACGTACATAAAGTCTCGCTGAGTAAACGCACAACTCGTGGCTATTGACAGAGGAGCCTCAGGATCAGGACACTGTTAGGTCAGAGTTTTATCCACAGGATGTGAGAGTGGAAGCAAAGAAAAAAGAAGATATCTGAACTACTACCAAATGCTAAATTTAAGTCACTTGTTTTGACCTACAAAGGTTAACTAAACTACATTGACTTTTTTATTGACAGGAAAAGGAGCATTGTGTTATTTATTCAACACTCAACAAAACAGCACTACGGGTCAGAAGACATGCATGAGAGACTTTCTCAATATCCATTTTTAATGCAACTGCAAAACAAACTTAAAATGCTCATGTGATGATGACATGTTGTGAAATAAAGTGAAACTTGGAATGTTCCTCCTTTTTTATAGTCGTACCATCAACGTCTTTAATTGTCGCATCCCGTCTCCTCACCCGTGAAACTTTATTTTTTGTTCTCCTCAACTTTACTTCCTGTTGTCAGTCGCAATAGTTGCATGTAATAGTTTTATTTACGTCGCCAAAGAGCCTGCGTAGATCATCAGCCACGGGACAAAGTTGTGGCTCGGACACAACAGAAAATAAGACTCTGTACTCGTTCACAGGCCAGACGACGACGACTTTGACATGGAGGAGGAGATGCGGAAGCTTCACCCTCAGAGGGTTTCTCGCCAGGCCGAGCTGGAGCCCCGCAGCAGGAGGGGTTTGGTGGGAGACCCCAGAGTGAGTGTCATCCATGAGGGCGGAGGCCACGGGGACAGCGAGGAGGAGTCCGACTCGGACGGCCCCATCCTGTACAGACGACGATGACGACGACGAGGAAGGCCCTCCAAGTGAGTTGATTTCTGCTAAATTAGAGGCGAACGCCCGATCATATTCAATATCATATATTGCTGCCGATCACTATTAATTCTTGGCTCACGTGTTTAACAGGCGGGCTGGCGAGCCGCGTGAAGAGGAAGGACACGTTAGCCCTGAAGCTGGAGAGACAGGAGAGGTTAGAGAGAGAGGACAGGGAGAACCAGGAGAACCACGACGGCATGAGTTGGAACAACAGGGAGCAGTGGCTGGAACTGAGGAACAGGATCGGTACCACAGCTGAACCGGTAAAGGACATGTGACAAATCACTGTTTATCCATCTGCCCTAACTGATTACATACATTATTTATAGTGTAATTCATGTAGTTGGATCCAGTCCCAAGGACAACTGTAGTCAACAGTGTTTTGTGTGTTCAGGCGGCTGAGTCAGAGGCCATCAGCGGAGGAGCTGGAGCAGAGGAACATCCTTCAAGGTAAGACTCTTCCTCCTCACTCCTTCACACTTTATTCACACGCGTTTGATTTCTCTGCACCGCAATGTCAAGAAGCACACTTTTCATTTCTCTCATCTTTGCTGGGATCAATATTCTGCATTAGTCATTCGTCCACCGGTTAATGTGTTTTTCCCCCCTCTTGCCTCGGGCGTATTGATAATCACTAAACACACATTAGTTTGGAAAAAATTTTCTGATTTGAATCATTTCAATGATAATTTGAATAATAGTGCAGCACCGAAACTCCCTCACACACACACACATACGAGGACTGGTATTTATCAAGTGTGTCCCTGATGTATACTTTACACTTGCACATGTTTTTGGTGTGATATGGTGACGAGGAGATGGATTTAGTGTGTGTGTGTGTGTGTGTGCATTCGACACACCGGTAGATTTCTTCCACACTTTGTCAGGGATTTGAATTACATCCTGCATGGAGGAAATACATTTTAATACACATCAACAAAGCTCCTTAAAGGAGACCGTTCAGAGGAGTGTTGCCCGTTTTAGCAACTAGCATCATAAAACACCGCAGAGGAGCTGCACAGGTGAAGAGACATGTGACACTAGTAAGCCTGAAGTGTCTGTGTGCGATAGCAGCACTCACGCAAGTCGAGTCTGACGTTGATGTATTGTGACGTGCAATTTAAATTTTACACAAGCCTACAAACTCAAAGTTCATCTTAATCATATAAAATCTAAAAATGTGTTTTATTTTCATGCGCTAGTCAGTTTTTATATGTTTTATTTTGCTTCCACGACATTCTTTCAGCCTAAATACACATTTTGGTGTTTCTTTCATGAGACTTTGTTTATTTTTGTACATTTCACCTTAACGTTAGCATTACATAATGCAGCGTTTGCCAAATGCACGCCCCCTTGTGGTGTGCTGAAAAAACAACACACAGACGCACGGGTATTGTGAAAACCAGCCCGCTGCGCTGTAAAACATCAGCGTAGCATCGTCGCGATGCCAAGCTGCTTCCCAGAAGCGAGTGTTAACATAATACTTCTCAGAATCTGTCAGCACGTTTCGATCCGGGATTCATACCGCCGCGCCGCGTCTCGCTTGTCCCCGAATGACCAGGCCAAGACGACGCTTTGCGCCCGCGCGAAAACAATGCAGCGCCTTGTGCAGAGCGGGGCGCTGATTAAAGAGTCCCGTTACCACAGCGTGCCGACAGCAGCTCGGGTGAAATCCACCTGACTGGCTGCTGTGTTTCCCCTTCCTCATGGAATGTCTTTTCTTCCCGCAGCCAAGAACGAAACGGATCGGCGATTAGAGAGATGCGAGATCAAACGCAGGCTCACGAGAAAGGTCAGGATGCGACCAAGTAACTGTCATACACCTTGCAGTTGAAACGGCCTTTATTTAACGTGTTGTTGTTTTGTTTTTGTCATCAGCTGTCCCAGAGGCCGACGGTGGCCGAGCTCCAGGCGAGGAAGATCCTGCGTTTCCACGAGTACGTCGAGTCCACCCACGCGCACGACTACGACCGGCGAGCCGATAAACCGTGGACCAAGCTCACACCCGCTGACAAGGTGAGACTCCAACATCCTCACAAACACACACTTGACACCTCTCCCTATAGTGGCAGCGCTTCTGAGGCTTAGAGCTTCTTAGCAAGAGAGAGCCTGAGCCCTGTGCGTCTTTTAACAACAACAACGTCTTTGGTCAACTCTGAGAGGATTTGAATTCCAAGCAGATTCAGTATCGAGGAGGAATCCCGGGAATGCAACACACACTCTCACACACACACACACACACACACACACACACGCGCGCACACACAGCTTTAATGGCTTCAAATGTTACCCAGTGAATTACCTGGACCACTGAAGCTCAGAAAATATGTAGGAAGAGAAATTAAATGCATGTTGGAGGTGTCATGTTTAATTTGTGCTTAGATTACTTTTTGGAACATTGAAAACTCAAAAATAATCTAGCTTTGATCACACACGCACACTTCCTTTCCTCTTTTGTGCCTCGCTATGAGTGGATAAAACCATTCCAGGCTCAAGTGCTGTTTCTTTCATGTCTCCTGTCAGGCTGCCATCCGCAAAGAGCTCAATGAATTCAAGAGTTCAGAGATGGAGGTTCACGAAGAAAGCAAGATCTATACCCGGTCAGGCTTGTATACAACGCTCATTAATAATTCACCTCAACTGTTCTGAGTTTATTCAGCAGCCTCATCAATACTTCACGAGTTCTGTGTTCTCTTCTGATGATTTCCCCCGAAGGTGGCGATGAAGGGTCTAAAATAACCTCTCGACCTCCTTCCTCTCTTTCCACCAGGTTCCATCGACCGTAGATGTCCCATGCTGACCAGAAAAGCACTTAAACTGGGAGGAGCGAGGTGGGACGAGCCCCCCCCTCTCCACTACGAACTGAACGTGGTCCATTTGGTCCGTCTGTTTTTAAAAAAAGAAAATATAGATATATATAAACTGACTGCCTGCTGACCTGCTCCAGCCGAAGACGCTGCTGTCACTGGTAACTGGAACCACGAGAGAAAGAAGCCACACGTCAGGTGGTTCTCGGACGTACTCCGGTTCTTAGACTGTGGAATTCAAGACAGGAGGAGTTTGTCGGTGTCGTCCACGTCGGAGGCACCCGGTGCCAACACTAAACGAGGGAGGAATCCCCGACCTTCCCTTCCTTCTGCTGCGGACTCGATTTGAACTGAAAGAAAAACAGTCGGAGGGCTATCACACTGTCTCTGAGGGGGAACCACTCTCACCCTGCCTTTATTACTCTTCCTCTCTTGCTCGCAGAACAGGAAGACTACGCACATAAAGAGATCACTGTAGGTCCTGCTAACACTGTCGGTACCACTGAGCTAATCTGGACTCTGTTTAAACACTGTTTATATGTTAGGTACTACAAGCGTCTACTTAAAGGTGCCACACGGCGCCAGCCTTACTCCTCACATGGTCTCACACACACTTATGTAATTTAAAGTTCAGACACAACGTGAAAGACTGTGTACAGGAGCGTGTCTCTTATTTAAAAACTCGGTCGTGTCTCTATTTGAATCAACAGTTTTGAGCTCCGATTGGAGCGCTGATTCCAACCTAATATGAGCGCGTGTGCATTTTCACTGTATTGTGTTGATCATTTGAAATGATTCTCATGGAGCACATATCACTAGATTATTTTCAAATAAGGCACCTTATGTTCCTTTAAATGGGTGTGTAGAAAATTCAAAAGTTTTTGAGCCTATAAATTCTGTTTATAATTGAAATATTCAAGCAGGAAAATGTACATATTTTTATTTTCCTGGCTGTTTTATGGTACTTTATATATGCGAGTCCATAGCTGGCTGCACTTGTATAGATCAATTATGTAGATTTGATTGACTTTATATTGTACATCCACATTAATGCCGATGTTTTAATTGTAAAGTATTTCAGATGTTATTTCCAACTAGTAATGGCACAAAATATTCCTTTTTTTTTTTTTGATACAGAGATCTTTAACATGTTTTTGCAAGCCACACTGTAAAAATGAACTGATCCAGTCAGAAATTAAAAATAACCTGTGATTTTCATTTCATTATGGTGTCATTCATCCGGCCTCTTGGAGCAATCAACCCTTCTGTCTGCTGGAGAAATGCCTGAGGTGAATAAAGAGTATGCGGCCTCTGAAAATGACCAGATGAGGGCAGTGTTATATGTAAAATGTGCGCATTGATTCAACAGTCTATTAATCATGTCTTCGCTCACACAACTGTTTCTTTTTTTTTAATGTGTTGAAGAGTTCGAGTGCGTCTGACATTTCTTTCAACAAACCTTTTTGCCCCCTTTAACCTCCCCCGTGACGCTAATTAACACCAAATAGACACGGACACGTCGGTCAGCGGGGACGCAGCGTCGGTGTTCACACATGAGCTGAATGTCAAATAATTATCAGAGTGAACCAAGGAAACGAGGATGAATTATGCTCAGATGTAGCACAAAGGAATGTAGATTCAGTACATAACCCATCGAGTAATCGTTAATATACTTTTAGACACTTTTACACTTGGTCAAAGCGAACAGGTTGAGGAAAAGTAGAGACTCGAGGACTCAGAGCATCGGTGCACAACAGTTTTTCATTTTTTGCTGTTCATCATCCTCTCTGCTCTCCCAGCAGAAGTGATGGGGGGGGCAAAATCCTCCGTCCTCATTCTGTCCGTGGTTTATATTAAAGTAATAAAGCTTCAGCGGTCAGACGGTGTAATAAGCAAGAAGTGGCCGCCTGTTGAACTCTAATCAAATCGTCGGACAGCGTGTCACCGGAGTATAGCCAGCGGTGGAGGTAGCCGGCTGGGAATGGGCACCAGAACCAGAGCTTGGAAAGCGGGCAATGTAATCTAGCTCATGCGGTCTCTCAGTGAACACACGCCAGACCGGGACCGACCACAGTCTGGTGCAAGACCGACAGAGGCCAGTTTCAGGACAGAACTATGACTGATGACAAAGATACAGAGAGTTCATGTGGGGACAGTGAGCGCCCACCTCCAGAGGCGGCGGTTATCCCTGCAATGAATGACATGAACAGACAGGACGGGTAGCTGGTTATCTTTGCATTCTGTTAAATTCATTTGAAAATGTTTTTATACAAAAACTCTCACACATGGCTCCAAATTTATATATTTTAAGTGTTCAAACTTCACAAAAATCCCCTGCTTTTGTTACTGCAGCAGAGAAACACCGTCTGAAGACAAATAAAGAGAGAATTCTCCGCGTGAGAGCATGCCTAACTGATTTTTAAAAAAAAAGTTTCACCTCAAGGTCCATTAAGTAACTTCTGGAGCTTTTGATCACGTCAACTTCATCCGCCAATCTGAGGAACATGTCATGAGCTGATCATTTCATCTTTGGTCAAAGAGCAGGCAGTGTTTTTTTTTTTTTTACATGACTTTGAGTGAGAAACACGGGCTTGATAAATCATCTTCGAGCACATATTGAATCCCGCTGTCAGTAATCATTCGTAGTAATGTCAAGCCGGCAGTGATGTCAGAGAGAAGCTCATTTGATCATGTTTCTTCACTTATCAGCTGCTGTCCTTTCCATTACACACTTGAATGAGCCTGCTTGTATGATTTAATACCGGAGAGAAGTGCTGATAAGACGGAGTCATCCGTGCTTTAAAATTAGCGACTAGGCGTCTCCGCGTGCCTGAAAGAGCGGGTCAACCCACGTGTTTGACGAGGTGCCTCCGGGCCTTCGCAGGCTGCTGTAAAATGAATCCAACGGTGACATGAACTCTGAGCAGATCCGTCCTTATCAACAGACTGTCAGAGGATCTCGTCTCTTAATTGGTTAGCTGGTTATCGCGCTGAAAAAGTGTTGGCACCGTGTGTGGAGCTAATTAGAGCTGCTGTCATCTCGTCCGGTCGCCTGAATTCAGCCAGAGAAGAAGAACAGCTGTGTACAGTATTTAATCACAGCCATGCCGGTCAAAGCAGGTCAAAGTTTCACCTGTTCAACCCTACATATACTGGACGGACATTTGTATTTCTGAGTGGAACATCTACTACTCAACTAATGGACAGGTTGCTTTGAAAGTAGGTTCATACATTCATGTCCCCCAGAGGATACGATCTAGTAACTAAGCAATACCATTTGGTCAAAAAATGAAAATATATTCAATAGTTTTAGTCCCAAAATAACTGCAAAACTAACGACATCAGCCTCAGCCAAGGCGCAGGACAAGTGCCGGGCTTTTGAGCCGTGTAACAGCGATGGTGCCCATCACATCAACAAAGCGACTGTAAAATAATGGATCATTTTTCCCCGGTGCGTCACGACCTCTGTAAAATGCTTTTGTTTCATTCGCTCCAACAACAATTTGCAAAGTCTAGAAGAGCTGCACGATTAAATCGAAGTAAAGCCCCGCGGATCAGCCGGCACGTCTGTAGACTCTTGTTACGTTGTTCCTTTTATACTCTAATGAATGCACAGACTTTGCAACAAGTCTCATGAATATGTAAAGGGGGAATTTCTGACAAGAATGTGATCCATCTTCTTATTTTTACATCAGGAAGACGAGTCATCCTGAAGACTTTGTCATTTTTTTCAGAAAGTAGCAAGGTGATGCGAGATTCATTTTCCTCCGGTTTGCATGAGTAAACCTGAAAAACATGAAGATTAGTTACACGTGTCGAAGTGATCGTTGACAGCAACAATATTTATCGGCGAGTTATTATGTTCGTGCGGAAAGGAAAACAAGAATGAACTGAACTCGACTTCAGCCTGGGTAATGAGCATTGAATATTTATGACTGCGCTAGGTCGATGAAAATTTTATGCCCAATTTATCTTCTCGGGGACTGATCGATGCATTGAGTTTTAGTGGCAGGCAGCTACATTTAGATAACAAACCTCCATTAGGGACAATCCACAACATCGCGTCATATTAATGCTCCTGAAACGGTCGTGATAATTGATATTTGCGCAATGCAAGTAGAATTGCTTTCATGCGATAGCCCCGTCAGCAAATCCCTGGTTATCACGGGAAAGCCGAACGCTTCCCCGCAAATCGCCCGACGACCTTTTTGCTGCTGCTGACGAAGCACAAACGAAGGCCGTACAGAAAGCAGCCTGTAGACAAGCTGTCTTTGAAGCATGGATTGTAAAAGATCCCCGGAGGTGAGGTGGTGGTGTTGGTGGTGGGGGGGTGTCACTGTATCATTAGAAAGCCCAGGAGTCTCCAAACAGATGCTTCCCCGGGGGAGTCACTGATGCAAGACTGTAATTACATTTTGCGGGGTGGGTGATTGGCGCTCGCAGCCGGCGATGCTTACGGATGTGGGCCGCCGCATTGCTTTAGATCAGGAGAATGAGCTCTGTCAGATGATGCAGGCGTTTCTGTGGTCCGGGTAGATGCTGGAAGAAAGGGAACGGGAGCACCGAGAGCAAAAAAAAACATCAAACCACACCAGTTTAAAACCGTCCGCAGCAGGGGCTCAGTGTTTCACAGGTAGGCTGTGCGCGCCCCCTTATCATCTTCCACAGCCGCCTGGAATGTAATTTGTCGGAAGCACGTTGCGTGAGATACTTCATGGCACCGTTACAAAACCTCCTCGGTGATCAAACCGCACTGATTTTTACTGCCCCCAAAAAATCTGGTTTAACCCTCTGGGGTCCTATCAATAGCCCTCGTGAACTGCATTGTGAATTGAACGCCACAACAAGTGATGATAGAAGATGAGATGTTAGGATTTAAAAATGGAAACCAAGGAAACCAAGGAGATAAGAGCAGAGAAGGACACACTGGATGGAGTGTAAAGCGAGAGCTGATGTGTTTTTGAAAGGTTTCATTTGGCCTTCATTACTCAGACTCCAGGAAACACAGTGCCAGCGGAGTGCTCTCTCTCTGCCTCCTCTACACTTAATGGGCAGCACATCCTTTGCAGCCCCTCGTCGCGATGAACCCTCGCCTGAATCTGCAGCCCGCCTCGGCTTCGTGGAGTTTTTATACAGACTTTCAGCTCATTGTCGAGCTGCGCCGATGCAACTTTACTGCTTTGGTTCGCTCTGACTGCTTTTCACGGAGTCGTTTCAGGCTGAAGCTGGCAGCTGTTGTTGTCAGTGAAAAAAGTTCTGAGTTCCCCGCTGTACATTACCTGCTCGGCACCAAGCAGCAGACAGACACAGTTTGAGACTCGCTGGTGAACACAGCGGAGCATCGAGCAGCGAAAGAGACACAAAAACAGTGAGAAGAGAGCGAATATTCGACTTGAATTCAGCAGGTAGAGACAGACATGACTCTGTCTCCTCTGTGTCCATGTTTGCTAACCAACAACAGATTATATATATCACTGTTTTTCCCCTGATGCGTGAGGTTAGCAGCACTTTCATGTAGCTAGTTGACGAGAACTACTATGCTATGTAGTCACGTTAATGAATATACATTCACGACTTTAGCGATGAGCTAAGATGTGTTACACGATGGTGAGTGGAGGTCTTCAAATGGGAAATATGCCAAAGCACAGATCAGGAGTCCATCCTTTCCACCGACATTAGGCCTGGTTCTTAAGTCAGACCTAATGTTGATGACCAGACACTGCCTTCGGTCTTAATTTGTACCACGTGTTTAGCTAGCTTTAATTTCCCTAAAAGTCGTTAAAACCTCCGCAGGACCCGCCTGCCGTGTCCTGAATATTGACGTCCCCCCCTTTTAAATAACAGATTTCTCTCTCAGTCGTCGACTCTGCTTCATTCTCGTTGTAGCTCTGCTCCCACATTAAACTCACAACGATTGTGGTGATTTGGCGATCACTAAATATATACTTTGAACAATCGCTCAATTCACTTAAAAGACCTGTCAACGTTGGGAGCCTTTTTTTATGTCCTGAGCAGAAACTGTAATATCTTCTACGACGCAAAGATCCTCCATTGTGAGGCTTTCATTTGCGCTCAAGCTTTCATCCAGCCGCTGGAAATGTCTGTCCTTTCTGCTTGGGGCTCAGTCAGAACCCCTTTGCACCGAGAGACCTCGTGAAAATGATTGTTACAAAAGGAATGAGAGCAGCGCAGAGAAGGAGGAAAGCAATGGGGGTCAGAAAGAGGGAACATAGCGCAAGAAGAAAAGAAAAAAACGGAAATGGAGTAGTGAAATGTGGGCTTGAAGCACTGGAAGCCTTGAGTGTTTATGTAGACCCTTACTCTATAAGGGCTGTGCTACCTCCAAACAAAATGGATCTCCGCTGACAACCTATCAGCTCTGTTATTAGGCGGGGAACACTTTGTTGCCCCGCAGCACAAATTGAATACATTTCACAGATGTGCGGAAAGCTTTCATTCATTTTATCTCCTTCATTCCAGCCGGGCTTTTAACAAAACGCGGCCTCCAATTTGCCGCTGAAAACGTTTCTGAATGCCCTTCTTCTGGGAAATCTTTACCCACGAGCCCCGCATGCATGCATCTTAGCATGATGGCGATACCCCGCCACACCGCCGCTGTCCCAGCTTTAAAAAAACACCAGGGGAAGGCGGAGGAAGGAAGCTGAGCTCCCGCTCCAACAGAACAGGGGTGTAATTAGAGGAATGGCTGGCAATCTAGACTAATTAGCAAAGCTTTGCTGAGTCTTCAAGTCCGCGAGGAGCGCACGTGAGGCAAACAAGAATATGCTAAACTCATGAGGGATAAAGGGATGTATAAATATTGTGGGCAAACAAATATTGCGCTGAACTTAGTGTGGCGATAACAGATGTATAAATATTGATGATTCTCCATCTCGGGGTTTCCTCCGGAGAAGGTGCTGAAATAACTGAAGTGTATACCGAACGTGCGGCCGACATAAGCACCTCCTGCCATATGCCATATTTATTTAATATTTAGGTGCCTGCAAACCAAACAAAAAGCCAATACCCCAGCTTTTATTCAAATTTTATTCTAAGTGCCACTGAGTTCCACTCAGATATCCTGACTGTAGCTCCTGCAGTGTAAGGGTATACAGTAATTAGCATATCGAAGCTGCTTAATTAAGTGATGACCCTTCAAATTAAGCTGTGCTTAATGAAGATGCTCAGTGTTCTTATGTCTCAGTGAAGCATCAGAGAAGATATCTTCACTGCGGACATCATAGCGTCGATGTAGCAACACTGCCATGTTCAGAGATCAGAAAGAACGTCCAAAGCTTTTGAAACAGGCGATCCCAGTTACAGGAAGTTGACACCGTGTTAATAACCTATTTGTAACTGGATGATTATAAAACTCTCATCTTGAATAACAGACTGCTGTGTTATCTCACCTATCACATTTATCATGATCTGACCCAGGCTGCTGACCACAGAGGTCCACAGTGGGCGCAATAATGATTTTTAAATCAATAATTCGACACAAAATATTGATTTCTCATGTAGGCAAAAACAATTTTGCTCTAATGACAGACTTTCCTTCGTCATCCGCGAGGCGACCGTCTCCATGTTTTTCCAAACTGATATTACAGAAAAGTACGGGGTTGATAAACGAACAATGATGAATAGTAGTCATATTTTATTTCTGAAGACAAAAAAAAAAAAAAAAAACAACAACAACAAAGGCTAGCCAGCCTTTTCTTGACATACCTTAATCGCTAATCGCCTCGCTCTAACGGGCTGTTTTATGAATCAGGTCATTATCAGCTGTAGCACAGAGGTTGCTGCTTGATTACACCTTACAAATATCAGCATGTTATTGTTACTGTGAGTAGAAATGCATACTGTCACTAGCGATTAGCTCAAGTACAGCCCCGTATGGCACTTGCCAACGGAGATCAGCAGGTTCCACATGCCAGCCGGTCAGACCTAAATTCAACCAGGTCAGACTGAATATGAAGTGTGAGTGCCTTGCTTTGGTTGGTGCAGCTAGAAGCCATTGCGGCGCAACACCGACGGCTGGAAATAATGCGTTTCCGGGTGCAGTTATGTCATTGTCGTTTTGTGTCCGAGAGAGCCATTAGTCTCGCTTTGCCTCGTCTTACGAAGTCTACTTCACATCGTTCTGTCACCTCTTGGTATTTTAGGAGAGAAGAATGGATATAATCCACGATATGCCAGTCTTTCTACCTCTATTCAACAGATCATAGATGGCTAAGCAGAGCGCATTAGAGCTGCCAAGACTGTACCCGCTCTCTCCATAAAACCCCTCAGATGGTATTATCCTGCTACCTCTTCGCACTTAGTGTCTCAAACTTTAAACCATTAGCTGTTTTATTACCCCGGACTGTCACCCGCATCTTTAAAACACAATGTCACATCATCAATTAGGCGATCTTGAAGATTTCAGCACCCTCGTCCGATTCACTTGAAATTATTATATGCTTAAAAAGGTTTTAGCCTCGCCGATAGCACACATCAAAGTGAAAGTGGATTTTCGGTTAGCGCCAACATTATTTGTTGAAGTGAAAGAGCTAAAATATCCAGTGCTGACAGTGATTTTTTATTTTTATTTTTTTTACCTGGTAAGGGAACATATTCTTCTTGGTCTCTGCAAAATAGAAATGACACTTCAGTCTCACAGTTTAAAAAAAAAAATCATAATCCCTGAAATAAAACCAAAAAGTTCAGATTCAAAATGATTCAATTTCTCCGTCTAGACCTGTAAAATATATCGACTGTAGCAGAATTTGACTAAAATGTCTCAAACTGTTACATCAGTGTTTTCCAACCCTGGCCCTGCATGTTTTAGATGTTTCCTGCTCCAACACACCTGATTCAGCTCATCATCAAGCTCGTCATCAAGCTCTGCAGTGGCCTGGTAACGAGCCACTCATTTGAATCAGGTGTGTTGGAGCAGGAAACATCTAAAACATGCAGGGCAGTGTTCATCGAGGACCAGGGTTGAAAAACACTGAGTTACATCATGTCTGGGAGTCAAGATGTTCGGTTCATAGACTTGGACGTAACACACACAGTACAGGTAAAGGTAGTTTCATTTCCGACACTGACAAAGGTACAAACAGGCAACAGTCAGTGGATGGAGAAGACAGTGTACCGAGCTTCCTAACAGGGACAGAGCAGAACACAATATAGATTCGTAACGAGGATGCCGGAGCAGACAGAAGCCGACAAACACAGGGCAGCGTCTCAAAGTCGATTTGCAGAAAGTGTGGTGATTTGCCACAGTGAGTGCAAAGAGGGAAGAGCAATCAGGCAGTAAATTGTGGCTATCTGGGGTTTAAGTAGTAGCTGGGCCAAGGAAACCAGGTGTGTGTGTGTGATTGTCCTGGTTGAATTATGTAGATTATGACACTCTGACACCAGGTGAAGGTAATAACAGTTAAATTTAATCATTAACACCTTTCCAGCGGGCAAGATCTCACTTCAGACATACCACGTATTATCCAGGAAGGCTTGAGAAACAAAGAAGACGTTTAAAATGAATTCAAATCTCTTGACCACTGCTGTGACCAAAGTTTAAAAAGTTTGTAGATTTCTAGATTCTACTCTAATTTGACCAAACATAACGGCTGAACCTGAGGTAAAAGCTGTCCTTAGAGTATTGATTGCGTTACAGTTGAAATGAAATTGAACTTGCGGCACCCACTCCGGCTTTACTCTATGCAGGCCATTAGTTCACAGCTAAAACGTGAGCGTCGAGCGAGCGTTTGATGTAAAATTGTGGCAAGCTAAAAAAAAAAAAAGGAATCACCGTTCACAGCAGGAGCACTCAGGCGTTCACAGAAGCAGGCTTGCAGATTTACCAATTACCTTTTAGAAAATTAGCTTCCAAGAAAAATGCCCACGCCGTGTCACACAGTGATTAGCACATCTTTACTCCTAAGTATTAAAGTCAAGGTGTCTTGTGTCTATAGAGAAGCTGTTCCTTGAATGTTTTTGGTCAATTTTCTTTACTTAAACAGTTCAGTCAGGCTCTATCTCCAGTTTACAGCATTGTGATTTCAAAGTAAACTCCCCTTTTTGTGGAAAATGTCCTGCAGTCGAGTCAATTGCACATAAAGACGCAGATGAACTGAAATACAGGAACATTTCTAATCAAACTTATGTTCAGTAACTTTCAAAGTAACGCAAAGAGACCGACAGTAACCGTTTGGGGGAAATGTCTTTCCTGTTTCAACATGATAAGCTTTGGCTGGCTTCATGCCCGATGCATGAAGCCAGCTCCTTATAGAAATGCTTTTCCCAGTTAATCCATCATGTTTGGGATTCACGCCGAGTGCGAGCCGGGCCGCTTCACTCAACATCATCGTTCACTGATTATTCCAAAAGCATGAAGCACTTGAACTTCATCGTCATCATTACAAAATGTTTAGATCACTCTTATTTTTCAGGTACATTAGTTAAGGAGGGGCAAAATGCAGACATAATAAGAAAGCTCTCAGCAGTAATGACAACCCGAATCAGTGGCCGCAGCCTGGGGGGTCCTACCTGTTGCAAGATAAATCTGAGAGGTCGTGCAAGCAAAGGTTTCATCTCGCCCAGAGTCAGCTGGGAGAGGCTCCAGCTCCACCGTGACCCCGATGAAGAAAAGTGGTTAGATTTAATGGACGGATGGAGGTTTCTTACTGCCGTCTAGTTGGTCAACAGGATACTCTTTATATTGTCTGGACAGTCACAAGGTTAAAGCATCAAAAAGGCTTCTTATTAAAATACGTCTGGGTTATAAACTGAGAGTGTAGACTTTGAAAAAAAGTTTTACCAGGTGTGGTGTCTCATCAAAGATGCTACCAAGGTGCAGCATTTTTAGAGCTTGACTCGTGTAAAATCAGGATATCTCGGCCTCCGCCGCGTTTGTCTTTTTGATTCCTTCATCAGAATCAGTTTTCACATGGAATGCATGCTTTGGTGACCTGATGCATAACATAACCATGGTATGAAAACCTCTATGCAGTATATGAAGACAGTATAAGAAAAGTACGGTCAGTATCTTTATCCAAGTTTTTTTTTGCAGTGCAACACTAAATTTAAAAGGCTCAAGGAGACACGGGGAGAATACAGACTCAAAAACAATGCAGTGGTCAGCACCGTCACATCACAGCAAGAGGAAAGGCTCGACGGGGAGAACTCAACTTGAGTTTCTAAAGTGTCAGTCAGCCTATATGCTGCTCAAGACTCCTCTCTATGCTAGATTTATTCACTTCCATCTCCTTTTATTTGCTCTCTTAAATAAATAAATGAGAAGAAAACAGATGCCCGGAAGAGACTCTCCCCACACCAAATTGCAATCCTGAAAAGTAAATAACTCATATTCAATGACTCATAAATGTAGCCTTTATTTCCAGCGGGAATTTCTCATCTTCTGGTTGTGTCTTAAGTGTTCATCTTCCGCGGCTGCAGAATCCAGACAGAGACAGAGTGTGTATGAAGGACTGTCACATTATAGGCGAGTGGAGAGGCCGGAGCCTGATGCAGACGGGGACAAGATGGGTGATACCGCTCGTGTCCTCACGGCCGAGTGCCATCACTGGCTGATGATCAATCGCGGCGCCGCCGTGCACTCCTCACTCCTCCTCAAGGCTCTTACAAAAAGCTGTCTGAAGACGTCCCCCTGGTCCTCTTTTATCAGCCTGCATAACGCTCTCATCAGTGTTCCCCTTAGGAGAGCATGCTTCAGACTTTAAAGGACAACGCGTGGCACAAAGTTGCTCATGCAAACATCTGATGTTGTAGATTATTTATGCTACTACTACACAGTTCCTCATAGGAGAGCCTGAATGTCTAATGAGGTCATTGATTTAACGGTAGTAAGTCCGCCCCAATGTTAAGGAGTCTACCCTCCGAAAAAAAGAGGTGAATTGAATTCGCTGACTGTATTGTCAGGCTCTGGATTTGGCGACGGCGCATCAGACTATCAGAGGAAGTTGTAGAGAATAACTGTTCACCAGTTTATCCATGTTTTCCTCGACTGTGCTGCCAGGATCCCGAAGGCATTTTTCACTCCGGTAGTTAAAGACAAGCTGCTTTCTTGAAAGCTGAAGCCGGGGAAGAAGTTGTAGTTGTATGTGTTTTTGCATGAATGAAATGCCTCATCACCCACAAACACACCGGTGCCGGACCAAGACGCTTGACATTCAGGAGACAACATGTTTACCACCTATGGTATGGACACAGTTTGGGTAGTTTGATTTCTGCTTGAAGACAGAGTGGAACCTCTCCTCATGGATCTTCAGTTCTTTTAGGAAGTTCTCCTCATGCAGAGCAAAACAATGTTTCTTGTGCCGAGGCTCTTTTTGATCGCCATCTCCTCGCTGGAGGCTCTAATCAGGGGTTTGCGTTATACACGTTCAGAAATCAGTCGGTAGAGACTAATTGAACTAATTTACAGCCCTTTTTGCAAGGCTTAGTGATTAGACCTCATCATGAAATTATTATTTTTAATGGTCACCGACTCATGGAAATATCCTTGATGAAGCCTAGAGGCAGTGGTGGGAATCTGGGGAATACGAGGCTGCAGCTGAAGCTCTGGAGTCCTCATTGTGTAGACAGAGGCAGCATTTGGGCCTAAAAGGCCCTCAATTATTGAGTGCTTGGTTTGTGATTACTTGTTGGTGCAAACTGGTTTAGGAACATCAGTTGTTATGATAAGGAGCTGAGGGTAGTAACTTTTACCTTAACCATGTATAGAATAGGGAACAACATCAGGGGGAATCAGGGAACAATAAAGCAACAAGATGATAACAGGATGTTGCAGAATCAGATTGGTCGAAGAAAAAAAAAGGGAAATGACCTAAACTCATTAAGTTGGAAGCAGGAAAATTAAAAAAAAAACATAAATAAGAGATTAAGCAGATTAAAAGTTGCAATTAAAGGCTGCTAAATCAACCACTGTGCTCCGGGCCCCTTTTTTCCCCTGGAACATATGAGAAGTAATATTATTTATTAAACGTTTAAGAAACACACACATTAATTTTCCTGCCAAAGTCAAAAATCAATACCAATCTCATTTCTGTGCATTAAGTACAGACCTGGAGTTGGTTAACGTGGCATAAATACTAGAAGCAGCAGAAAACAGCCGGCCTGGCTCCGTCTAAAGTGAAAGAAAATAGACCCACCCACACCTGTAAAGCTCTTTAACTAACATGCCACGTTATGTGTATGTTTATTGAATCCATACACAACCACAAACATAACAATGGCAATCATTAGTGGAGGTTAGTTACGTGCTTTAACTATGTCCTGGTCTCAAAGTCTTCATTTTTAGTCACGCTATACCCGCCGAACATGAACATGCTAACAATTGTAGGATTCTTGGTTCTGTTGCATGACGTCAATTACTGATCATAGATACAGTATGTTAATAAGTCATCTTTAGATGTGCTTTAGAGCAACAAATCAGGCGCTGAGAATCAGAAAAATAACTTCATTTCGCTGATTACTCTGCTTTATAGACACTGGCGCTCCCTCACTCTCATTCACTGTCTTTGTCTGTCGACCAATGCTCTCTCTCTCTCTCTCTCTCTCTCTCTCTCTCTCTCTCTCTCTCTCTCTCTCTCTCTCTCTCTCTCTCTCTCTCTCTATTTTGCAGCATTGCAATACTGTCAATAATAAACAAAGCCAGGACACAACAGCTAGAGTATCAGAGTTTAGGCCATGTATCCACCCGGATAGTCTCGGCTTCAGTGACATTTCAGGCTTTCCGTGTGGAGAGGTTTGACCGCTCTGATCGTCTGATGAGCTGCTGCAGCATGACATTGGGTTGTCTTTCTCTAAAAGTTCAACCTGACTCAAACTTCTCTGTCACAGGTCTGTGTTGTTTACAGACCCCCCCCCCGCTGCAGGCCAACAATGCCACAGCCAAAATGCACTACCCTCGGTGATCAGTCAGCGTGAACCAGACTCTCCTCTCAAAAAAACAATCACAACCAACCAGCTGGGGCTTAATTACCTCTGCTGGCTGCTCTGTTTCTCCTTTGTTGGCTCAGGATTATCCATCACTGCTCTTCAATATGCTTAGGTAAGTATGTTTTAGCCTTGGCTCATAAAGATGCATTGATTTGTTCGGGGAGCCTGTCACTCATGTCATTTACATTCAGCTGCTGCTCAAATTCAAACATCTGGAGTGAATTCTGATTTAGTCCTCGGGACCAATATATTTTCCTGTCACGGTAACAGGTGGTGGTCGTTTCTATAGAAGCTGAATTGGTGTAAATCAGTGGAAAAAGAAACAGGAACAGAGACTGAGTAATTACCAGTCTTAAAGACTGTTGCATGTCTGCAATATTTTCCACATTACAGTCTTTCCTCTTTCCTCTCGAGACTGCATTGATTTTTGATCATGAATAAATTTAAGCGGCAGCTCAGCTGTCTCTTGACAATACTGCCAACAAGCAGAACCTTGGCCCGTCACCCTGAGAATGTATGGTAGCTCAGATTCATGGGATCTGTGACAGGTTACACAAATATGAGCATCATTTACTTGCCACATAAATTAAAGGAATAGCTTGACATGACGGGAAACATGCTTAAGTGGTTCCTTTATTTTCATTTGAGACAGTTGTGATCATGGAGAAAATGCTTTTCCCGGCTGCAACACCCAGCAAGGCTGAGCAGCACCATGGTTAGTTTTCAAGCCCATTCCACGCTTGAAATTTAAACTGCTAGAAGCAGCACGAAACGCGACGCAGGTAAAGGTAAATCACTGTTTTGCTTCAGCGTTCTTTAATAATCTAATCTGTGAGCCGACACGGAGCAAACCAGCTCGGGGGGGGGTGAAACCGGCTTGATGTTGTAATGCGGTATTGCCTCAGGACGGCTGAGGGAAAAAAGTAGCACGACAGAAACACAATATTATACAACTGGATAATGATGTTGTCTCTTCCTTACAGCTAAAAGTGCAGGATCACAATGTTCAACAACAACACATACTGTGCGCACAGTTTCAACGCTGTTTAGCCTTCGACATAAGAGGCCCGATTTATTTTTCATTCGTGCTGAAGATGTCAACGCCATTACAGCTTTGTTTGTTTTTCTCTCTTTTTTTATACCTCCTTCGGTGGCTTATTATTTTGTTGTTGTTGCCGGTCGCTCTTGCAAGTGCATTATTCTGCCTTCAATGGCCAAATGACGATGCTCCAGAACACGTGGGAATTTTAGGGAAGAAGTCCTGCCGTCTCACTCAAAACACACAAATAATATACAAAGAAATAAATAGTAAGGCTCTAAAAGAACTTTGACTCTCAGGCCAATCGGATGCTACATAAGGAGTCTGTTTCCTTCCTCATTGCTGTTGTGACGGCCTTTTGGCCTGACCTAATTTCTCATTGGTTGATTGGGATCTCATCAGCAGAGATGGTCCACACCTGAATGCTGTGTGAATGCTCATCTATAAGAAGAGCTCTGGGCACTCACTCTCTCTCTCTCTCTTCTGTTTGAGTTGCTGGGTTGAGTTTGGGTTACTTGTTACTTAAATTTTAGTTTAATAAAATTTATGTTATATAGTTTAAAAAGCATGTGTGGTCTCCATCTTTTGTCCTACCTCTGAGCCACTGTCTTCTTTTTATTGCTGTCATTGTCCATTATTATTACCTATTTAGTTCCAGTGTATAATTGGACTTCACAGAAATACACTTCACTATAATTGTTCTTATGAATGTACGTTGCAAACAAATGTAATTGAATTGCCTGCCTCTGGAGGCTTTTTCTGAAAGTCCACACTCATCTGCTGAGCCTTGCTGACATTCAGGAAGTGTTTGTTGCCTTGGCACCAGCGGGTCAGCTTCTCTATTTCCTTCAGAGGTTTTGTCCTGTTATTTTACGCCACGTTCTGCTTGAGCTTCCTTTTATGATGTTTTATGTAACTCAAAGTCGAGCTCTTGTTTCATCTGGATGCAAGACAAATTTGGTAATTTGCAGTGTTGCTAAAGGTCTGCTAACACCACCCTGAAGCTCTTTAGCTTTTCTAAACAACAAACTTTTGAATCAGTGACATAATATTAATCTCTTTAATACTTTACTATCCTGAAGCATAGCTGTGTTATGACACACTGAGGCCTGATTAATCTACTTACTCTGTTTTACTCTTCAACCTGCCTGGCAACGCTGAGTATGTTGTCTGACATAGATCAATATAGGCATGTATGAATGCAGCATATATTGGACATGGTGCATATAGGCGAATAAATCAATACATACTGACTGATGTGTGGCTCTCTTATGTAAATTAGCGGCTCTAATGAGACCCTATTTCATGTCTGAAGGCGTCACGATAAAACTTCCAGATGTCTTTGCTAACGTGACGGCATTCGCTGCTAGCAGCGACACACCTTTTCATTAGTGACCGTAGGCGGCTAGCCGCAATCAGGGCTGCTGTCACGCGCATAATCACGATGGGCTCATTAGATCTCACTCTGCTTTTGTAGCCGTCTCTTAAGAACATTACAGTTCCTTGAAGCTACCGGCCATTATTCATGTCTCCTGAGACAGAAACACAGACGCGCAGACCGTCGACTGTGACAGGAGTGTGCGGCGGTGGTGGAGCTGCGTATTTGCTAATTATCCGGGTGACCTGTATGTATTAGCAAAACCTATTTCATGCTCATAATTTTTTATTATCAACCAACCAATCATTATATACACTTTACGTTCCCCTGACCTGTAAATGTGAATTTATGCATTATATCCTGCCCTCATAAATGTCCGCAAAGATACAAGGGATGCTCGTGCCCATTTGCTAGATGTGAAAATTACAGCCATATGACACCTGTCAGCGATAATCACAGCTGTATTAACTGTGAGGATGCCCCGCGGCAAAAAAATGATCTGCGAGGGCCCGAATTATTACGTCAGCCTCACGTGTTTATGTGTGGTAATCTGTTTAAACACAACGTGACCGTCACTCCAACCACTCCAAAGGACAGCAGATATATGGTTGGAGATAGGAGGTCAATCTTATTTGCCACATAGAGGTAGGTGGGATCATCCGAAAGCTGCAAACCTGAAGATTAATTTGGGATGCAGCTCAGCAATGTGTCACTAAACATTGTGTATTGTTTACAGTAAATATCCACACTATGATTGACGTATGACGTACATTTCCATGTTACGTTCTATCTCCAAAGTTGTTGCAGAAGTTTTTGTGTTGAAAAATATAACAATTTTTGACCACTTAAAGGTCCAGTGTGTAACGTTTCGGAGCATTCATGGGCAGGAATGGAACACAATATTTATTAATACATTTCCATCAGTGTACAGTCACCTGACTGTAAGAATCGTTGTCAATGAGAACTTTATATCTTGCAGTGAGATTACAATTTTCACAGCCAGTTTTTCCTAAATGCAACTGCAACTTCGCCGCTAGGTGTCACTTCCTCCTACGCACTGGAATTCAGCAAAAACCCTCTGAAATATGTGTTTATGTGAAATAAACACGTTTTTGATTTGGTATTAAAAACTCTTGACATTTGGAGACGTCTGTAAGAATTGAATTTTTTATTGAACGGATGGCGAGTCTGAAGCAGGACCAAATCTTAACCTTTAAACTTTGATAATCCCTCTTCGACACACAGCCTCAAGATGCTGCATTATGCTGGTTGATATTGTACTTTAGTGGTGCGCATTGCTGCATTCCCAAGCAAAGTTAAAATGAATGAAACCACCGCAAACCAGCTACAGTGATGCTTCGGGGGACCCTTGGGGGAAACTGCTGGCTTGCCAGGTTGATAATTTATGAGTGTCAGTAAACTAGTAGTAACCTACTGAGGGAGTGATGTCCTTCACGGCAATTTTTACTGCAGACAAACAATTACGCCGCGTTATATATCGACTATTTCTGTGAGTCTTGGCAAGTATCCAAACAGAACTAAATCATCGTCTTGGCTGCAAAAGGTCACTGAATATGTAAGAAAAACAACAACAACAACAACAACAAAAAAGACGAGCGAGGACGCCGACACCGAGGCTGTGAGTGTGCGCAGGCACGGCTTTAATCTAATGCTGCTAAGATGAAAATGTTCATCCCACAAAAAGGAAGGCGCAACATTGTTGGTTAGATTCGAGCGGGGGATCCTTTTTTTCTGCCCCCCCTCAGTTTCCTGTGTGCATGTATGAAACGCTCCCTCCTCTCATTGCATCTTTGATCATGAAGGTGACACTACTCTATCGGCGACACAGGGTACAGTACAGTAAAGAAGTACAAATCCATCCGTTACTTCAGTATAGAGAACTATAGATTCAAACCTCAATGTTTTGATGAGGAGATTTCTCCTCACCTCTTTCATCAGTGTGAGACAGCTCGTAACCCTGACCGTAACCCTTTTCTCTGTGTTGGCAATCAGTGTAAAAGAAGCTCAAACCGTGTGAAGTTGTTTATTCATTATGTAGAGCGACTGCATGAAGAGATTGAGGACTCACGTGAAAGGTCTTACTGTACACTAATCCTTAAAAAAAAAAAAAAAGGATGGATGACCTCGTCTGAAACTCTTTTGGTCTAACATGTAAAGCTTCTGACTGCCAATGCCCACAAGCGCTGGCGCCATGCTGAGGGAGGGTTGACTTAGCTAATTAAGATGATTATTTAGAAATGCATTATTGGTAAAATGGTCACGTTAATCATAAAAAGTGCATTAGCCAACATTTAAGAGTTTTTCTGCTGACAGCTCGTTTACTCACAGCGCAAATCCGCAGTGACAGTTCGCCCCCGGTGTGTTCTAACGTCTCTGAAGCCGTGTTTTGTGTCATGAATCACATACAGAACACAGCCATTAGAGTTCAGAAATGTAACAAAGTCTATCTTGGAAACATAAATTTGTGGTGTTTTTTTAAGAAACAATCTTCATTTCAACTTTTATAGTAGGAGTGACAAGTAAACTTGAGCTGCTGGCTCCAGCAGCTCAGTGTGTCGTCTGGTGTATTAACTCTCGTAAACTCACATAAAGTTCATGTTCTTTCCTGACAGCCAAAAAAAAAACCAACTGTGCAAACTGATGTAGACAACCTCCGCATGTGGTTTGTCTTTGCAGTTTTCCGCAGGTCTTTAGGTTTGTCCACACTTTACTTTAGAGTGAAAAAGTTATTTTACTACCTTTTTCCAACGCCTGTGACCGAGAGGTCCAGGTAACGTTTGAAGTAACAAAAGATGCACCGAGAGGATTTATAGTGAAACACGTGAAAGGATTTCAGGTACGACAACAGTTTATTTAATATGGCATCATTCACAGAGCAAGGTCACAAAGAGAAACATGTTAAAAGCAGGAGAAAGAAGCATAAAATAAAATATAACGAAGCAAAGAATAAAACGTAAACATGCATGAAAAGACAACAGGTGAAAGGTCCGTTTCAGCTGCTGTTGACCTCAACAGAAACCGTAGAAGTCTATCGGAAAAGCTTTTCCACAGAGTCAAAGCCGTTCCTTCAAAGGAAGGATCACCTTTTATTTTCAGTCGTGCTGGAGGAACAACCAGCGAGCCCTGACCAGAAGACCAAAGTGACCTATTGGTGATATAAGGATGGAGCAGATCCGAGATGCCGACGCACGGGAGCAAGAGCCTTGAAACGATTCTTGAGCTTGACGCGAAGCCGATGTAAAGCTGACAAGATGGATGCGAGTGTGAGTTTTTCTACTGCTGGACTTGGCCAACATCCTTGCAGCAGCGTTCTGGACCAGCTCTAGACCAGTCCAGGGAAGACTCGGCGAGGGCAGATGAAAGGGAATCCGGAGTTATCCGGCGTGAACGATCATCCGTACTTCAGGTTCAGGAAACATAAATAGTATTTTGCGCACGCATTTAACCTATAATCACCGCGAGCAATGAGCGGCTAATGTGCATAGAAACATGGAAATATAAACAGAAATGTACACAAGGCAGCACTTCAAGAACTGCACACTGGAAAGCCTGTCAGGTCCAAATGGGGTGTCTCACTGTGAGGGGATGATAGAGTCATCTCTGAGCCAATTTTATGATCGGTTATTATCGCAGCAGTTTAGAGACGACTTTATAGCAGCCGAGGATCTAAAGCTGCAAAGGTTAGAGCAGAAGAGTATCTAAAGGGCACGTATGTCATATACTTTTTATCTGTGTCTGGGAAAGTAAAGCTCTTAGTCATATTTTTAAATTATTCGAGACGGGTGTTTGGCATCGCTCTCCTCCTTCTTAGTGAATAAAAGAAGCTTTACTGACTCTATATGGGAGGATTAAGAGCAGCAAAGCCCTCGAGCAGAAAAATGAAAAAATCAGTCTCCCAGTTCATTTGCACACATAATAGGCAGTAGCTGGAGCAGGTAATGATTACTAATAGGGATGCACCACTCAGAGCAATCAGGTGTGACTCATCGAATGCTGATTTAATTCCAATCAATGATCTATCCACCAAACGAAATGACACATTGGCCCCCAGACTCCCTGCTAAGAAACAACATGTCGCGTCAAAGTATAACCAAGCGAGCAGAGACAGTAAAAGGACGGCCGTGCATGAAAGTCTCAGCGTGTGTTAATCGACGCAGCGGCATGACATGTTGCACGTCAGCGCGCGTAGGAGGTCGGCGGCGCTTCGTTGCCTTTCGTCACAGGATCGTGTCGGGCGGCTGCCTGTGGCGGATGAAATGCGGCTATCTGGCATGTAGCGCTGACTGCTGCAAATTGGCTTTTTTTTATTTTTATGGCGTGCGCGTGAGAGACAGCTTTATTGACTTAATAATTCAAAACATTTTATGTGTGTTTACTTTGAGCAGACACTTTAATGGCGTTCCGGGTAGAGACATCCACGTCAAGGAATTGACAATTTATAGTGAACGGTTAAAGGCTCGGCTGATGAATGAACTTCTAATGAATTTCCCCTTGGGGGTTAATAAAGTAATTCGTGCTAGTATGTATTCGTTTGCTATTGCATGCTGTAATCGTTCCTGGACCTAACATGTGAGGCAGCTGCAGCTCAGGAGCTAGAATTTCTCCACCGGTGTGTGAATGTATGTGAATAAATTAGCCCCCTTCTGAGGAGCAGTTGGCGCCTTGATTGATAGCCGGAGCCATCAGTGTGTAAGAGCACCTTCAGCGGCCAGAAAATTATCACCCATGACTTGTCAAACAGACTGCTGAAGACTCTTTAGCTTTAGATGTACTGTTACGCTGAATGAGGACCACCGACCACTTCACTGACATCGAATCAGGATGGGAAATGACGGCCGCGAGCTTCCAGCACTTCATAACTTAACTCTTCTGAAACGAGTTGCTGGCATCAAATTCATCATTTTGAATTCTTTCCTTACAGGCTAAAGAAAAAAACTGTCTCCGTGTGTTATTTCACACAGCTGGAAAAACACATCACAAGGCCGGCTTGACGTGATGAGTTTAGCATAAAGTAGCTAACACACAGCATGAGTGTAACAACCTGCTGAGAGATCACAGGGAAGAATGTGTGCAATGAAGGGTGTAAAACTAATTTACTTTTTATTACCCTGCAAGTGTGTGTATTTAATAGCGAGCTGGCGTTAGCAGCTTCCTCTCACTGACCACGCACGGCAGCTTAATGAGGGGGGCAGGTTAATGGAGGCTTTTTTAATGAAGCGGGCATCCATTAGTAAGAATACAAGATCTAAATGTCACCGATGCAGACACTGTCCCATCCATTTTATCGAGTCTTCTCGATCTTGTCTGACGGAAAGCGACGCAGCAGCGGCATCGCCCCCCCTCCTGCTCGACTCCCACTTACTTAGCTGCCGCAGCGGCACAAGAGGACAATGGCAATTGAGACTGAACGCAGACTCGCCTCTTGACATTCCCTTTTGAGTTTGCGTCCAAGTGATTGGATGTGTGATACGAATGTTACACCTCGGACTCATTAGCAGGAGTGTCCCGATCACAGGTGAGAATCTTTTGAACGGTGAGATGAGGCGAGTCCACCCTGGTCTGAAAGGGAAACTGCAGACAAATTGATTGACTTTCTAAACCGCTGTCTAGCTGTTGGATGCTCAGTTATAAATGAATAAATTAAAGTTTCTGACGGTGTGTTGGTGTATAGTCACTGTGGACACACATATAGCGTTGGGCGTTCATTTTATTTCCAACAGATAAGGTCTCGGTTCAGGCCGCAATATCCACACGAGCACTTATCTGATTTGTTTCCTTGTATTTGAGGGGGACTTTCAGTTTATATGGGAATATATACAACCGATAAGACTTCAATGCTGGAGGATCAGTGGTAGAAGTTGAACCTGTAGAGTATCTTGGAAAGGAAATTTCACTCCTTACTTAAATGGGACATGATAGAAATTGCGATAAAACTCCCCACAGCCTTGGACAGAATAATAATTTCGCCCCACGAAAATGTGTTGTCCATTTGACTCTCACATAATACAACCCGAGCCAAAGAAACAATACAATATTCATCCGTATATGTGCTGTAGCACACGATAGATACAATAGAAACTGCTGACACAAGAGGGAAATAACTGATTATATAATGGCGAGGAAATAATATACTTTATGTCATTAAAATATAGTGATAAATGAATAATGCTTCTATTCCTTACACTGCTGACATTCACCAGCTGACCACAGAGTCAGGCCACCTCAGGCGTGGAGGGAAGAAAGCTCACGTCGCTGCAGTCAGAGTGCTGAGGTTTTGTCTTTTATAATGGAGAGGCCATGGTTGACTGACTGGTGAGCTTCTCTTCTGTCTCAGCCTGTCTCGAAAAGGCCACTCGTGTGGTCTGTGAGATCCCCCCCCTCTCTATCAGCGCTGACAGCCACGCTCGGACCTCCGTGAAAACCCTCCGCTGGACGGCTCAACGTGAGCTGCAGAGTAAGCCCCCGCCGTCAAAATGTCCATATGCAGTCTACTGTAAACGATCTGCTTTCGATTTTAATCCCTCACAGAGGTTAGCTCCGTGGATTAAAGCTATCTTCAGTCCGGCAGTCACGTCCCGCTGGCAGAGGCATGACAACTTCAGTTGAGTATTAGACAAGTGAAACGTATGGTATGCAGAAATGTTCCTTTTTTTTTTGGCTGTATCAGCATTCTTCTGAAGCACTGGACCCTTCACAGGATGTCCGCATAGGACACATACAGCATTTGGGTCATGTTTGCATAATCCGACGTTCAAATAAAATGTGTCAAGAAAAAAACAAGAGGAGCCACAGCAGTCCGACGTGTCAAGAAGTCAGAAGACTGCAGCAGGAAGACTGATTTCATTAAATCCAAACCCAAGCCAAAGAAGGAGAAAGTAAACGATGAAAGAGAAGATGAGAAAGAAAGTGAAGAGGAGGTAGTCTTCTTTGTCTGGCTGGAGAGCTACTCCAGATGAAGGCAGGATTGCAGGTTGCACAGATGGGAAGAGAAAAAGACTGAAAAGTACTGAAACATGCCCGGCCAACCTCACTCCATAAAATGCAAAGAGAATACAACTCCCTCCATTTGTTTTAACTCCCACGAGATTCTGTTCCTATTTCTTTTTCTTTTTTTTTCTACAGCTGGTTATATATTTCTTCTAAATTCCTCCTAGACACGAATTCAGCAGGTTGGCATTTCTATTTATTATGAAGTTGAGATGTTTTTGGTCTCGGATGAGATGTTTAACTGTGGTCATTAAAGATCTCATGGAAAAGGGATTTCGCCAGACTATATAACGAGTGAGATATAGTCTGCGGACGACCTACTCAGCTTCTTGTAGGGGAGGTGTGGCTCGCTACGTCAGCAAAGCTGTCGACTCACTGCTTTTCCGATCAGGAGTAATGTAATCATAACAAATACACTGCGTACAACTGTCCATATTTACAACAGAGACGAATCAGGCCAGACTTCAACACCATCAGCGCTTCAATGTTCAATGTTCTTGCTGCTTACTGTTCAGGTTACATGGAAAGAAAAAAGTTTGAAGTAAAGGTTAGTTAGCATCACAAAGAAGTCGGATCAAACTTCCTAACCTTGGGATTTTGCATTTCCCATTGCCTGGGTCAGGTCGTTCAGATGCAGGCGGTGTTCCAATAAAAAGGTGTGAGCCGGCCTGTAACCTCTGGAGTGGAGTTGAGATTAATGGGCCATGTTTGTAATAAGGAGAAAGCTAAAACACTAACATTTCCCAACGTTGTTTTTCACCCACCGACTCTCCCTACTTTAAGCTTTGTGTTGTAATTGCTACTTTCCGCATAAATCATATTAAAATATGCCCGTAATATATGAAGCTGCATGGGGAAGTAGCTGAGAGAGAAAAGACTGCGACAGAATCCTGCCTGGATCCTTTTGTACGTGTTTGACTGTATTCTTATTCTCACCACATACATTGGACATACATAATTCATTACTTTCTCCTCCTCTATAATCTTATAACGCTACCATTTCTTTTGCTAATACTCAATTTGTGATTCTCTATTCTCTCCACACTGCATGTCATAAAAATGGCTTGTTTACAAGTTTTAATCTGCAGTATTTTCCACCGAGGATCACACACGCATGTAGCTAATGATTGTCTCTGAAAGCTATGCAGTCTCAAGGACCCTTTATCATCCATTTCCATTAGCTCTCTACACATTTTATAACTAAATGGAGAGTACAATCATCCTGAGAGTGACTGAAAGTTTAGACCGTGCACATTCATAGCCGAATGCTGTGCTTGCTGAGTTATTGACACTTTGTTTATTATTGACTGTGTTCAGGGAAATATTACCGCTGCTGTTCAGTGGCTACATTTCTTCAAGTGAAGGAAGTAGAAAGGTTTTGTATCACCTGTTGGATGGTAGACACACAGAGTGCAGGACACCGTTAAATTAAAGCTTCAGAATTACTTTAGTTATGATGAAAGTGTCGGCCAATTGGTCCACCATTTCGGGTCCAACATCTCAACAACTACTGAATGTTGTCCCCTGATTTATTATAACCAATCAGCTTGTCAAAGTTTTCATTTAACCAGTAAAACATCTCAACATCTCCTAAATGGATTGGCACAACTTTTTACACAGACGTTTACAGTCCTCAGACGATGTAGAAAACCAGCTTTGCTACAGGGATCAGGGATCACCTGACTTGCCAGTAAAAGCACTGTCGCATTGCCGCCTGTGGTTTCAAGTGAAATGTTTCAACAACTAAAGTCTGTCCAGTTTATATATCCAAAACTCATGACGTTCCCATTAGCCTCAGCTGTACTTTGTGGTTTGTGGCCAACTAGCGAATGCTAACACATTAACCTAAGGTGGTGGCCATGACAAAATTATACAGATTTCATATCAGTACAAACACCAGCTGTGTGCTAGGACTGACATAGTAGCATGATAACATTTTGAGACTTGGCAGAGGAATCTACTAGAAAGAATTCCTAAAGATGTTGATGATTAAAATGATTTTAAAAAAAAAATAATTCAGACACTTTCCTGGAGAAAACGCCATTTATCATTGTCATTATGACAGTTGGAGCAGCAGCACCACCACCAACATAGTATCCTTCATGCATATTAGAATACTATATATTGAGCTACTGTGAATATCACATCAGGGATATGAGCCCTCCCCTCGGTTGTTACAGTGGCTGGCCCGTTGGTTTATCTGCAGGGAGGCTTCTCCGTTGTTGTGGATAGAGCCATCATGATAATTGATAAGTGGCTGCTAGTGAAGGTAACCTCAATAATTAAATTGAAACCCGTCAGCTCTGGAGCAATCCAGAGGAGATGTGGTGCAGCTGGTCTCCATGGTGACTGCAAGATGCTGCTGATTTGAATTTGCAGAGGAGATGCAGAGTTGGATGCTTAATTTTCTGATAGCGGCGGGTGGCACACTCTGGTCCTTGAGCCGTTTCTTGTGTGTTTATCTGAGCACCAGTGGAAATCCACTTTGCAGTCCAATGTCATGATGGACTATATCGAAGCACTTTCCACTTTTCTAATTGAATCATGCTCATGCAAGTTGGATTATTCCATTATAAGCTCAATAAATTTTTCAATAAAATATTATACTAAGCTGTTTTCCCCTTGTTTCCAGGAAAGCAAAGCAGAGGCTTTTCAGAAAAGAAGCTCATGGATTTTTTTCTCAGCTTCATTTTATTTTCTTTATCTTTGCCAACACTTTGAGGTTTAAAACACAGCTGCTGAATTAGAAATATTTTTATACAACAGATGCACCAGAAGAAGCTACAAAATAATATGTTAACACTGCAAAATAACTAGTTTAGTGTCAAGTGTGATCAGCAGAATTGCCTTACACGCTGTTCCGCAGCCATGGATCATACAACAAAATAGCATCTCACACATATGCACAGTTATTTGTATTAACACAGGCTTTACAGTGTTAAGCAGTTTTTATGTGAAATAGAAAAATGACAAAATAGTCTACAACAATAATGTATGGCAAAATACAAAGATAGAAAAAGAGGCATATTCAAGCAGAATGAGAGAAGAGGATTACAGGAGCGATCGGTAACATGAATTCTTCAGTAACATTGATTGAAAATCAATGGGAACTCCTCTTTAACTGCTTAACAACATCCTCAGCTCTGCTGGTTCACCTCGCTTACCACGCTCCCATTTTCTTACATCTCAGACGCCTCATAATCTGTTTCAAATGAACCAAATACACCACGGTTAATAAACATATGACAAACCAGGACTGAACCAAGATCTGACTTCTGTGCTGCCAGAACTCACAACGAAGTCACAAAATATTAATTGACACAAATGTGTTATGCACCTTCTTGGAGTATAACTTGTAATCTCATAAATGGAAGTTTCACTTATTTACAAGACAGATTTTGGTTCATCTGCACACAGTACTAACATGGCTAGTTGGCTGGCGAGCTAACTGCAAACATGCTAGCCGAGTGGCTCAAGGAGCTCCTCTCTAATTTCTCTCGACCGCTGTGTTTTCTAATCCTGCCATTTGGTTCAGTTAAGAAGTTACTGAAAAGGGAAAATAAAGCTCAGTCAGACAGTCAGATAGCAAGCTCATTAGCTCATTAGCTTAGCTCAGTCAATGGGGACAATGAGTTCAAAAGATGCTCTCAGGCCCTTAAAGGTCAAAAGGCAGAAGTCAAACTTGACAATATTTAAACAATGCATGGGGTATGAGATATTAAGGTTACTTGATCAGCTACTTTGTATAAATATATGTAATAATACAAGTTTAAATGTTCCACTGTGTAATGCTGAGCTGCCGGGGAGAACATGTGCTTTAGGGGACAATCTGGGAAAGATTACAGCTTGTTGGCTTCTTGTTTGTCCTCAATTATAGTAAAGGTCAGAGGGCAGATTGAGCTCCGGGATGCAGGAGTTAGTATCATAATACCCCAGGGTTGTGGATCAGAGTGCTTGTTTGTCAAGCTTGAAACCTCTGTTGTCATTGGAGCATTGTATGACCAGCACTGATCCGTGACACTTGGATACCTCTGCCGCTTTGTCACTATGTGCAACAAGGTGAAATATTTTATATGACTGATTGTTTCTTTTGGACTGAACCACGCAGAGAAAATGACAACGATGACAACATGTTTTATATCAACAACTATCAAACAACTGAAGCAATTTTAATTAAACAAGTTTTAAAAAAGATAAATGAGAGTAATTCGGCTCATAACGTGATAAAACCTGACACAGTGAAACATTTTTCTTTTAATTTGCCACCCGTGTAAAGTTGTACAGACATGCGCTCACCCCCACACACTTCATTTGTGATCGTACCCTGAATGCACATGGTTTGTTACAGTTAGAAGTATTTATCTTTTGTTGATTTGTCAAAATATAATACATGCTTGTCAGTCTTTCTTTAGGAAAACTAGTTCTGTACATTTCTGTCATTCGGGCCGTACATAACTTGAATTTGCAAAAAGTAATGGTAGCTGAGAGATTTCCTGCACCACGACGAAGCTAAGCAGAGAGGCGGTACATACAGTACACTTTCAATCACCACTGTCTTTGATGGAAAATATGCAGGAAGGTATCACAGTCCCCTGCTGCACGCAGAATAGTCAATATTTATTGTCTCTGTTCCTGTGGGTATCTACAAATTGTTGAATCTGGAAACAGAGCAGGAATTTAATTCTGCAACTGCATTGTTTTCTTTCACTTTAGTTTTTTTTTGGTTTTTTTAGTTGAGCCACATGATTCAAAAGCATTATGCTGAAATATTACAACCCAAAACGTGTAAAGAAAGAGTACAGAATCACAAGCACACCTCAAAGTCATTTTAGCTGTGGCTGAAGCCAGAATTGTTGGAATGCAAAAGCCTTATATTATCTACAAATTCACATTTATTGAAGTCATTTTATTTATACTGTATATAGCCAAATATCACAAATTAGCCTAAACAGGCTTTATAATCTGTACAACATACAACATCCTCTATGCCGTCTTCGTCTTTGATTTTAATTGTCTTATCCGCTCCACTTTACATTTCAGCATTAATCACATGATATTTCCACATGAAAGCAAATTCCCATAAACTTGCATTATTACTGTTGACGTACCTCATCTGGTATGCGAAGTTGCTATGGTCATTAACTTCACGCTATCCATTGATTGATGTCAAGAGCTGTTGGAGTAAATAAATTACCCAGAATAAATTACTATTTTAATTTATGCCAGTCAGAATGTCTTAAATGTTGCTACAGATATTCAATGTGACAGATGGCAGGCTTTTTGCTCTTTTAAAATGCAGATCAATAATCTCCTTGAAGCAGCGTGTTTGTCGATCAGGACAGGCGGCTCTGTCTTCACCGTGATGAAGCTGCTCTCAGAGTTTCCTTGTTCGTTGACTTGATTCCTTTTAAATAATGGAACAATAAAGTGTTGGGGCTGCCAACAGTGTTTTTCAGTTTAGTGATTTAGCTCCAAGGATGACGCCGCCAATGAAAGTCAAGTAGGTAAGCAGAAAAGTCGATAGAAATCCAAGCTTCGGTATTTTGATGCTATCCATTACTGAGCATAAACTAAGCTTGATCATGTCTTTAGGTCCTTCAAATTTTCAAATCCATGGAACACCGAGTCCAGCATTTCTCTCTCAACAAAGTTGTTATGATAGAAAAAAAACCAAGTGTATCTTCTCCTTCTTCTCCCGAGAGAGTTGCTGACCTTGCTGTGCAACAAAGTATTCTGTAATTCATCATCCAGCTGTCGGTGTGTATCACGTGTGGTTCTTCTTCGTAAGGCTCATTTGTTTTGTGTTGATGTTAAAGATACAGATGACAAAGTTTTCTTTCTGATGTTTTTTTTTGCCTTTCAAATATTCTGCAACCAACAAAATCTGAAGGAAAGCATTCAAATAGAGGACAACGTTTCACACTGCTGTCTTTTGTCCCAACATTTCTACCCTCTTTTGTGACAATGCACTCTGAAGGATGGTGTCTTAATCTTCTTCTTTTCTTGACAAGATACAAGCCTGCCTTTGCCTCTTTCTGCACGATCAAAAAGTCCTGTACACTTCTGCACTGCCGTTCCTTTGGGCAAACAAATCATTTGCTGGGGGTGTTTTATTCCATAATCTTGCTTTGAAATTTTATATACTCTTTGGGCTATCGCACCATCTACTGTCTTTGTAAGGTGTTATATTTCCTGCGAGTAAAGATTCCACTTCTTTAGTTGAAACCTAAGATCAGAGTGAAACTCATTTTCCATTATCTTTAGCTATTCCTTTGAGTGTCCAATATGTCAGCCAAATTGGAGAGAATAGGTACTGTGACTCAAATCTTTCAAAACAGGTTTTTCTCCGAAATATCTCTTAAAATTCTGTTGTGGATATTTGGGTGACCTCAGATTGCAGATCCTGCTGGATCCTCCTTGAGCGGGAGCTGTGGGGGACCCAATCCATGCCTAGTCATGCCGGCTTCTTCCCCGCTTCTGTTGGAGCGCAGACTGAAACCGGCTCCCGGGTGGTGTTGCGGTCCCTGGACAGAATGTTCTGCTCCACCCGCGTCCGACAGGGGAGGCAGAAATCCCTGAAGCATCTCTTGAAATTTTCATCCAGAAACGCATAGAGGACAGGGTTGAGGCTGCTGTTGGTGTAGCCCAAGGCGATGCACAGGTGCCAGCTAGCTATCACGAAAGGGTTCCTGGTGTCGATGTCCACCATGGTCTTCACGATAATGAAGATGTGGATGGGGGTCCAGCAGATAATGAAGGCTGCCACCACCACCAGGACCATGCGGGTGATGCGGCGCATGTTGCGGTCTTTCTCCTTGGAGCCTGAGAGCAGGCGAACACTCCTCAGACGCAGGATCATCAGGCCGTAGCATATGGTGATGACCATCACAGGAACCACAAACGCAAAGATGAAGACACAGATCTTTGTCACTGTGTCCCAGTACCAGTCAGGGTCAGGGAACTTCAGCATGCACATGGTTTTACCTGGAAAGAGGGCAGAATTCATCAGTGCGACTAAAGACTATCAAGAATATATTCCTGCATGTACAGGCTGTTGTCTGTAGCAATGTGTTTTCCCAACCCTGTTGCTAGAAATTAACATGTAGAAGACAAAAGGTGTTTATTGCTGCTTCAAACATATTCAAAAGTTGCAGAGCTGTTTGACTATCCGACAGACACTTCAGTTTAGATTAGGAGTATGGTGCCATTCACAAGTATTAACAACCTGTCGCACCTCTAGTGTTTGGGTTTGCTTTGCTACATAGAAAGCACACTAGTCTCTGAATTGGCACTGAACATAAAACATTAAAACATGTGGTCCTGATTTGTCCAATATGAGCATATTTCCTAGGAATATTCAGCCGGAATCAGTTATCTGCTAATGTTTCTTTTTCCTTTCAGACATCTATTAGAAAGACATTTTACCCCTTCAAGGTTGTGATCTAAGCTAACCCAGACCGATCATTCAAAATGCCTCAATCTAGTGGAGATTTTGTGAGCAGGGAAAGTAGTACAGTTATACCAAAAAGGAAATACCCTCAACTACAAAGAAGAAGAATCGAGTATTATCCTTGGGTTTCAATGGCAGGGTTTTTGGATCCAGTGGTTCAAAGACGTTTCCACTCATTCTGAAAACCCACAGAAGATTAATCAGGGTCATAAGCGTAGCTCCTTTGTGCGCCATGTAAACTCTCATGAAGGTCTTAAGGACCAGAAGCGTGGCATAATCAATGCTAAGTGTGCAGATCAAAGCCTGTGAATGGCGTCTGTTCTTTACTGATTCTCTGTATGACAGCTAATGCTTGTACCAAACACGAAGACTTGAATTAACAATGAACGTGGAAGAAAGCACAATCTCACCACTATCCGTCACTTTGGTCACAGCCATGATCATGATTGGCACCCCAATCGCAGAGGACAGAACCCAGATGAGCACGTTGATCAACTTAGCCTTGACCGGCGTCCGAAACCCCAGCGCCCTCACGGGGTGGCACACGGCGATGTAGCGATCCACGCTCATCATGGTGAGCGTGAAGATGCTTGTGAACATGTTGTAGTAGTCGATGGCGATAATCAGCTTGCACAGGACTTCCCCAAACGGCCAGGTCTTCATGAGATACTTGGCGCTCTGGAAGGGCAGCGTACTGGTGGCCAAAGCGTCGGCAAGAGCCAAGTTGAAGATGTAGATGTTTGTGGCCGTCTTCATCTTGGTGTATCTGGTTGTGATCACAGAGCAAGAGAATAAGCGGCAGGCATTAATGAGAACAGCTTTAAAGTCTCTGTTATGGGATACGGGGATTTAAAAGTGATATTCACTGTGCAGCTTGTTTTCATGGCTCAGATGAGGAGTTAATTCCCCCATGGTATATAGATGTGCAGCGTAGAGCTGTGGATCTCTAATGCTAATTCTTCACGGCTTAGATTTTTTTTCTTATAAATGACTGATTTGAGATAATGGCTACAATTGGCTTGTTGGTCTCTGATCAAGCAGCCTACTTGCACAGAAAGCACCAGAGAGTTGTGGAAAGAAAATAACTGCTACTATCAAATTGAGGGTCATATATATTATGTATGTGCTGGACTCTTTTAACTGCCTTTAGCATGGGACTGTGCATTTCTCTTAGTGTGTACAGGAGATCAAGAAGGGTTTTTTTTTTCTCATGTATATGAAAAAATAATGATCATCAACACTGCACTGGATTATTGGGGTCAGAGCTTTCCTCTCGGGCATTAGACTTATTTTCATAAAGGCTTCTCTCATCAGAAACATTGCGAGATGTATTCATGCCGTACCTCTCCGCTGATTTAGTTTCCTAGGAGGTGGCAGAGTTTTTAAATTATCGCATGTGAATACAATCCAACTTGCCTGCATCGCGAGCTGCCCAAAGGGCAAGCATTAGGGGCCGGCGCTAAAGTGCTAAATGGTATTAAGATATATGGCATAATGGGTATTACAGAGCTGTGTGTTTTTGAACGATAATGAATTGAATGGACAAGAACAGCAGATTACACAATAGAGAAGAAAGATGAGAAATATTATTCGTGTTGCCGCTGTAATCTTTGTTGTTCTGTTTCACTTGAATCCACCTGAGCTCTAAATGGATTTATGTATTGATTTTTCTTTTGGTCATATTTCACTCAGGCAGTACAGACAATAACCTTGGGGTATTGGTGGTAGTAGCGATGGGAGCGGACTGTATATTTACAGCAAGATGGTACATTTTACAGCCGAACCTTGAAATGCATATTCATTTGTGATGACGCTGTATATGTAAATTGTAAATTGTATGATCCTTTGCCAACATTAGCACTGAATTTAAATAAAGCCATGTTTTCATCAGGATTTGCAGATGTTTGCTGTTTTGTTTTTTTACTGGGCTAAGCCAGCCTATAAGGCACTGACTTGTGTTAATAAACACCGTCTTATTTGCATTAATGGAAGTGATTAAAGGATTAATACTTGCTGGTTTGACAGGTTTTGTTTGTCAGAAATAAAATCCCAAACGAGGGACTAAAATCTTCAGGAGCAGTCAGTAGAAAGAAACTCTCACTGAGAACCGGCAGTAAATCGGTAGGCATTGCAAGGAATTCACAATTTTTAGTACATCATTACGCCAACGTGACATCGTGGGATGGTGAATGAATAACTGACATTTTGTGTGTCATGTCTAGGCATTTGCATGTGAAGCTGTTACTGATGCTGCATTCTGAGTTTTGGACATTCATCGTCATGCAATAAACATGTTTGTCCGACCCATCCATCCATCCAACCAACCTTCTTTTAAACAGGGAGAGAGCTGCTTGATGTGACTGGCTGTGCAGCTTGTGAATGAGCCAGTGATGTGAAGCATACTGAAAACATGACTTCCACTTGTTTTGCTCTGTTTCTAGGTGGTCTGCCGGCGTACTACTTGATAATCGAGTAAGTGAGCAAGGTAGCTCCAAGAAGAGCCTTTAAATGTTATTTATTGGTATCCCCATTAGTTGTTGCCTTGGCAACAACAAGGTCCATCAGTGTAATGTGTTGTTGTCTTTCTGGAAGATGGACTCTCAGCTCATGCCGTGCTTTGTGCGATTCAGCAGCAAATCAGCTCATCAAGAGCTCAATTGATGACATTTATCAGATGACACTTTGGGAGTTGGTCCATTGATGATATATTAGTGACTGAACTCAACTGAACGTCATAGAAAATTTGCCAGATATAATAAATAGTTTGACATGAATGCAGGCTTCAGCTGAATCACAAAATCTAATTATGAAGGCCGCTGTCAAAGAGTCGTTACTCGCTGACGGTCTCCAGATGACATCCTAACAAACGGCGTCTCCTCTATTCAGTGAAGGGAGAATCTGATTCAAATGTACACATTTATACTGAGTTAATACAAATATTTGTGAGCAAAGATGTAATTTATGGCTACATTCTACATTCACTGCTATTAAGCATACTGGATCAATGACATGGCCTAGTGGGACAACACACCTGATTCAGCTCATCATCAAGCTCGTCATCAAGCTCTGCAGTGGCCTGATAACGAGCCGCTCATTTGAATCAGGTGTGTTGGAGCAGGAAACATCTAAAACATGCAGGGCAGTGTTCCATCGAGGACCAGGGTTGGAAAACACTGGCCTAGACCTTATATGAAAAGTGCCATGAAATATCTTCTGTTTTGATTTGGCACTAAGTAAATAAAACTGAATCAAACAGGACATCTGAGCTTCGTGTCTACGTGTTAAGATTGAACTGAGAAGTCAGATTTCTGATTGAAATTCACCTCACACAGTGTTGCTTAACATCTCTCTCTCTTTGCACCTCCCCTTCATTTGTCCCGCGCCGTCATGAGGAAGGCTTTTAGCTTTCTCATTTGACTTTGCCCCGCTCAGTGTCCATGCCTATTATGAACGACACCCTGTGATTTCCTGGAAATTTGAAAGATGAGCTAAATTGATGAGGAACACTGTGAATATTTAATTCCTCGCCTCCCCCTCGAATGTCAGTCTCGTCAAAATTAGGCATATTTAATGTTGTGAATTACTAACTGTGCTTCTGTCTGTCCCTTCACCTCACTTCAGAGTATCCATTCAGCGTGGATCTGCAGCACATTTTTGGTTCTTCATCTTTCAATCTCGACACAGGGAAACAGTGAACCTATGAAGTCAGCAGCGCGTGGCTGCTTTTGAACATTCCCGTGTATGTTTGATCATCCTAATCCGACGGCTGTATTAAATACATAGGCCGGCGAGCTTCACGTAAGCGCCGTTGGTGAAGCGAGCGCAATATTACTGTAACGCTTTGAACTCCTGGAAAACACATAAAAACCACCACTTGGTAAGAGAGAAGATCTAGGTACTGACAAAAATACTGACAAAAGAAGAAAAAAAAAAACATCAGTCGCAGCCATGGTATAAGAGAGAAAATGCAAACTATTATTCTCTACCCCTGCGTCACAATCTGTTTGAAACCTTTGATTCAGCACCTAAAGCCTGGCTTTTGTCGTGCGGAGACGATTACGTTCATCGTCACTTTCAGAATTAAACCCTCTCTCTAACCCAACCTGACAAGACGAGCCTGCACACGGCGTATCCCACTTTGTGACAAAACTCCCTCCCTTCAGTAGACAAGCACTATGTGTGTGTGTGTGTGTGTGTGTGTGTGTGTGTGTGTGTGTGTGTGTGTGTGTGTGTGTTGAGGCTATACCACTCATGTATGTGTCTTGTATAATATGACCCTGTGGAGATTAGGATGGAAAATGGAGGAAAGGTAAAAATAATGACATCAGACTGCAGGGTCTGTTTGTACGCGCGAGTACGCTAAATCAGGGGTGAAATAATTGAGACCCGCGGTTTTCTTGACCCCCGAGATATTATGTCACATCCACACTGGCACAAAAGAGCTGGGTTCAATTACGAGGATATCAAAGACCTGGCAGCGTGGCGTGAAGCGGCTACAAGGGAGGCGGTTTGCTGCTATGAATGCATGAGTCTGAGCTCTAACGCGCGCGTCCTCTCAGCGGGGAGACGAGCACACGACAAGACTTTAATTTCACACTGTGGCAGTGGCAGGTGGCTTTATGGAGAACAACAACCGTGACAGGAAACATTGCCAGCTTCAAATTCCGCCGTTGCAGTCCTGAGGTGATGCTACGGTTAATTGCTCAGCATATAATTCAGATAGAGCGGGGAAGCTTTTAAGCACCCATCTTTCCTTTTTGCAGGCTTGGAGAAGGAATTATGTGCCAAGAAATCCAAACGTAGCGCCCCTTTTTTTTCATGTTGCAGTGGAGCACGCTTTCCTTTGGCACTCGCTCTGTGATGTTTAATCGCCCACTTTCCTCCCCTTTTTTTTCTCCGTGGTATCCTTACAGTGTGGACTCCTTGCTAGAAGGCTGTCATGGCTGTCCAATCCCTTCCCCCTCACACACACACACACACACACACACACAAACACATCTTTTGGTTCCACATTAGAGGAAATAGAAGTCTCAGCAAAGGGAAATTTTGCTGCCACACAATAGTCTTGTCTCGGTCTCATCAGAAATAAATCATCTTCTTAATTTCTCCGAGGAGCACAGGAAGGATTCAATCTAAAACAAATGATGCTGTCTAGTCACGAGGAAAGCAGAAGGCTTCTTGGAGTTTCCTCCTTGTGAAGCAATAAAGAGACAAATCAGACATTTGAAATATATTTGTGGCAAATTAATGAGATTCTCGATTTTTGAAAGAACGAAGACGCAACACTGAGACTTGAATTTGATCACACAGACAAATGTCGGATATCATGTAGACCCATTTATAAGCTAATCAAGTTTCGCCTGGATCGCGCCGTCATCTCGAGAGCTGATTACTGCAGGAACAATAAAGATAGAGAATATTAAAGATCATTAGCTTTAGACGAGAGGACGGCTAAGAGCATGAGAAGGTGGCGATGATCTCACGTGACGTCCATTTGAAATCAGGACAAACAGGGCGGAGAGGGAAGAGATGTTAGAGGAAAGCATCACATGGCAGACCAACGACTGCTGTAACTGACCTCTGGTGTCTGCAGGCCATGCGAACCATTCCCCAACGAGATGGAGTGCCATTGATCACTACCATCGCCGCTGGTTTATCATTAAGCTCGCCATTCATCAAACGCCACCAGCACTATGTAAATCCCTTCTAACCAGACAGGGTTGAAGGTGAACTCTATAATGAGGTGATGCACAGACATGTGGAGCTCTGAAGCTGTCAGGCTATGAAAGGTTATCAGATACGCCAAAAATATATGATAAAAGAAATTAAAACATAATTACTCCACTGAGCTTATTAGCTTTAGCGAGCTATTTTGTTAGCCTCATTGAGACAAGTGAGCTTATACACAGCAGCAGCACACAGTAAACGAGTGATTGCTATGATGTACTAGTGTACTCTTGAATAGCGTTAGCTTCAGCTAGGTAACTAGCTGAAAAGGCTAATACCCGTGCGCTAGTGTGTTTAGCCACGAGTGTTTTCAGTTAGACTAGACACAGGTGACCCGGCCAGAGATCTGTCTCAAAGCTGCAGTGTTGTTTTGGTCTTCAAACCACCAGGAGGGTTCGAGAAGTCGATCGTTTTGCCTGCCAGGCTTTGTTAACTTGCTCACATTTGGTTATTTTTCTGTGTTTATGTGCCTCTACCTTGAGTAAAGATGCAATGTAGTTAAAGTGTTTCCCTCCTGGCTGTTATTTTGATCAAAAGCTTGCACAGGGGTGTTTTATTTTGAAGAAACGACTGGCTTCTATATGCTGTTTGTGTCTTTCCAGCCCGCTCGATTTACTCTGTGATGATTGGCGTGGCTGCTTGTGGCATCAAGCTGAAGAATCAAAAGACTAGCCACTTAGATATATTTAATGCTTATATGCTTTATATTTTATGCAAGTTAGAGGAAAATATAAGCATCATACTGTACAGTATGATTTTCATAAATAATAAATACTAGTTTTCGTTCATTCTCATATTTTTACTGCCTTCTGTCAATTTCAAGCTCCCGTAAATCCATCCACTATAGAGAATACGTATTTGCATTTAAATCAGTCTTGATTCTTTATCTGTATGCTAGTTCTGCTGACACAAGTCAGGCGTGACACAGTGGCCTTGTTGACTAAGCTCAGAAAAGAGAGACACAAACACACACACACTAACACAGACATGCTTCTACTGCCAATGGGGTGCATTTATTCTCAGCCAAATATCCGGGTCCATAAAGAAAAATGAATGATGTCGTGTTGACTCACGCTGTAGCTACAGTACAGTATGAGAAAGCTCTCCAGGGTCTGCTTCCTCGGACGAAATGGAACAATAATCCACGAGAAGCAGCTCGGTTAAAAATCCACTTTCACACAAACTAATCCGGGCTGCCACAATGGGCTGCACATCAAACTGAATTCAAATGGAGGCTAAAGGAGACTAAATTGCACGAGCGCCGAGCCAATTCTTATCTAAAAAAAGGTGTGGCATCAGCAATACGAGGCGAGGTGGAGGAAAGGGTCAATGGAAGATAAGAGGAGCCCACAGCCGCTGACCTGTCCTATGTGGACCATCTCCAGAGGTGTCGGTGTCAGTTTCTCCATCAGCAATCAGACTCGGGCACTCGACACCACAGCAGCCCAAAGCCAAATTCATACTGGCATGTGCATCCAAGCAGTCCGCGATATAAATGAGGGTTTGTGTGCATTTGAGTTCGACATTTGCCAAATTTATAAGCTGCCTGATGCTGAACAAAAAAAGGGAAATCATAGAATGGTGCTTTAAAATGGGCTTTTAGTTTCTTAGATCAAAGTTATAATTACTGCTGAAACTATTTAGTTAATTGACAGACGATGACTCAGTTAACATTCAGGCAGACCTTTATTCACTGAGGTTATTTATCATCACCATTAACATTCTGTGCGTCCAGCTTCTCAAATATGAAGATTTCTTCTTGCTTTTGTCTCTTTTTATCATCACTCCAAATTAAATATCTTTGCATTTTCACACTTTATGCCACAGCGAGTCACTTAAGCGACCAGTCTGCCCTCAGTCCACAGACACAAAGATTCCTGCTGTGTATATCTCACGGTCGGGATAACCCCACACCTCCACCTTGGGGGGTGGGCGCTCCCTGACGCCTGGCCTCCTGGCCCCTGAACCAGCTTTGTCTTTGTCGCTGAGTCTTTGGTCGTAGCCACTGTAAATCACCTCAGCACTGCATTCCCTGTCATGAAACTGGCCTCCTCCCTGGAGACTGGAGCCTGATCATGTTGCCTGCCTTCCTGGTGCCCATTCCCTGCTGGTTAAACTGCACGGCTAATTGAGCTAACTAGCCGTGGGCAGCTACAGTTAGCAGCTACTCTGGTGAAATGTGGCCTAAAATGTAAATCATCAGTGATAATCTTTGAGATTTTTATTGCATCAAACTTATTCTGCTGATCATGTTCTCGCTTCATTGATTAAACTCTTAGAAAACATGACACGACTGTCTTAATCAGGCCTCAATTCATTTGTGTTTTTAAACTAATGGATGAGTTGCTCTCGACCACTGTCAGCTGGGATCAGCTCCAGCTCCCCTGCCCTGACAAGGATAATAAGCAGTCACGGATAACAACTTTTCTTTCTTTAACCACAGACGTCATCATTTATAGCAGCGCGCTATAAAACTGTCGAGCTGATAAATCCACAGCACACATCATAAACGGGTGGAGATCGGTGTTTACTCAGCTGGTCTAATTACATCACGTCTGAGTCTTTGGGTTCTGAGCGTAGTCACCGAGTTCGGTGCCCGGCGAGTTTACAGGAGATCATACGTTCTGCCGTGGATGGTTAATGTGCTCAGCTCCCCTCCGCCTCCGTCTCAAAGGGGTCTGGCATCAGTGATGAGTTCTCTCCGCTCGCGCAAACGGCAGACGAATCGCTGCGCACAATTTGATTCACTGCCTCCTTCGGGCTCACATCCGTCTCCCTCTTACCTCCCTCACTCCTCCTTTCTTTTTTGTCTCATGCTCTCCTGTTTTGCCTGTTATTCTGACTCCGACTCCTGAATTCAAATAATGAGCAACGAGTTGTAAATATGTAGGAGTTTTTCCTCGCCTCAATATCCAAACACTGCCACATGACTCATCCATATTTTTCTCTCCTGCCCCGTCAGTACTCTTGCCTCTCTCTTTTCGCTCTATGTCGTGTTTGCAGGTGGAAAAACAGCCACTGGCCTTGAACACTTCACCTCCGCCTTGCTGTGTTGTCCTTGCTCTGCTGGAAATAAGGCCATCTTAAATTCATTCCACCTGCTTGTTTAATTCGGCAGGACCACCTGTAGTAATTAATGCTCCAGGTGATATTGGGGGAACACACGCAGAGATTAGAAGGTAATTAATGTAACGAGTGAAGACAAGCAGAGCTGCCGCAAAAGATATGAGCTGGTTTGTTCCTGACAAGCATGCGGGTTAGGGCTGGATGTCCTTTCTTTGGAAATGACAGGGCGCTTGTATCTAGTGACAAAGTGGCTGTATGGCTTTTTCCTACAGCTTTTAGAGCTGAGGGAGAAAGGCAGAGCTCGACCACGGGGGGGGACAATTATACTGCAAGCATCCACTGATGGAGAAAACCAGCCTGCTCTTTATAAAACTCAGGTTATAGCTATAAAATCCCATGTGTAATGTGTTAGTTTAAATGTTTGAAACTACTGATTAGACAGAGAAAAGTATTATCATTATTATGAGTATTTAACTGCAGGATTTCCTCTTCCTCCTCCCACTGAAGCCCAGTCTTAAAAAGGAGTGTGAATCTGATGGCCCACAGATCTGTGTGAGCTAACCGAGCCGTCCTCTCCCTGCCTGAGGCTCGGCTGAGTCAGACCAAATTGAGAGAAACTGTGTCTGAGACGATAGGTTCAACTCTTTGCCATAAAACAACGCTCTGTGCAGGAATAATGAAAGAACCCGTTTCGCGCTTTACGCAGGGCGACCTCAGGTCACTTCTTGGAGACGCACATAGTTCACACAAAGAAAAGAAAAATGCAGGGAGGGGGGGCACACAGGCACCCCAGAGCACAACCAGAGAAGGAGGGTAGTTGATGGGGCAATAAGCGCTGTGCCACCTGGGGGAACTTTAGGATGCAGACACTGTGTCCATCCTAGAAATGTCTCATTTTTGCAGGCTTCTGCACAACACCACTTAACCTAAGTAGACCCGTTTATAGAGGAAAGCTTGCAGAAAATCTCACACTCAAGCAGTTTAAAAGGAAAGATTTGAAAGTGTACGAGAGAGTATGATCCAAAGACAAGCTAAAAACAAAGAACCTTGAATGAACATGCACCAAAACGTGTAAAATGCGTGAAACAATCACTAAAACTCATCAATACTTAAATAATAAATAAGTTCTCATGAGCGCACAATGACATACTAAGTGCATGCAGGTGTATTTCGCGCAAGGCTGCTATCAATTCTCAGCAGTCCAAGCAATTAAAAGCGCAGCAGTGTTTACCTGACCACCCCGTACATGACGAGGATGTTGCCCAGAAGTCCCACCACGCAAATGACCGAGTAGAGCGCCGTGATGGAGATGGCTATGATTATACCCGCGGTGCTCCTCACCGGACCCTGCTGCTGCTGCTGCTCGGTGGAGTTCAGCAGCCTGTCCCCCATCAAGCTGCTCTCATCGTCCGGGAAGGTGACATTAAAAGGGATGACGGAGTAGAGGTCGGACAGGGAGAGCTGGGCTCCCGGGACCGTGTACGGCTCCATGCTGCGGCCACTGCCGGCTCTGATCTTGGTGCTGGAAACTTGCGCGCAAAGTGTATCTAAAGGAAGTTAATTATTAGGAAGCTGGGGGTCGGACTAAACGCAAGAAGTGGAAAGAGAGTTGGAAAGAGAAGAATTGAGGTTGTTCTTGTGTGGGTGTGTTTTTTTTTTTTATCCAGTTGGAAGAGGAGCAGCTGGTCAGCTGGGTCTGTGCGCTCTGTTGTAGCTGCGTGCGCCTCTACTCTCCAAGATCTCCACCTCACAGCCGGGGCGCGCCTCTTATACCCGTGCGTCGACGTCAAGGCTGCGCATTGAGAGCGTCGAAACGGGAATTGTAAGGTGATGTGTGCGCCATACAGACGGAGAATCCTGATTTGATCTTTAAAAAAAAAAATTAATAAATCAGAGCCGAGGCAGAGAAATAATCACTTTTGGACGAGTGACAAATCTTTCTCAATTATAATCAAATATATCACATTGAATATCTTTGTGTCTCCAGGTTTAGCCACGAAACCAGGTGGAGGGTAGCTGATCGCAGAAAGAACTGATGCGTCTGTTCACAAGCTGTGAAAATGATCAACCCAGCTGCCAACAAACAAACAAACGAGTCCAAAATCGATTAAAAAAAAAAAAAAAAACTTCCCATTGAAGTAATTTAGGAATGTGCCTGAAGGGTTCCACACTGTTTTTACTGCTGTGGGAGTAAAGCCCAAAATCATTAGAGCCTCCTAATGTCGTTTTCATGATGATGGAGTATACTGTGATTGAGAGAACAATCTAATCACAGCAAGGTCATTTTACAACTTTGTACCATCTTTTATTATACCATCTTCATCGGCCAATCTGGCTGTCATAGAAATACAGATTTTACACTTCAGAGAGTAACTTAATGCCCCTTAAACGATTTTCGCTGACCTCCGGAGCTTTAACGTCTCACCTTAGTGACCAACAGGTGTACACCTGTAACTTGTGACATCACTTGGGTGTGGTTACAGGTGCAACAGAGGACATTTCTGGCTTGTCAGAGGTTTGTCAGGTTTGAAAGTCTCAACAAGAGAGGGCAGCAAAGCACTCTTCGGGCCTGTAGTTAAATGACTCTTTAAAGACTAATCGTCCATGTTGGCTAAACCTGCCATGAAACATTTCTTTGGCCACCCGGGTGCAGCGGAAGTAATGATGCAAACACATCACTGACCTGCTTTAAGTTGAAATTGTGAGCTCGTTAGCAGGCAGTTCAAACAGCAGCTGTTAATGGTGTCATTCATTTGGATTTGCAAGTTCAATATTCTCTCTCTTCGTAGTCCGCCGACTCCTAAGGGGGAAGTTCTGGCCCTTCAGCAGCTAAATGCTAACTGTGTCTGTCTGCTGATGTGTAGGTGGTGTACAGCTTTTTAACAGCAGCACGCTGCGTTCAAAATCGACGCCATGAGAGCGGCGAGAGAACCAAACGGCATAAAGAGACAAATCTACTTATTTCTACACATTTCTTTCTCTTTGGCGCGACTCCCCAGCTGAAAAGAGCCACTCCGCTTTAGCTACTGTACATCAATGAAACCCAGAGTGTCCTTAACACATCACATCGCTTCCCTGCTGTCCCTCCGTAGGATTGATCAAGGTGAGCCAAAGGTGCAGGCAAACAGCAATTCCAGAGTTGTCTCCTGGGCAGACAAAAGGTGGATCGATCCCGCACACTTTCCACTTGCTCATCAACGCTTATCTGACGGCTCCCATGTGCCTCCTGGGAAATGAAATGCTTAGCAGATATACAGCTGCGCTGCGGTTCAGGTGGACCATTAGCTGCTTCAGATCCATCGCTCACCTTAACCCATTCCCCGCCTCGCTCGCTCCTTCTCGATCATCCTCCCATTTAAACTCATCAGCCGGCCACCGTCGCCACCTTCCCAGAACAACACGCATGTGCCGGAGTGTAATGTGTATCACTTACTCCTGCTCTCCTGACTCCTTTCCTGCCATCGGCGTAATTGAACTAGCTGTTTCTCCGGAAAGTCTCTCTGGCATTTAATTAGTGTTGAGTTTTCCTCTCTGTAGGAGACTTTTCATTTGCTTTACGCTTGATGCAATTCCCACGGTGCCGCCCCTTTTGGGAGATACCAGCTAAATTCTTAATTACCTCTAAGAGAAAATGTCTTAGGAACACTGATTAATGACATTGTGGTTGATTTGACCTCCACGCCGCGCATTTGCATTTCTTCTTTGTCATGTTTTACAATCTCCTCCCCGAGACAAATAATGAAGGGGATGTCGAGAGACGACAAGGAGCAGAAGTCTCATCCCCATCCGTAGCGAGGACTCAAAAGTGGACTGTGATTGAAAGGTCATTAGTGCAGATCCCCAGGCTAAATGGTAAAAGAAATTAAGAGAGGAGAAACACTTTCCACTCCATCACTCCAACTGACCTGGTGATGGAGCCCTTAAGCAAGGCACTTAAGTCTCAATTTACTGTTCAGTGAATCGCCAGAGCCATCAAAGCTTTGGATTTCTCCACGTGCCGTAGCAGCCCGCAAGGGGCTCTGGTCGATGCTCGACATTTTATGAATGATGAACGTGATGGAAGAAGCAAAAGTATGAAGGATGTTTGTGCCGGCTCGAAAATAGATCCTCTGCTTTTCGCATGAAACCAAAGAAATGAGCAGTCAGGTGTTAATAAAACAGCACCGAAAACATCACTTTGTCAGTAAGACGTTGTGTCTTGTGTTACAGTGAGCTCCTCATGTGGGAAATAGAAGCTTGTGTATGTTCACTATGTTGATTTATGCTAAATCCGCGTTGGACGGCCAATTTACCCAGTACAGCATAGTATCCTGAGCAAACACACACCCGTACAACATGTGCAGAGGGACTAATTAGACTTTTAATTGGTTTTAATTTACAAATTTTACAAATTTACGAATCACTTCATCATTTCATTATGAGGGCTGGGGGTTACCTTCAGTAGCCCGGGCCTTGAATGGGACGCTGGCTGAGAGCTGGCTGTGTTTGTTGCAAACAAACTTGTGTTAAACATGGAAACCTACTGCAAAGGTCTGCGAACAAGTATGTAACCTGAGAGAAATGATACACCGGAAGCTTTAGCCTCACGCTAAATGCTCATGCTCGGCCAAAGGTCGATCTGTTCACACATAACAACAATCCCAACCGCACATTGTTGTTGTTACTGATAGCTAAAGTTGCCAAATGAACCATAACTTTAACACCCAGCTTAAATTAAACTGTTTACCTGATACATCCAGTCAATGCCATGTGAGTTCTCCTCTTATGTTATATATTGTGGACAGATAACTGTTTAAACAACGACTCAGGAACCTCACAAAGAAAGTTCAATTATTCAACTCGGGCGCCAGGGAAGGAAGAAAGAAATCTGTAAACTGCAGGCGTGCGTCCTTGCCAGACGTAGCAACAATAACTAATAAAAAGTAAAGCGAAAAGCAAACAGTCAGTTGTTCCAGTATCTGGGCAGTTGCTGAAATCAGAAGTTGCTGAAGAAGAAACATAAATAAATTAAAAGCTTAAAATTTAATGCACTCCAACACTCAATGCTAAGGTTCAGTGTACCACAGTTTCTTTGCTGGGCCTGAAGCAGACAGACATCCTGTTACACACACAGTCCTGCAGCCTACAGCGACAGGCAGGTGGAGTGAGACGGAAAGCTTACACCTGTGTGTCATGGCTGTACCTTGTGGCATAGCTATGGTCATGAATTAGTTGGGGATGCGAGAGGTACGTGCCTTACCAACTTGAGTCAGTCATGTTGGAAATGATAACTATTAGCTATGTAGCATCTTTCATGCAACATGAAGGGTTTCACTAAAGCAAAACACATTGGAAAAGAAATACAAAAAAACCCTCATAACAACAGAATAAAAGATCCAGTAAAAAGGAAGAGCTGATAACAACAGAACGGGATAAAAGCATACTACATTAACTAAATGCCTGAATAAGCAGGTCTTTAGTTGACTTTAGTCTGAGATGTAAGAAGGTGTTATACAATTAGGAAATTAGTGTTTGAATAAAAAGGTCCCGAAAAAATCAATTCTAAACAAAGTGGGGAGTGCAGTGTGACTGAAACAGGAGTAATGTGCTTCCCCTTCCTAGGCTTTGTTAAAAGTCTGTGGGGTAAAGATATAAGCTGCGGCGTGCACCAGGTAACAAGGTAACATTTTGTGCTAGAAAATCTAGAAGAACCAAGGATGGTGTGGTTGCAGTCGTGAGCCCATCCGACCGTCTGTCCTAAGGACGAGGAAGTACGATAAGTAACATGGCGTCAGCCTCAGCCACAGATTTATAGCTTTAAAACGACTCTTCAGAGCCCTATGGATGACGACACACATACGCCGTTGATGAAATATCAAATCTAAGGTACATATTTGCATGACATTTGTTTTCCCGTCATGCTTTCCGGAAAACAAACCTTTTTTTTTTTTTTTTTATTCTGGATGCTCAAACTTTCTGTTTTGTTAGCTGCATTTCCCATGAAAGCTCGTCCTCGCCTCAGGTGGGAACTTCTCATTCTGTGTTGGTTGCTGCTTGTGACAGCTCTGTGCTTGTTCTTGCTATGGGATTTATTGTAAAATTCTAATATTTGCTTAAGGGCTGAGAGAAGAAGATCATTTTGGGTATGTAAGTGACACTTATACCCAGATTTATAAATTATTTCAGCATTAATAAAGCAGACATCAGTAACTTAGAAATAAGCAGGTATTACAGCATAAAGAATTAAGTTACTGCTATGACATGAAGTAAGTTATTGGAGACTACTACCATATAACCATTTTCTTCTATACTTTTAATAAATGGTGTATGGGCTAGTGTCAGACCTCTTCATAATTACGGATACTTGTTCCCAACTTTGAGCAATTTAGAGGAGTTTAACATCTTAGCAAGGAGGAAAACTTGTGCTTTTCTTTTCTTTAAGATTCTTGGTGCCACAGTACTCTGTGATTTATAACTTTATAACTCTGGTTAACATTGTATGCTTTGTGATTCAGTAGACTGGCTGTCACTCAAAGTGTATGGAGACAATTTCATTTCTATATTTCTGTGTAAAAGGCCATCCTGGGTAAAGTCCCCTCATATTTATGTAATCTCCAGACACAGACCTCCAGCAGTCCTCAGCTCCGTTGCACTGGATGGCTTCCGGATCTTCCTTCCAAGAGTTTTCACTCAGCTGTGGATGAAAAACTTTCTCCTGCTTTTGCTTCCATGACTTTCAGTAATTTGCTGAATTTACAACATCTTAATAATCTTGTCTCCTTAGGAAAAATTTGAAGCCCTGTTAAAAGTCAGCTCGGCCCTGATTAATGGCAGCCGGAGAAGCAGCCTACTCTGTGAGTGATGACCAAGATTATGTGAGTTCAGAGTTAAAAGGGATGAAATATAGGGTGTAACCACCTATATTAAAGTTTTATAGATGAATAAAAAAACTATTTTGGAATCGCTTCGCCTGCCAAAGATGGCCAGCTGACCTTTTGGTAAAGATGGCGGTGGAGAGTGCTGTGCGAACTTTTCGGCTGAGTGCTAGAATAATAATATTGATTCGTCCGTGCCATCCATTTGACATTTACAGAATGAATGTTAAAAGATTCAGTATGAATAGCCTTGGCGAGCAACATCTAATTTGTTTTGTCTGAGTTAAGCACTAGCTTGCAGTCACGGTGTTGGGGCGAATCCGATCGCTGACATTTAATGGCATAAAAATCTAATTTATAGACGAGGGAGCAATCTAATTTATGTAAACAATATTGGACCTAACACTGAACCCTGAGGAACACCTTTAGTAATATTGGTATTGTGCATTGGCCTAAATCCAGACTGAAAGGGAGTGAGTACAGAAGACGAAGAAAAACAGGACCTGACATAATTTGGAAATAGGGTGATAATACCAGGAAAGGATCAAAATGATCATCAGCAGCTGATTTGCTGGTATCAATAGTAAGAGCATCAGTAACATCCTTAATAGTAGGACGGAGGCTGAGTATTGCCCTGTAGTACAGCCTGTTTGAGGTTCTGATTCATTCCACTTGTAGTGTTTATCAAAAAGATGCCTAGAGGCTGTGAAATAACTTAAACTTGGATCATTTATTTATTGGTTGCTTCCCGTATGATTGATCAGTTTAGCCTTAGAAGTAGGGGAGGTCATGTTTGAGAACTTGGGCAGTCCAGAAGGATTTTTAAATTTTTCTTTTCGTTCTGAAGTTTAACAAAGAATAAAAAAGATGATCATCTTCTCCCATTTGCATCTCCCACAGTGCAAAAATGCCTGTACTGTACCACAGCTTCAACTTCAGAGCTCAGTTAGCTTTTCGGTTCAGTTCAGTTTGACTTTTATTGGTGCAAAGACTTTAATTATAGTGTGCTGTGATGCAGCCTGTTAGTGAGCAACAAATTTAAGATCAATTACAGGCCATTTTTCAGTTTTGCTGCAGTAAGGCTGAGGTGTTGTTCTGAAACTGCTGACGTGTGTTTACAGATTAGCTCTGGTTAATTTATAGCTGGAAGAACACAGAGCGGGCAGCTTAGCAAACGGTCCTCTCTGTTCTCTTTATAAATACATCCTGGATGCTTCTGCTTGATAGAGAGGAAGGTGACTACATCTCCTCGGGTTGGTGTTACTTTCAAGTCCATTTCCTTTACTCTCTATAAAGTAGATGGAGTTTTCTGCGATAAAACTCATGAACTTTGATCCTATTACCGCTCTTGGACTCGACCCTTTGTTGAAACAGGCGATGTGGTACTCTGTGTCATCTCGGGTGTCAACGGACTGAAAATTGGGAGCTTTCTGGAAGCCTCTTCATCAGCGGCAGAGCAGATGGGGCGAAATGTCGAGACACATTAGCTCCGGCCTTGTTTCCCTTCACACTCTTGGAAAAAAAAAAAAAAAACAGAGAGAGAGAGAGACGTTAGTGGAGCTGGATCTGTTCTGTGGCTGGGTTTGTGCCATAACATATGGTCAATTCTGCTGGTCGCCCATTTTACGCCAGGTCTTTTCAGTTGAACAATTATGCTTTCAGGCAAAATCATTTATGCTGTTTAAGTCATTTTTCCACTCTAAAATCATTTCATATTTGTTTTTCTGCAAATTTGCAGACCGAGTGCAAAAATATGAAATTAACTGAGAACTGTCAGACTGAGGAAACGACTTCTCTCTGCACTGTTGGACACATTTTCCCCTCCAGGGGTCAATAAATCACAATCTACTTTTATTGTTGTGGCTTGCTGTCTGTGTTTAGAGAACTTTTCACGTCACCTCGTGTCAACTCATTTCACTCAGTTTGTTGCTCTACGCTTCTTCTGTGTCAAGCATTTTACATTATATAAGTGCCTAATCACTATGAGTGGAAAAGGAAATCATAGCTCCCTCTTTGCAACATTATCAAGCAGCATTAGGCTGCAGTGGACACGATGGCCACCCCGCTGTTTTCCCACTTGTAATGTCAGTGCATTGCTCTGGGTTTGCCCTCTTCGCCTCTCCTCGTCGCTTTATTGATGACTGCAGAGCCAAGCCCACATCTGCTCTCAAAATTGTTTGGCATCAAAAATTATGCTGGAAAAACCAAAGAACATTATATTAGACCTGGCATTATTTCTCAGATTGCACTCCACGGGGGCCATAAACTTTCAACGGCCACATTGGTAGTGAAAATCGCTCGTTACGACTTCAAATCTGGGTTTGAAGTGAAATAGGTGATTGTCTGCACAGTGGCGAGAGGAGCTGCTAATAGCCAAAACAGCAGGACAGTAACGATTTATGCAGATAAAAAGGCTTTAGTGTAGTTTGCTTTGTTGGTCTCTCATACTCCAGCTCAACAAACCACTGATCTTAAGAAGACGGGCACCAGGTTTTAATCACCTGCACATGTACTGTGCTCTGTAAAAGCTGACAATGACTTAGCGGCGAGAGTTTTGCTTTCTGAAGTGAAGTGAAACGCAGCACTAATCTTTCTTTGGTGTTCGTGTGTAGTGTGCTTTTGTGTCTCTCTAAAGAAAAGTGACGAGGCGGAGCAGGCAGACAGAAGTATTTTTCAGTCTCTCTCTCTTAAAGAATGTGAGGCATTTGGATAGACAAAATGGAAAATCAATCTAAAACTTCACACAGCAAAGCCCGTGCTGTGGCTTGTTTTTAATTTCTTTCTATCAACCTGTTGACTGCAATACAGGCAGGTGTGATGGACGGCGTGGCCGGTGTAGAGACAGGCTATAATGGATACAGACATGCTGTGAGCAGCTTGTTTATCTCTCTCTCTCTATATCATCTCACCTGCCGCTCCAATCAAATGTTTTTTGGCTCAGCATGAAAAGGGTGAGCTGCTATACGTTTGGTCGGAGTGTGGCCCAAACGTATCAGAATTTCCGAGGCAAAAGCAGAGTTGTATTTCACTCACTATATTGCAGCATGGCAGCTTCCAGGTTGGATAAAATAATCAGTCGGCGGCAACGCTGAAATGTTTCTGAAAGTGATGTAACTGTGGGCAACAGGAGAGCTTTGAGGTGTGTTTGCTGTTCAGAATGCACGAACAATGGCTTTCTGTTGCTGACACACCTAAAGGTAACACAGAGCTTTGATTAATGTGTGGCATCATATGACTTAGTTTTGTATGTTTATGCAGAGATGGAGGCCGGTGCAGTTCTATGGAGCTGAAGGCTGGCTGACGTTGCCGGTGAAGTAAAGCAACGAGATCAGAGGATTCACTGGAGAAGACTTGCTGGCACAGAGACGAGCTTGCTCAGAAAACACTAGTAAATCACTAAAAGTTGACAGTTTACGCCGTGACATGCTGCAACGGAGTGGTATCTTTACCGGGCTTTTATGGTTGCTGGATGAGAGACAAGTGCGTACGACCACACCCTGTTGGAAGCATGGAGAACAAAACCAAAGAGCAAAACAAGCTTAACCATGACAGAGTCATCGCTAACCCTCAGCCCAGAGAGAAAGGAGTGTGTGTGTGTGTGTGTGTGTGTGTGTGTGTGTGTGTGTGTGTGTGTGCGCGATGGGAATTGATTTGGCTAAATAAGCATCGGTGATTACCAGATTGCTCTTTAATAATAATTAGGATGTCCTTGTTGGTTTGGTCTACAAGATAAAACATTATCAACCTTAATAGGTTTTTCTTTAAAAAAAATGTTTGGCTCGACATCTGCCGTCTTTTAGAGAAACAACTGAGAGGAAAGGGGGAGAGGCACGGAAAGAAAAAAAGAAAGTGGGGAAAGTGTGACTGCGAGATAAAATAACAAGCCAACCGTGGACACATATTCAGCTATTAAGTGTTTTTACCCCCCTGGAGGAAATCTGTTTGCTGGACAGGTGTTTTTTTTTTTTTCCAAACAGCAGCTGGCTAGCGAAAAGTGCATTGTTGTGTTCTCCTGTTAGATTACTGTTGCTTTCCAAAGCAGCGCCTTAAGCCTCTGGAAAACAGCTGTTTCCGTGCAAGTACGTAACAAGGCTGAAGTTGTGATTGTATTTGAAGCAAGAGGTATACATTAGTTACCCGTGGCGTAGCGTTTGATTTATAGTTCAGTGAGAGATTTCAGTGAGGGAACTAGACTGATGCATCGTACGTGATCAGGTTTCATAACTTGCTATAATTATGTTCCCCACAGTAAATGTGACGTGTGATATACAGCAAAGGGGGCAGCGCGCGTGTTATAGAAGGACCATAAAAATGGTGTTACAGCCAAAGGCCAATCAGAGTTGCTGTCTCCACCTGCTATCTCTGTAGCACCGATGTGTAGTTGCATTTTTTAAAGAGCCGTGCTGTAGCAAGGGTCGACACCTTCAGCGTGGAAAAATGCCTGGAGGACGCAAATGAAGGCGAGGTCAAGGGGTCAGACACTTCTGATGAATCTATACGCACCAATTTATAATTTATTATGTGTAATCATCATAATCATCTACACTTAATGAACATGAAAGAAATAAAGGGTCAATTAGAGTAAAGCGCAGATGCGTCATGATCAAGGTCGGGCAGTCCACCATGGACATTTATGATTTATCATTATTATTGGTTATTATATTATATTGTTCAAGTATGCGAAACTGTACTGTATGCATTAGGTGGGAGTGCACTAAAATACGAGACAAATAAGTTACAGCCACAGCAGCTATTTGCCTGCAGCCCTGAATTCAAAGCTATCGCTAGCATCTCTGTGAGCCTGCAGTTAAAGCACAGCGGTGAATAAAGCTCCATGCAAATATCAGCATAGCAACATACTCACATTGTCACCGCTAACATGCTGATATTTGGCGAGTAGGCCATAAAGTTTATCCGCTCAATTTAGTAAGCTATTGCATTTGCAGGTGTTAGCATGCTAAGATTAGCCGGATTCTTTAGTTTTTTCAGTTTTGGCTTCATGCTCAGCAAACAAAACAAAACAAAAAAAAAAAAATAATTTCTTACTGGAACTATTATGTGTCTAAATGTGAGTGAACAGAGGGTCATCCAAGCCTTGGCAGTGGTGTCTGGCCCTGAGGCCACTGATTTGGCATGCCTGGATGCAGTCTGTCTCACCCCCCCCACCTATGGGACAGTAGAAGACATGGAGACCCTCTTGGAACAGACATCAAGTGCTGCAGGTGGCAGGGATAACCCAGGGCAAATCTAGCCTGTCTAGCTGGCATCTGTCTCCAGCAGGGCATTATTCGCCTCACGGCTGCCCAATTCAGAACCAGTCTGAATGGAGGAGAAGATAAAGAGGAACTTATATCCAGAGGCAGCGTCGGCAGGATGTAATATTCTTTTACCGCTGCACACAAATGATAAACTGTGACAACACTCAAGAATTTTGTCAACAGCGATAAAGCTCTTGTTCTCGCTGATGAAACACTGTAATGGAGTGAAATATGAGATTATTCTAGCAATTCATCCGGTGGTGCCAGGGTGTACAAGAACAACTCTGCGTGTAAAGACGACAATTTCTTTCATTCATTTATCTTGTCTGACTTGATTTTTGTATTTGAATTTCCTGGATCTGGTAAAAACAAATCACCGGTCTCACTTATCAACACAAATCAAAGACTTAATTAAAGTTAGAATAAAGCAATTTTCCATCATTGTCTTGCTTAATTGTGCTTCTGTAATTCACAAATGTCTCAAATGACAAATTATCTTACAGGGAAGGTGGACCTTCTGTTGTTCATTTATTAACTCAAGTCCTTGTTTGCTAAACATTATACATTATACATCTAGATTATAGAAATAAACTAGTAAAAGCAGATTGTAATTTCAAACAGCAAATAAGATGAACTTGTTTATATTAATTATTCAGTTTACTCACCATATCTAGACCTGATAGTTAGAAAATAAACTCCTTGTCAGCTCATCAAAACAACCAAATTTCGGGACACTACAGAGGACAGGAACAGATTCAACAGGAGCTAGACAAAGACAAAGATACATTGGAGCCACTGTATTTTCACTAGCGGGGTAGAGAAGGGTGTAGGTGTGGATTAAGACACAATAGGGTCAAGAGGTTGAAGGGCTGGCTTCTGGGATCCAGGGATGATGTTGGAGCTGCTCCAGAGAGGGGAATGACTGGACACCAAGCTATTTGAAGCTGTCCACTGTCTGTTGATGTCTTCCTTCAGGCAGGCCTCTTCATTGCTTCACGTGGCCCATCACAGTCAAAAGTGTGCGTGAATATACTCTCTATATTAAATGTCTGTTTGAGCTATGGCCTTATTACTTTCCCTTTAGAAATAAACACATCTGTAGGTATGTGGGTGTTTTTTTTTTCTCCATCCTGGATATAACAGATGTGCTGAGAGGAGTACTTGTAAGCCTGCACTGATACAGGGCTTTATAACCCACTTCAACTTTAAGGCTTGTTGGTTTGGAGTGACACTCAAGGATGACAAATAAGTAAGTTATTGTTCTGGCAAAGGTATGTCTGGTTAACAGCTCCATATAACACACAGCTGCTTTTCCGTGGAACCATCCATGACGATTTATGGTGTCATCACAGTGTTACATATTGGACAAACAGATATATATTATATATTTTTGATATATATCACATACAGTATAGGCCACCTGTAGAGCCAAGTCATTGCCATTATGTCAGCACAGTTGTTCTTCTCCTGGAACAAGAAAAACATCTGTTGTTGAACGGACAGCGATAACGTGAAGCATGTAGCTGTTAACCTGAACGATTATGGATTCAAACATGTAAGGCAACTGAACATACACAAAGGAAAATGTGCAGGTGAGTAGGTAATCCAGCGGCATGGGCTCGTGTTAGGAGGAGATGGAGACGTAAGCAAAGTCACAGAAAACATTCTCACAGCCTGAGATGACGAGTCGGCCTTTTATACCGCAGTGGTTGATTGGTGAGTGCGAAACAGTTGGTGAGGCAATCAGACAGGTGAGAGGGAGCGACACACACGCGCGCAGACAGGCGAGACAAAAAAACAGAAGGAGAGCAAGACAAGAATGACGGGACAAACACCAAGGATGGAGGAGGCGATGCAGCCTCCACCTGACAGTCCTTTCAACATCATAATATTTATTCCCATCCTGCTTGAATTTCGTGACTTCATTTAAAAATGTCTTCTTATTTTCCAGCTGCACACGTCTGAGTCATCTTCTGATTTCACTGCAAGCTCAGAGCAATAAACTTCACAAGCACAAGCGATCAGTGTACGCCTGAGTTTTGCCCATCTAGGTCACTCCTGCCCCGTCCTCTCGCCGGAGTTGCTGCAGACCTCTGCACCGAGATCTCACTTCATTCAACTTCAACATTTGCGTCAGGTGGAACACGGAGTCTTCCTGCACTTACTCTCAGAGGCTTCACTTTCATTTATTGTGGATTGTACCTGTGCCCGTGTCAGTACCAGCAACTCTGCTCTGTCACTTCACACCAAATAGAAACCACTTAGCCTTCAATAAAAAGTAAGACATACACTCCTCGATACAGGTCCTGCATCACCCTGTCAGAGTTTATTTCGCAACAATGACTACCTCGCTGCCATACAATATATTTACAGACAGAAAATAGAAAAGATGTATTACTTACATAGAATTACAATTATATTCCACCATGTAATAGGCACATAAATCTAAACCTAAATCTACCCATCTGATTGGTTGAGAGTACTGTTTCCTTTCTCTCATTTTTATTCATTGATTTTCATTTTTATTCATATTTCTATGAAAAAATCCTCATGTAAGGTTAGCCACCGTGGCTGAATAACAGACTCGTGTTGCTCAAAGTGAGTGATTCGCAGAATACCTGAGGGTCAGTGTCACAGATGAGCTGTCATCAGGGTCCGCTGATGAAGCTGTACTTTTCTATAGCCCTTTCATTTCATTTCAAAGCTCGCTTTAATGGAAAATTCCTCGACCTATTCATTCCCTCCATCAATATGTGTTTTAGTGTGGCGCTGTGCCGCTGCTCGGGTGACACAAACTGTCCCCGAGCTCACAAACCCTTCTGGACAATGAATGCCAAATGCTTTTTAAGAACCAAGGAACCAAAAAGGACCAAAAAATATTTACTTGAATTTTCATTGCTCAGATACAGTTGAACAAAGCCAAAGAAGGCAAATTACCAGATAATCTGACAACAAACCCACAGTTTTTATCTACTTATTTAAAGAAAATAACTGAGCTAGAGGCATCTTCATCTTGAGCGTTTGAGAGCCTTTGTTATGATGATAACCCACCTTCATTTTAGCAAGACAGCCGAGGCTTCTCCCGCTCTGGAAAGCAGCATATTGCCAGATGATCTAAGCTGAACTTCTTCGAATAGGAGGGCTGTGCAGAGCTAAAGTCAGTCTTTGCATGCTGATGGTAGGATCGACCTCAAAGTGCCTTACAAAGCTGCTACCATAGACTCACTTATCTCGTTTTGACACATTTCAAACTGTCTTCCTGTTTCACGAACTTACTGTGCATACCATAATCAACTGTGCACATATTTTGTGGGCACACACACCCCATTTTAAACCATTAATTTGTGAGGAAAATTGATTAAAAAGTTATGAGTGCTGTAAAAGAGGACCAAGTTGTTCAAAAAGAAAGAATTCTCCTTGAAGTAATACATTAAAGAAACGTAACATGAGAAGAGTCCGGCTGAGGTATTATTTTTTTCTATATATGTCGATCAAGATTGGAGAATTTCTCCTGGAATGAATTATGCCAACTCCCTTTGCTTCGACTGTCACATCTACTTGTGTTAGAAAATAATGTCATAACTTCAATGGGACCTGTCTCCGTATTCATGCCATTATTTCATTTTTCCATTAGCCCTGACCCTAATCACAATGAGATTACTTTAATAGTTAGACGCCCTTTGAATACTGAAAACTTGGCTCTCTGTGCGCACACAGTTCGTGTGTCGCGCGGTGACTGCTCATTTAGCCACCCGTCCTTGCGAGGATTCAGACAGTTTTACAGCATCACGCGTCCAACTATGTGTGCGACACTGTTCCCGTAATGAGAGCGCCTCTCTGTCTTTGATTCGGCAGGCCTCTGGGTCAGCGCACAGTCAGCTTTCGGGTGATAGTGTCTCACATACAGCTCTGCTAATGAGACATGCCTGTGGCTACACCGGTCCTCCATCCACTACCTTGATGAGTTTATTTGCTGTCCTCTCATTTTCAAGGTAAGTCTGTGCATCAAGTCCAGAAACTGCTACACGAGTTGGTGCTACTGAATCTTAAATATTCTGCTTTCTGTTTTGTGTGTATAGTTTCGGTGCAAGTGTGTCTGTCATAGCCAATAATCGTTTCCATCAAGGTACTTTGATGCACGTTTTGAAGTATGGAAATGGAAAATTCAAGAGTTTTTGCACTTGCTCGAGGTGGTCCGTTTGCCTTTTAAAAAAAAAGAATTAATTCACTCGAGGAGATGGAAACACTTTTTTTGAGCGAACATTTAAATGATAGATGTTCCTTCCCCTCATCGCTCCCATGCCTCTATAATACATCAATGATCACTGCACGGAGATGGGGTCTTCCTGACATTAATACATGAAACAAACAGAAATCTCTGTCTGCATTGTTTCTCATCAGTTTAGAATTACGTCACCTTGTTGCATCCCCTTTTTTCTGGTTCACAGACGGGAGGAAGCGGTGAACTCAATCATTAATGTCCTTTTTCTTTTAAGAGCACAGTTTCTTCTAAAATGTTATACTTTTGCATGGAAACCTGACTGGTGCTGGTATTGTATGGTCTTTTTTTTTCTTATACTTTCTTAACATTGTTCACTGTTTATTTAAATGGCAAACAAGCTTCTGTAGTTGTTCAATTACATGAATATGTTGTTGAGCATTCACATTATTTAAAGAAGCATATGTTCAGTTCATGCCCTTGAATTGTGTGTGTGTGTGACACAGCCCTAATTTTCATCTCTCAACATCATCTTCAGGCTACTAGTAACCAGGAAAGTGAGAATATCAGTATACAAACATACAATATGGATTTTAAAAGGCTGCTTTTGAAGTAGGCTCACAACCGGATGAAAGAAAAGACGAGGAGACTGGAGACGTCATTATATTTGTTTTTTTTATTGGACAAAAAATAAATAGTTCAATGTATTTGGAGAATATGATGATTCTCCAGAGCCTGGCTCTGTGTGATGGTAACAAAATCCGCCTACCACCATCTCTGAGGTTCACTAATTAGCACATTAGACCTTGTTTGGGAGTTATTCGTGTGAAATGTTATTACTTATTACTTTATTATTATTTTCTGTTAAATATCCCACAACATTTTGTTATATTTTATAGATAAATTACATAAGTTAGCATTGTGACGACACAACATAAATCAGTTTGTTAGTAGTGAACGTGTGAACCAGTGATTGATTGTGGACACTGCTGACCTGACTAATGCTTTAAACTCACTCCAAGCTCTCCAACTGCCTCACTGACATCAAGTTCTGGATGGATACCAGCTTCCTCAAGTTGAACTGTGACAAATCAGACGCGATAATCATCGAATCCCTCACCAAAACCACTCACAGTTTCTCCCTTACTGTTGACAACTCCACCCCATCTTCCTCCCAGCGCAGCTACAACCTCTTGAGTAATCTTTGGCAATAACAGCATAAATCAAGTCACCAGAACTACCTTCTTCTTCACCTCAAAAACATGGCCCGGCTCCGCCGATCACTCTCCTTCACCGTCATCCATGCCTTTATCACCACCAGAACAGACTACTGCAACAGCACACCATCCAAAACCTTAAATAAACTTCAGTACATCCAGGGCTCTGATCTCGTTGAAAATCCTCTTTCTCACAAACAAAGCGCTTTGAGTACTTAGAAAAACACACAATGAACACATTAAGTCTTATTTATTATGATAAATTGTAGCTTACACCATTACAGTCAATGCAATGGCTGCCTTTTCCGAAGACGTACGGCACATCGGATGGCTACAGCTAATGTATACTTCTACAGTGAGCTAATGGTGTACTATAAGATCTTTTTACGCACGACTTAGTGGCTGGTAATGAGAAAATGACCCCAATTATTCCTCTTGAAAGACTTGCAGCAGTGGTCATCCTGTGAGCTTAATGGACTGTATCGTGATTTGTGCAATCAACTGGTTAAATCAGACCCCTGCTAAATGCTGGACGTAGGCTACAGCGAGTCCAACAAGTCCAACGGCTTTCCTCTCTCCATGTGTCACTGCATTGAATTTCTCAGTTGATTCCCAGTAACTTCAGGGACATTTAAACACGGGTTATTACATTTAACAAGTGATAACTCGTAAAGAGCACGGGAAAGTCATTTTTTATGAGCTCCCGTAGAACAAAAGGTCACTTCCAAGAGTCTTGACGGCCGTGATGGATGGCGTAAGCTACGTTGTACGTGTGGCTCTTTCTTTGAGATGAGTGTTATATTACAGCGCGAACTGAGAGCCAAACAATATTCAGAAAGGTTAGACATGGAGATACTGCACAACAAGCCTTTCATAAATCATGTCAGAGGAGAAATGCGTGGCATGTAAAACAAAGGCCCAACTCATTCTTTATCCATGAAAGGGCAAAATTAACCAGGCGGGAATTATAAATCATCTCGCTCGCTCTAAATGTTTCGTTCACTTCCGTTCCAAGATTCAAAGATTTGGTCAGCAAACATCAGCGTCCGTCATGCTGTATTATTATTCTTGCAGAGAGGCTGGTGCACTGCTGTTTCTTTTTCTGTCAGCTCAGTATAAAAGTCACGTCTTCATAGTTTCTGTGGCTTTCACACACATTGCCTTTAGGACATAACATGCGCTTGTCTCGGATTTCACTGATTGAGACGAGAAGTTTACACTGTAACCTACTTAAATACGTTTCATTACTGGAAAGAAAGCTGGAAAAGACTTATGTAAGTCCGTTGTAAGACTTGCAGTGATGAGAATGATGCACAGTTGGGACCGCTGAGTATAACATTTCTCTCTCTCACGCTCTCCTGTGACTTTTAAATGTCTTCCTCCTCAATAAATTTCCTCTGTGAGGCAGCCATTTTGTCAGGCTTCGCGATGTGCGTTCAGGTCAATCAGCATGCTATGATGTGACTTCAACCCAAAGCATACAGCGAACAAAATGGCGGCTTCTGAGGAGGTTAGTGTAGATGCTGCTCTCAGAACTGGCCTTTCTTGATGGAAGATTCTTTTCCCCCTTTTGATTTGTCAGCAGGCTCTGCGGGTACCTAAAAATAAATGAGAAAGTCTGATTGAGTGAAGTTTGCCAGTGACAGACTGGTGATAGACAGATGGTCAAATCCAATCACCTGCCAAGTACTTTTTGAAAGTGCGTGCCCTTTTCCAGAGAGTTTCCAAGGACGACTTCACCTACAACCACAGTTGAGGTACAGTACATCGAAACAAAGTTAATGGTATTTCAATGTTGCTCACATTTTTCAGCCGTCAACTACTTCTAGTAGCAGTAGTACTTTCACTAGTATCATCTATCCAGGACATTTCCTCCCCTCCTTCTTGAAAGTGAAAGAAATGTTCTTTTCGGTTAACCTCTTGCTACTATAATATACGTCATTCACAGTCAGCTATACTAATTATTTATTAAAACCTTTGTGTAAAAAATATATGAGATTACAGCATATTTTTTGGTATGCACTGCTGTTAGGACTTTTCAGTTGCTACACCTTAAAAAACTTTCTGTAGATTTCAACCAATTATATTTTTTTCCCTGGTATTGTCTTCTGGAGGGAATAACCTCAAATCTTTAAATAGTATTCAGTTCAGAAAAGTATTTGAAGATTTCATTATTTGGTTGCAAATGCAGAAATACACACACGCCTTAATGTAGTACTTGTTGTCTGGTTTTGAAATTCAATCTTTCTTCTATGATCCTAAACACCAACAGCGCTTGCAAACATGTGCAAAGAGGCAGTAAAATATCACTGATTGCACCTTTGAGTGAAATAAAAGAAATAAAACTGTTGTTGCCATGGCTCTTGGTGATTTATCCTGACTGAGAAAATCTTATCACCATTATTGTTACGCCTGTCTAGTCTTCAGCTCTGTGCGTCACCCGGAACAGCACCATACTCATTCAGCATTGTTGCTGTTAGTGCTGGCAGATCTGACGTGACCTGACGTTTGAGTTTGGAGCCAGTGTTCTTTTTTTTTTTTTTTTGGCCTTTTCAAGCTTTATTTTGCTAGAGGCATCTGAAGTGTGACAGGAATGTGGGGAGAGAGAGACGGGGAATGACATGCGGGAAAGAGCCACAGGTCGGATTCGAACCCTGGGCTTCCGCAGCAAAGACTGAGCCTTCGCACACGGGGCGGCTGCTCCACCAACTGAGCTAAATGCCGCCCTGCAGCGAGTGTTGAGGAAAGATTTTTATGTCTCTTTCTTGTTTGTTTTTATGTGCCACTCTGGTTGCCGCGCTGGTTCAGTGGCAGAGAAAATGAGGCTCAAATCAGGTGAAATATTTCTTAGATGGAGGTGGTGGATGACCAAACCTCAAAGCTGAAATTATAATTGCAGTTGGGAGATAAAATATTTGCCTTTTGATTGCTGAGGCACAAAACTCGACAACCTCATGGTTAGAGGTGGATTTTTGAAGCCATGTTAATATTACTTAATTTTAAGCCTGTTATTCTAAGTGCCAATAATTATGGTGAAGCTCACCCTCCAGTGCAACATTCTGATTATACAACAATTTGCAACAACATGAAAGGTATAAACCAAATGTATTCATATTCTACGGCAATTCATTCTCAAAATAAAAATCTCTGCTTCCCTGGAAACATCTGGCTAATAACTGGAAAATAATGAGTCATGTTGCATGGTCTCATAAGGCCCACTGTTGAGTGGTCATGAATAAAAATGTTTCGACCCGCTCACCTGGTGAAAATGTCCCAACAACCTATTTGTCAGCAGCATGGGTGCTAATGCATCTGAGGATGTTTGTGGGAATTAAATTGCATGCTACCTTAGATTAAATACCGTTAATGGACTGGTTGTTAAACAGCTGGATATCTGCCCTTGAGCAAGTGATGCTGAGCTGTCTGATTGCTCCCCCATTTTCTATTCTCCAACATTGTTCATGTAGTGTCCTGATGCAGCCATTTGTGCAAATCACTGATGTGCCTGCCACTTTGGAGATACACGTTAGAGTGCCAACCCCAGGGCTCCAAAGAGTACAACATCTCCCCTAACTTTTCTCTGGTTGAAAGTAAAAAATCTTTGGGAATTTTAGACAGGTGTGTTTCAAATGATGAAACTGGGCACAATTCGCTGTCTGGGTTTTCAAACATAACCCATGTTCTGCTTTGGCAATCCCTTTCATGATGTTTTTTGTGGTGCTCGTTGAAGGTGTAACATGCAGTATTTGTTTCCTTAAAAATGCAACACCAAAATGTAACACCAACAATTTTCACTCTCCTGGCATATTTTGACCTCTGCTGCTTATTTATGAAGTTCTTTGTAACTGGTGTTAACAGAAATTAAAAAATGGAGGGGATTCAGATTTTGACAGGGTCACATTTTACACCCGTCAAAATCTGACTCCCCTCTTATATTAAAAATGCAACACGTAACACCAACAATTTTCACTCTCCTGGCATATTGTGACCTCTGCAACTTGTGTGTAAAGTTATTTGTAACTAGTGTTAACAGAAATTAAAAATGGAGGGGAGTCGGGTCACAATTTACACCCCTCTTATATTAAGGCAGAAATGGGACAGGAATCGTTGGGCAAGTTTGACCATGTTTCCTCGTATACACCTTTCTTTGTATTTGATTGTGCTGCGAGAATTTACAAGTCCTCTGCTGTCGCTCTTTGATAACCCATCTCATTTTATTTTACCAAAATAGTGTGGTGTCATTTTTCTGAGACCCTCCTTCATTCTCCTTCCAAAATGTAGCTGCATGACTTGCTCTCCTGAGAAACCTTTATTTGGCATATTTCCTTACAAGACGATTTAAAATAGTAGTGCTCTCTGTGCCGCTCTGTGGCCATTAGCAAACCTAAAGCAGACCACAGATTGAGTATACCCACTCCTCCAGGGACCACTTCACCACTGAAGATGAGTGCAGGACAATATAACAAGATTAAGCTAAACAATATCTAATTATTGATTGCATTCATCAATACTGATTACATTTTGCACTTTTTATTGCAGCCGCACCTTATTGCTTTTTATATTGTTTTAAAATTCACTTGCCCTTCATACATCTCTTTATTTATGTATTGTATATTTAGTTTTACGATATATATGTTGAGTGTGACTTTATTTTTTTTATTGATGTTATACCATATTTTCACATTTATATATCTTTATTATGTATGTTGTGTCTTTTGTTTTTCTTCCTTTTTTCTCTTTCCAAACAATTTCACAGTGCACCAGTAAAACTCCTGTCGAAACTCTCGAATCTCTTGAATCATGGAAGAGCATACAGCCATGCTCATGGGTCTGAACTCCCGATGACACGACTTGAAAAAACTTTTCACAAATGCTGCCCATCTGCCACCGAGGGTTGTCCTCTGTCTCGTGTCTTCTGTCGCAGCAGCAACTGTAATCATTTTGTTCATTGCTGGAATAAAAGGTTTAGCTCTCCCTTGTGAATCTCTTGATCTGTGCATTTGCCTCTGGGCATGCCGTCATCTTCTCTAACTCTACAAACACACAGATGGCCAATCCGCTATTGTGTTTCTAACCTTATCCTGTATTTCAACTAAAATGGTTTGTAGTTTCTTTTGGAATCGTTGCATTTATTGTTGTCGGTTTGCTAAACTTCCTCTTCTTAATGTCTCTTCATCTGATTTTCCACTTTTCCACTCCATTTTTCAATCAGCTGACATGTGATCACACAGGACAAAAAAAGGTGGCATCTATGCCAGCGGGGCAGAATAAAGATTAATGAGCCATTACGAGCTCTGACAGTAAGTTACTCTACAGCCATCTGAAGGCAACAGGTATCTGTCTCTAACTGACAAGCCAAAACTATGCGCTTGTTAGACAAAATGCAAGCAGCAATAACCATAGAATCCACTTTGTTTATGCACATATCAAACATATAATTATTATATATATATATATATATATATATATATATATATATATCCTCTCCTCTGAAAGAAATCATTTTGTTTAATGAGGATGAAAGTAGTGAACATGATTGACCATGAGTGCCACAGCCTCTAACTCTTGTATCCAAGTGCACCCCGAGTGTACCAGATGAGCCAGGCCACGAAATTACTAAAGATGCGTTTGGCATGTCCCCAACACACTGGGCCATGCCTGGACCTGCTCAACTGCCAAATAGAGAGAGAGAGTCTCAGAGACTTCATCAGAAAAACAACATCTGAAAGTCAAGAAGGACTCTGGTCTGTTTATTCTTGGTCTCCCCTCAAAGGAGCTAACATTTCCTCACCTACACTTCAAATTCTGTGACAGTCTGCTACTGGATTAAGCACAGGGTTCTCCCTCGTGAGAGAATAAGTGCAGTTCTTAGAGGTCATTAGAGGCCCTTCACGAGGATGTTGTGTCCCTTGTTGGACTATTTACCAGGTGACCTGACTGCAGCAGAGTTGTTTACCTGCGACATATTCATTAATAGTTCAGTCGGTTTTCAATGTACTTTGTGTTCTACTATCTTTGCACAGGGCGAAGGACAGCAAGGGGGGGAAAAAAAACACAGCTTCAAGGTTTTAAATAATACTTTTACATTTGCTCACAAGTTTGAATGTGAATAATGTCCTCTCTCGGAAGCTAAGGCAGATGGAGTGGGATGTTGTCATAGCACTGACAATCAAAAACATGAGGATTGCATTTTAAGTCAATGCAAAGATGCAAATTCTGCCACTGGCTAGTACTGGTAAATGTCCACAGCGGTTAACACGTTTCAAGTGTTGCAAAAATATTACACGTATCTAGAGGCAACTCGCTGACACAGAAATATGGACCTTTCTTGTGTTTGTTTACAATGATTATATGCTTTAAGGTTGAGTTCTGTAGTAGTGCTGTCAGGTGTAAGTACCAAAATTTCATTTTCAACATACAAGGATGGATTGTCCGAACGTTCACTCTGCAACTGTAATGGTAAGTCAGTATGGCCTCTATGAAAGGCCAGAATCTTGAAGAACCCGGTTCTTTTTTCTGCACCCTGTGCTTGAAAAAGCTGTATTGTAACACCCATGACATTCCCCCTCGATTCAGGCAATGTTTATCTGTTGAAAAGCGAATGTTTTCCTTGAATGCTGATGAATTTACAAGGGTGAACATAAAATTGTATTTTTTTTGGTTCGATTTTATGATGATGAGCCGCGCAGAGTTACAGTGCAGCATCTAGCCAGAAGGAAATATTAGGTAAATATTTCTGATGCATCAGTCTGTGTTGGAAGCGAGTCTAGACAACTGTGCAGACATTTCATCTATTACCCAAGAGCTTGATCAAACCCCCAGCAGATTTATTCAGTGTCCAAAATCTACTAGAAGGGCAAGGTCTTACCTTATGTAGTGCAACCAGATGGGATTGTTCTGCTGGATGAACAGGAAGAAGTGACCAAGAAGATGAGGGATCTGATAGCTTGTGCCCAGACGTATATTGAAGAAGTCTTGACTGGTCGGGTGGTTATCTTCGAAGAACCAAGAGGAAAATGTCAGATTTTGTATTCCGGATAAGCTGATAAAAGCACTTCTTGGTGTCTTTCACTGCCAACTTCTATGAGAGATCATTTAATTTGATGGATGAGATTATTAAATTCAGCATGACTGTGGATTCATGGGGCCATTGCTATTGTGGAATTCTCCTCCTCCACAATGACAATAGACGCATCATGACACACATCAGCACCACCTTCAGAGAAAGGAGAGGGAGGAGATCACAGGAGCCCCCAGAGGCCCTTCCACCTCCTCAGCAGCCTCCAGAGACACCACCACCTCTTGGCCCTTTTCTTCATTTTGCCCAATTTGTTGTTGTTATGTTGTTTTCAGGCACAGGATTGTCTCTCGCTGTAAGTTCTGCTACCAGGTTTGTAATAACGTAGTAATGTCATATTAATGTAAGTGAAGTGTAACGAAGTCATTAAATTCAAAGTAAAAAGTAAAGGTTCATTTGCCACACCATTACATACAGAGTGGTACTGATGACAGTAAAACAATATTCAAGACTGAGCACTATGTTCAACTATCAGAAGAATGTGGCAATGAGACCAGGCACAAGTGCAAGAATAAAATATTCTTTGAATACGACGGTTTTAATGCTCAAGTGCAGTTTCATTAATAGAACTAACAGCAGATCTTCCAGGCTGAAAGTTTCAGGCTTTTGAAAGAATATAATAATACTAATAATAATATAGTAACTAACAAGTTACTATAATATATAGGGTAACCCAGACCGATAATATGGATAATAGTGCAATTTTATGCTACTGGCAATTATGCAAGCAACAGATTGCACAGGTCCTTATGGAGCTGTCCGTGACTCTGCATTATCACAACAGGAGGATGTGGCTAACAATCATGTATGAAACTCTTATTAGCACAAGGCTCTTTTTGAGAGTCAGGAGGCCAAGAGTCAGTGGAGTACCCTTGAGCTGCAGTGAGAGAACTTGATGTGTCATCGAACAAGGACTTGCTGATCGCTTCCCTCTTTCTCTTCCTATTGAACTTATGACCAGAACAAATGGCAAGAAATAATAGTTAAGATGTACTGCTAAAGTGAAATGATAGCAAATCAAGGAAGAATGTTACCTGTTAATTTTTTGGAGTCGATACACAGACTCTAACTAAGACGTTCCCAGTCATTACTTTGGGATTACTTTGGGATGTCAAACAGCAAGGTATGGAGACTCGTTGGTCATAGTTTTAGGTGTTTGCCCTTTGACTCAGTGTACTGTGGCTTCCATGTTAGGCTATTGAAGCTGTCATGAGAGATAAGGTGCATGTATATGTGGTGCAGTGGGGGAGCCTGTTATTGATTTTATTGGACAACCTCATTTACTAGTGTCAAATAGAAGACTGTGATAGCAGTGAGACACTGCTAGTGATGGATACTTGTGTTTGGAAGTTTAATAAATCTCGCAGTTCCTACATAGATCATTGATCAGTCGATTAAACAGACAAAAAAAACTGAAACATATATCTCTTGTTTCAATCTCACCCCGTCTGCTAATCCAGTTAGTCCATGCAGTCTCATTAAAGTTCTCCATACAGACTCATCGATCACTACGTTTATAGTCTCATGGTAAGCATATGGCTATATGTTATTTATATCTTCGTCACCCGAAGATAAAATTTACTGTGGTATGATCTGGCTAATTAAGACGCTAAAAGAGCTTGGACACTTTTTCATTGCATTTCATTTGTCTTGCTGTCAAGAGAGGAAAACTGAGAGTTATCACCTTCTTATTCAAATAAGACAGCTGTCGAGGCCCAAGTTGGTTCTTACAAACCTGAAAATGGTGACTCTAACTTGCCAGTAATGATGTAAAAAATTTACTGACAGCAGCAGTCTGGCACTAGGCTTGGCAATGTCAACCGCCCCACCCCTTGGTCAACTATAGACTGGTGAGTGCTGAATCAGTGCTTCATTTGGATACTCAACAGGTATGGTAATGTTACTCTATTGGTCCAGTTTAGTTCTGACTAAAATGTCTCACTTGCTGGATGGATTGATGCAGAATTTAGTAGAAACATCTACTCCACTTGCTCAACCAGCTCAAGATAAATAAACTCATATATAGAATCTAAAAAAGTGTGAAGTTTAATGTCAGTATAAAATGGTATCAGGTATGTTGATGTACTAACTTCTTAAATAGTACATGGTATAGTATATACTGTATTTAGACACACCAAATCCAGGTGATTACATTTTTCAACTGACTAAACTAACTAATGTCAATGAAACTCAACCTTCTCACACAGACTGTATATCTCATATTAGAAGTCTTCATGTGGCTCACTTGGCATAATCCCACCCTCGACTTTTATTGTTAAAAATCTTGTTGAGAAAGCCTTGACAGTCGACTCAGACTGGCAATAGTGAATCAGGCTACATAATGATTAGTATTGGCAGTCTGTTGGTCGCCCTGGCCAACTGGTTTAGATCGAAATACCTCTACATCTGCTGGATGAATTAAGATGACATGCTGTACAGGCATCCATGGCACCACCATTGCGGTTGACATTTGTGGTTTTGAGTGAAATGTCTCAACAACAACTAAATGGATTCAAATTTTGGAAAGACATTCAGGCTCCGTTTCACTTTTAAATAAATCCATTAGACATGAGCCAACATTAGAGGTTTGTATTAGCTTGCTGTTAAGTGCTGTTTTTTTTTAACTGTAAAATTGACTGCCGTTGGCAATGGAGGGTTTTGTATTATTAAAAGATGAAGAAATTTTGTCCTGACCACCTTCTCTTCATTTTTCCATCTCTTATGGTGATGGTGTTGAGCTTGGCTGCCCTGACTATAAGCAGGCTGACAATTAAATTAAAGAGACAGGAAGTTTACTATGTGACATCTGTCACACTCAGCTTGGTGTCCAGTACCGTAAAAATAGACGCATCCTTGCAAAACAACATCCATATGGAGATGCGCTACTGAAAATCTCCCTAGGGAAACTATAACAAGCCTTATTAAATACAGATTGTGTTGTGTGGGGGACCGGTGCTTCATGAATTTAATCATGTTACGAATGCCCCCTCTCTGGACCTGAATGGTGAATCTATAAATGAGAAATGAGTTATGGGCTCATGGACAATGTGTCCCGAGGGTCATCATCAGTTACCAACAGGCCAATGTCATACCTAGATTTTTAGGCTGAAGTTGAAAATAACCTGTACTTAGTCAGTTTTTCCAGTGGAAAAAAAAGAGAGAGCGAGAGCACAAGGGGAAAGCACTTGAGATTATTCCTTCCCATTCCCTGTCAAGAATGTGGATAATCGCCACAAGCACATACGGTACAGACACACTGAATAAGGGCCACACAGTATCAGGTTTGGAGAGAAAATACCTCCTGCATGAAGTTGTTAGAACATACAAGCAACACAGGGGATGGTCACACACAGACAGTATATATATATTATAAATGTTGAAATGTAAAGTACAGTACAGTAGTGTAAAACCTATTATACTTCCTAAATCTTGCCTAAGGAAGGATGTACCCCAATAAGCATGCATGACAAGCTGATTTGGGACTTCTAATAGGGCCTTTTAAAGGAAAAGTGGGGTATATTTTGGGCAAGTCACTGGTTCATCAGAGAAACAAACAACCTTTCAAACAACATTCACACCATCCGGAAATCTAGAGTCTCCAGTTAACCTATAACCTATAAATAGGTAACCTATGACCTTAAACCTGAATGTGTTTAGACTTTAGAATTGACTTTGGGTTCCCAGATTGAAAAAAAAAATGCTTGGACTGTTTATTCTCCTCTGTCTGGATCCATTAATTAGCCCTTTACGTCCAATGGAGCATTTGACCTCTGACCTTCTCAAAATGGGCTATAGGACATCTGGACATAACTCATTTATTACCATTTACAAAGGTGGACTTGATGGATTACTGTAAACAACAACTTTTTATCATTGACTATTATTAGATGTTATTTGTGTGAAACTCATTACCTTAAGTTAATAGCTTGCCGTCTTTTTAAATGGCATGATTTCTTGCTACTTCAAGGGGAAACGTCCCGTCCGGACTTCCTTTGCTTCCCTAAGCTCAGGGGCAGATAAAGTTACATTACCTTGGCTGAGATAAAAACATTTGGCACTCTGGTCCTGAAAACAGTGTTGCTAAATTAAAGAAGCAGACACCTTCATATGCGGCAACTGGCCCTACTCCTTGTGTTGTGGCTTATCTTTAACTTTTGTGCTGGTCATTCGCAGCACAACCACGTCTACATAAAGCCTTGCAAGCCAGATGATTCGCGTAAGCTGATGACTCTGCAAGAAATGGCTGGCCTTCCACTCGATGAGAGCAATTTCCCACGGGGGGCGCGACGCTATTTAATGCATATTTAATGCAATTTTATGTTCAAACCAATACGACCACTATATGACATACAGCTATGTAGGTACTGGGCTGCTTAGGCAATAAACAACATTATGTAGCTTAGCGATGTTTATCACACCAGCACATGGGAGCAATGTTTACACATTTAGATGACTTCATGGAGAAAGTGAAGTCATTCATAAGTTGCGTTCTGACATACAGTCATTGCAGGGTCATGGACTTGTAACCTTGCCACACTGCTGTGCCAATGAAAACACGGAAATGTTACTGATTATTTCTTTCCGGGAAATCAATAGTACCACCTACACTTGTGTAGGTGCATACTGTGTGTCCAGTATGCCAACCACTGAACCGGCAGCAGTGCTCCCTGGGCTCCATCAACAGCCGGTCAGACTTCCTCACGGTAGCTGTATGGAGTTTTAGGTCTCTGGCTGTGCTAGGGATGAGGTTGAAAACGTTCAAGTTGAGTAAGTTCTAACCCTAATCCACTGACAACACCTAACAAAGCAATCCCTTAGATTTCAATCAAACGCTGCCATGGGAACCAGAGGCCTGAAACAGTTTTCCACAAGGTACAGCCCAAAGTTTTGAAAAATGGAAAAATGACACAGTACAAACTTTAAATTATATTTCCTCACGCAGAAAGCGAGGAGAATTCAAATCTCAGTTGGACATTGATGATGTCTGTCTCAGTTTTGGTAAAACTGCATGATTTGTATTGGCGAGACAGATGAACAACAAATGCTGATGGCTCTGTGTATTTTGTCTGTTGAAATGGGGACAGACGTGGTGCAGACAGACTCATCATAAGACCTTTACAGGAAATTGGCACTCTTTTCTGAAAAGCTCTTTGAAAAAGTCCACAGTAAATCAGTCTGACCCCATCGTGATTTGTATAGAGGTTTGATAGAAAGATCTTATTCTTCCAGCTTGACGTACTTATACAAAAGTCAACATTTCATCCACATATTCCACATAAAAGGCAGATCAGCTTCGAAATGGGACGTGATTGGTCATGCACTGTTTGATACGATCACAGAAAGAACACGCATGAACAATCATACGCATGTGATTTTCAGTTGATCTGTCCTGGATGGTGACAGTGTTGCAAAATTGCACTGCTCTCCCTAATTATCATAGAAAGAACCTTTCACTGACCTCTCCTTTTCCATGTGGGCTCAGTGGCACCAAAAGTGAGTCACCAAAATTTGTTTTGCAGGCATCTGGGCATCATATTATCTACAAAATGGTTAGCCAGTTATTCATGGATATAAACAAAAAGTTCACCAAATTCATAACAAAACAGAGCCAGATGGCAAAATACATGGCCAAAAGAAGTTTACTGCCAGTGCTGACAAAGAGAGTAGCTGCTAGAGTAGCTAAACATTTGTCTGATGGTGATTTAATTAATTAATTGACATTGCATTGTGAATTAAAGTACAATATTAATTAGAAATGACCATCTTGCATTGTTAGTTTTCTTGAAACCTTGTCCTGTGTCAAACAGAGAGAGAGTTTGACTGATACAGTACCGCTCTCACATCTGTGCATTAATGAATTTGGAACCAGGTGATGGTTAGCTTAGCTTAGCATGAGGACTGGGAAAAAAAGGGGGGAAACCGCTAGCCTGGTTCTGTCCAAGGTCAAAATTAGTATACTATGTCTTGCCTGGCAACCGTGCCGTGATGTCAAGACTCCTACAGTATATAGGCTATGTAGTTAAATCCCATTTTGGCTGTTTGTACAGTCAGAAATCTACCAGATTCTCTTTGCCGTGTCCGGTTGGATCCAGCAGTAAAACCACAACCTGACATTTCCGTATGGATTGAACACGATTTATGGCTGTAGCTATATGTTTAATGGACAGAGCAGAGACTGGTGAATTAAAATTTATGAATCCAACATTAATCTGTTTTAATACATCAATGGACGGTGTCAACATGAGCAACATGAGTCAGCAGTCCCTACTGCCCCCATTCAGCCATGGCTTTAGGATACATTCTGTCACTAAGGGTTGTTAGGTTTGCTGTATCAAATGCAACTTTACACTCTAAAGCCCTGTTTGTTTGTCATCCATCTCATGGCATCTGTTCTATCATTTTAGAAAGTAACACTATAGTGCAAATGTGTGTGCATAAGAATACTAAATGTAATTTGAAGTTGATGCAGAACTTGTGTGACAATTTAGCCCTCAGCAGCAATTTGGATTTTTTGCACAGGCCATTACCACAAACTCATACAGCACCCCAAGAGCCTTACACTCTCTTGTATAGAGTACTATAACAATGCGTCCAAGAAAGTGTGGATGTTAACGCTTTTCACGTGTAGCTTCGGCGGCAGAAAGCTTCCATTCGATTACCTTTGTGCTGGTTTGTTGTTCATTTCTGCATAGCACGTCAGTCACAACACTCCTGCTTTCACATATGACGTACTGGACAATACAGTACACTGCATGCTTCAAGCAAAATGTGTATTTCCCAAGACTGCGCTACGCAATGTCTTCTATCTACCTCATCTATATTGTACATGTAGTTAATTTTGTTTATTACAGCATCCTGCATGCAACTCTCCCTATGCACCAGCTAACATCTTTATAGATGTGTTTTTATTCATATGCTCTCCTGAGAAATGAATCATTTAAAGCTGAAACAGAAGTTGTGAATTGCTTTTATTTATTCATGTCCCTAAAGCCTTTGATACTGTTTATAACTGACCATAGAGTTTGATGAAAATAGGGGCGTCTGGCTGAGTAGCAGGATGGTTTGCTAGTTTTCTGGTAATTATCTAGTTGAGTAACAGTATATCTGCTGAAAACCAAGTTGTTGTTTTTTTCAAGCGACTTAGAGGTCACTCTGGATAAGGTGGTCAGTTAAAGAATAACTTAAGACTAAGCCTGGAGTACACCTGTACTTCACTGCAGCAAGGTGAAGAGGTCAACAGACGTTTCCTTTTAATGTCTATATGTATCTAACAATTGACAAAATATAGAGGAAGATAAAAGTTTTTCAATATCTCAGCTCACCCCATCACACTTTTTTAACTTTATTTTGCAGACATAACAGAGGGGCGATAGACAAGGACAAAACTAATTTCTCCACACAGTGACAGCGGAGTGAAACAAGCTGCTGACTGAATGAAAACACCTCAGACTCCAGCAGGTATTCAGACTGCAGCTGGGGCCCGAGGAGCTCTGTGAAAAATGTCTCATGAGCAAAATGCAGCAGGAACCTGGAAGTAGCTGTGCAACATGGTTGTTTTCTCCCAGCCTCCCATTTGTGTATAGGTCCTGCTGTTATTGTGCATGCTATTAAAGCTGTTCATCTTCATCTTTAGAGACATTTGTTTGCTTGTTTCTATGTTTCTGTCCTCCCATCGGTCTATAAATGTAAATTGCTTTCTCCTGATGGAGCCTGTTGCACAAATGGAACTGTGGCAACCATCAAGCATGTGTGTTCTCCTTTAGGGTTTAGCAGGCTGTGTTGGACACCCAACCAAGCCTAACTGCCAACAGTTATTCCCATCCATGGAGACCACCTGCTAGACAAAGGTTAGTCAAGGTTCTCTGACATTGTTGGGTGTCATCTGTTGTCTAAGCTGCGACACTTTGACCTTCTAGGACATATTTGCCCTTTATCTTGATGGATGGAAACAGTCTTGGCATTTTAGAAATTTTTAATGACGGAGTCAGAAAACTCTTCTACCACGTGGTAAATCAGAAAGTTCCTCAAGAGCAGATGAAGCTGCGCTAATTCATATTTGTATATTAACAACTGCTCAAATTATTATGTAATGTAAAAAAAAAAGAAGAAGATCTGATCATATAAACAATAGTTGATTTTATGGACCAAGAGTCCTTATCTCACCTGCAGACTACGTAAGACTGGATGACCGAGTGATGAATCAGTGATGGACAGATTTTGAAAAACAGACTGCTGCTTCTTTCTTTTAGCTAAAAGCCCTCGTATTACTTCTGACACTGCTACTGCTTTCTGAGCTAACAAAGAGAGCACACATTTTGATTAGATTTTTTTTTTGCAATCAGTTACAATCAGTTTCTTTTGTCCTGAGGCAGACAGGCCCTCTTTTCATCAAGCATTATATCACCATTGCAGACACAAATTGAAATGGTGATATAACACAGCAGTCTAAAACTTTTTGTTGGCAACTTCCAGTATGGGTGTTAAACGATGTTTTAACTATCTTCTTAACCATCTTACCTTGTAATGCTCTCTGATTTGCTTTTATATTTTATTTAGATTGGATCTTTATTCATAAGTACATAGGCTACTGCATGACCAACAAAATTAGACTTTTATTCATGACTACTATCAACGAATACAGCCCAAGCCCCCAATTGTAAGCAAATACACTGGGAAGCTTGCATTCATCCATTCATCCATTTAGTTGAGATGGGACAGTGGATAAAAGTGATTAAATAAACAAATGTTATCAGGCCAATCCAACAGAATATTCAGTAATATGAGACTAACTGAGATAAGCATTCACCACACAATGTGAACAGGCTGCTGGGATTATGACACACACACACATCTACATTGGCACACGCCTGAACACACATGAGAACACACGAACGTGGAGCCAGACAACTGATCTCTGCATCCAAGGCAACTGAAACCACCAATGCCCAAAAATAACCAACAATGAAAGAGTCTAAACAAGGGAGAAATAGGTACATTAGAGGAATAAAATGGTCTCATTCTCTTTGTAGGAGTTAGCCTTTCTCAATGTTCTTGGAGTAGCTTGTTAGTCCAGGACTAGATTGGTTCTGGCAGACTAAATTTAATTCCTGGCCAAAGGCTCCAGTTGTCCATATTGTGTTGACTCCACTGCTGTTCAAGAAGCACTTTGACCATCACAAATGTTGTCTGCCATCTGTTCGACCAGACCATCCTGAAGCTGAAAGATCTCCATCTTTGACACTGGGCTGTCTCGCTGGCATTAGCAGTGTGCAATGTGCATGGTGGAAGAGAGACATACAAACACAGAGCCAGAGGGAGCTCACTGTTGGTGCAGCTTCTTGTTACCGTTTGCCACCCAAATAAAGAATATACAAATAATAATAGTTGGCCAAAAGCAAATTTCAGGGTTTTTAATGTCAATTCAATTTTGGGATCTAACAAAATCAGAAAATGCATCATTCAAGACAGAATGATGAAACTCCTTCAAGATTAAATCACTTTTGAAACCTAACATGTCAGCTACGGCAACTGCCAATTCAGACACAGCTAACATAAATGATATTGCTGAAACCACAGTACAATTTTTTTGGCTCTGTTGATACTTGTTTGCACCAAGTGAACATGGATTACATGCAGAGCCTGGTCTTTTTTTCCCCTGTATTGCTTTCTCTAAATTGTGTGCTCTGCAGAGGTGTCTCTTTCAGCTAGCAACTGTAATGAAACCACCGGTGGAGCCTGTACCAGCTCACTTGGAAGTATATGAATGTATTTTTTTTTTTTTACTTTCTGCATATGACACATACTCAGGTTTTTCTTGGCTTTTACCTCTGTAGTTTGTGTAGTGGGCAGTGGCAATTATTGAGGCTGGGGATGCGTAATGATGGTTTCTGTGGTAGGTGTGTCAAGAAGACAGGAGTCCCGAGATCTGAGATTCAAGGCACTTTAATACAAGCTGGGATCCATCTTTACGTGCAAGAAGACTGTTCACTATTAGCTCTGTTTTCCAGGCAGAGGACGCCTCAATCACTACAAATGTCCTACAGGTGATGATCATGATTCACCTAGACGGTACATCCGATATTAAGACAGAAAAAACATCTAACAGGATGGATAAAATAGAAAAAAAAGAATAGCATGAACAGGTAGAAAGAATAATACAATTAATGTGAGCTGGTACATTTTAATCAGCTCACAAAACAATGAGCTGAAAGACGCTAAAATCCATAAGACTGAAGCGAACAGCGGGGTAAGGTGGCAGTTTTTGTGTGGGAACATCGTTATATGCTTAAAACTTGGCTGAGGAACTTCATGGCTGGGTTTCAGATAACAAAGAGGAGAAAGGTGGGAGTCATGTCTTTGATCATGTTCACTCCATTTATACTGCTGGACTGAGGCTGGCAGGGCAGCCATGGTGCCCCGAGGCCAGCAGATGTTTATTATCCCTCCAGCACTTTGAGAGACACTGTGGCTGCAGCAGGAGATACGAGTTACTACTGCAGCGTGTGGTGGGAGCGGAAAATCTCATTTCTTTCAATTATGGGAAATAACTTTGAGTTTCTGACCAATAAAACAGTGATATGTCATTTAGACAATATTCATAAGAAATGAAGTGTCAGTGCAATAACCCTCAAATGAATGATGGAATAAGACATTCTGACCTATGTAAGTTTGCACATTTGCAACACTGTGTTGATATTGTAACCTTGTTTCTTGAAATTACTGTCATGCGTCAACAAATATGCCATTATATTGCCACTCATAACCAGTTAATGTTATTTGGTTTGTATTATGTGACTCTAATTGCTTTGTCGCAACAATACTTTTGCCTGAAGGTGTAAAAGGGAACTGTGTGTGTTTTAGTCATTTGAGCACAGACTTTTAGCAGCTACTTAAACAATATCACATGAGAGGAATGTATTGAATATCAGCATGGCTGTGAGTCAGTCATAGAAAAATGTGCTCAAAATGTGCTCAACAAGGCTCGGACATGCTTGTTGTTGCCGTGGTTTGTGATTCATGAAGTCATTTCCAACAAACATTTTCACTTTAAACTTGGCCGTTACTTTAAAAGGCTGCGTCTCCTCTAAATCTTCAGGTCTTTTACTCTGCAGTATGTATCTGACAGTAAATACAAGCTGCCCAACTTTGAATTAAGCCTCCATTTTTTAGAGCGCTTGGGTGTATCAGCAACCGTCTATTCAGCTGAAAAGCTGTAGCTCAAATCCAGAGTTGAATGCAGATATATATTTTGGTGACGATATGTGAAAACTTTGTTCAAATCTGTTTACTTTTCCAACTTTAATGAGTGAAAAAGTTTTCAGTTGGGTTACCTTTGCACAAGCTATCATTTTTTTGGGCTCATTTCCTATTCATACTATAATGTCAGCTTTTTATCTGCCAGGAAGCATCAGGCTCAATTTCCACACACAGAGAAAAAATCAGACTCTGGAACTGAAAAACCCAAGCTCCAAGTCTTACTGTGCACCTTTAATTCTTAGCACTCTCTCAGATATAACCGCCAAATAGTCTCCGAATCGTACAGGGACTCGTTATCTCATTATAGGTTGGTGGTAGAGTGCATCTGCTGAAACTCCTTCCTACATTGAAATTGTCTGGGAGAGATTCCCTTGACGCCAGCCACCATCCATCTCTAAGTGGAAGTGTTAGCTTTATTTTCATCTAAATGCAGAGTTTTACTGCTTTTAGTGACAACTTCTATCAACTATAGACTTCAATATTAAATCAATTTAAAAAAAAGACAAGACGTGAATGAATCAGCTATGGTTAGCTGCTGCTGGTAACACTGTCCCTTTACTTTGATGCCGAGCAATAAACCAAGTTCACAACCGCACTAGTTTCTCTATCTACTTTTTACTTATATTTACAGCAACATCTCAAGCTAGTTGACTGAGATTCATGTCGCTCTTGCTAACGGGAGCTAACTGACTAAACTTTGTGGCTGCAGAGCTTGCTCGCTAAAGAGAAAGACAAAGGAACACAAAACAATTAAAAATGTGGCTGGAGGCAAAAATACAACAAACAAAAATGCAATAAATAAAATCCAGGACTATGAATTAAAACTGGGAACGGAAGCAGAAACACGAAAGGTAAAGTTTTACAAGGCACATGCAGACATAGTAGAGATTCATAATCAGACAGAGTCAGTCATAATAGACAGACGAAGATGCATGCACCTCATGCAGGGCACCAGGTGAAACCAATCAGGGACAGGTGCATAATCAAGAACAGGCCGGAAAACAAGGGAGGGAGTAGAAATGCAAGACACAGACAAAATAAGTAATTAGAAAGACTACACACCCAAAGTTGCATACTTTAAACTACTATAATCCAACATATTGGGAAACATCATTATATTAAGGTTCAAATCGTCATTTCCATACACATATTCACCTCACTTTATTCTTTCTCAGCCCATCATAAGATTTATACAACCAACACTTTTTCATTTGACTGTCTCGCCTGCTTCATTGTACTGTCCATGTGTTTCATTTCAGCTTTAACTGATTAGAATTACTGAGCTGTAATGCTACCTATCCTTCATACTTTGACAACAAACCAATTTTCAGACCACGACACAGCACAGCTTTATTGGCTGACACTGACAGGAACGTGATTGATAGAGATAGTGACCCTCATTACGGCTCATGTTGGGATTCAAGTCTGTAATTTACCCTTGACACCAAAGTGTTCCCACACAGCACGTAGGAGACAGCTGGTTGCTTTTCTCATTCTAACCCAACAATCCCAAGCTGTATATCGAGCTCTGATACCCATGGACTCTCAGGCTCACTTGTAGTTCCCCTCATGGTTAAAGCATGTGCCGTGCTTTCCTCTGATTTTTTTTTTTTCGCCAAAACAAGCCCTCAGCAAGAGACCTCAATCATCACAAAGCAGGAAAGCAGAACATGGTCCAATCCAGACATCCACAAAAGACATCTACCGTGTCCAAGGAGGAGTGAAAGTACTCTCTGTTGAGACCTGATATACTGTGGCTGCATTCAGATTTTGAGCGCCTATAGCAAAAAAATATAAACAAAAAACAGCTCTTCAACTTCAGTTTTTGCTGCTTTTGTTGTTTCAGACAGCAAAACACTCCTCAAAAGAGCCGAGCAACACGGATGAGGACACGGATGAGGCTGCATTATTTAAAGCTCTGTGCACCACTTTTTGTATTCCTAATGGACTTTCTGTGTACCATCCAGAGTTACTTCAAAAAAAGGACCTCTGATTCTGACAAATTGTAGCTCCTGAACACTGTTTATTGCAGCCACACAAAGAAATTATTTCAGGTGTAAAATTGCAGGCTTTCAGAAATAACTTTCCTCACTGCAAAAGCATTTCCAATATTCTACTTTATAGAATGTCACTTTGATGAGACAAAGAGCGTGCTGTATATTTAGGGTCAAAGCCTTGCTTTTTGGCTGTATGACTTGTCTGACACTGAAGGCTTTACAATCTCCTTCAAGCCCGGCAAAGCCCTCCAAAACTGAATGACACATTGTTTAGTTTGTTGCTTTCATTTGTCATTGCTGTCTCGAATCATTACTCGGTGTTGTCCAACATGTGACTGTTCCATGTGACCATGAATCCATTTTAGGTTCAACACAAAATCGGAAAATGGATTCACATCCTGTTTATCCTTGTCAATAATCATGAATATATAACATAGGGTCACACTGACCCCTTCAACCTCAGCTGTGTTAAAGACAAGAGTAAAGACAGATGATAGATGAGTACTACAGAAAAAAGTAACTAGTAACTGCCCCTAGAAAGACAAATATGTTTATTATAAAGAGAACTTTTCTTCTGTGGACTGCAAAACAGACAGGCAGTTTAATCGGGACTGTTGTCAACACTTAATCAACGTGAGCAGGTGGTAGGGGTATTTGGTTGTGTGACGGCATGAATTAGCATGAGGGCACTGTTTTTATCGCCCAAACAATTAACGCTCATTCATCAAGGGCATTCATTTTAATCAGCCGGAATATGTAAAGAATAACACAAATAAGACAAACGGTTGTTTCGAGGAGCAATTACTGCATTTCCCATTTTGTTAGCATGAAGTTAGTAACAATCATCAGTGAAGACACTGCTGGTAGCAATCACGAGGAGATATTAAGGTCAGTGATGTACTCTCAATGAAGTACTGTTACGAGTCCAAAATAAATAGCATTATTGCAGCACTTTTTTAAAGCATGTAAATACGAACCCAACATTACCAAATATGTCGCGCTCTCCTTACCATACCGTTGTTTTTCAAACATTATTTCGTTAATGTTATTGAGCATGTCTGAAGCAGCTTTTTAAAATTGTTGACCAATTGACATACTGCTAAAAATGCTACTGTTTTTACATGACTCATGGGGACATCAGAACTAATGGAGCCATCCTTGTTTTAATCATAGGTCACAGTTGTGTTTTTGCTCCCGTTGATCATGTTGCAGCCTTCCCGTTTATTCACTGCAGGCTAACAGGGCCTGAACACTCCCTCCTGTTTCTGTCCGACTGGGGCAGCTTGTTTCTGCCTGAGACGAGTGACCACGAACAAAAACACTTGTAGCAGCAATGTAAGCACTCATCGGGGAATTCACTGGGAGGCAGATACAATGGTTTGGTATTGAGGACGAAAATGGTAGTTGAGATACATCACATGGAGAAAAAAGGCTGAGGAGGAGAACAAAGGTTGCCTTTAACAGCGGTGAAAAACAAAGCTGAAGAAGAAGCGGAGGTGGGAACAAAGCCTAAAGCCAAATAGAGAAAATTGCCAAAGGAAAGACGGCTGGATCAAAGATGAATTAAGGTGAATATGTTATGGGAGGTAAGGCGAACTGACAGTCTGGCACTTTTTCCTATAGTGTTGAGAGAAGAAAAGTTATTTTAAAGAGAGAAAGAAAGAGTTATAGTGGCAGGCAAACATCTTAAGGCAGCGCCAAGCTTGTTCCCACTTCAATAAATCAGTCCTGTTGTACTCTCACAAGGGAGACACATCGTGACAGCTCATTCATGTCACAATCCACTCCGGTCCCCTGCCTGCTTTTCCCTCTTACCTGCACCCAGTAACTTTCCACTCACCTGTCAGCCCCGCCTCCTCATCAGTCACCATGGTTTCTCCCGCCTCCCACACCTGCTCCTCATCAGTAATCAACCCTGTATTTAAGCACCAACCTCCAGACACTCTTTGCCGGATTTGTTCTTTGCGTCACGCAAGTCTTTCCAGCACTTTTGTCCGGACTGACCCTGCCTGCCTTTGACCTGCTCGTCTGTCCCTGTCCTGTTTTTGGTCTTTTCTTTCATTTATGTTTAGTTGGTTTTAGGCAGGTTTAGTTTGGGGGTGAACATTGGGTACGACGGCCGTTGGCTGGCTCTGTGTTCCCCTCTTCTTTTGCTTGTTTTGGCCAGAACCTCCAACCGTTTCGTTTGGTTCTTGAATTAATAAAATTATTGGTTGTTTAGTGATAATTTGTCTTTTTGGGCCTTGCGAGCCCTTGCGCGGTCCGTAACAGTCGCAAGACACATTAAAGGCATCAAGAGTCCAGTCAATTTTCAAATTAAAACACCCAGTGCAGACAAAAGGTAAACTGTTCAACTACGTAGCCGACTTAAATCAATGAAAAATGACAAAATCTGAGCAAGATAACAACAATGTCTGACGAGCCTGAACAATCCGCTTCTGAAAAGCTCCCAGTGGGACATGAACAGACCAAAACAGCAATGTCACAGAGACATGCCTGGTGGGATCACACCACCAGCAGGCCAAAGTTTTCACAGTGAAATAGCCTGACATCTCCTAGATTGACTGGGATGTAGTGGCACAAAATGCGGTACTAATGACTTTGCAGATATTTTGACTGTCCATTAGCGCCATGAGCAGCATCGAAAGTGTTCTGAAGTGGAGTTGGCGATGATATGGAGGGGTCGTGATTGATTAATCTGTTGTACCTGAACCTGAGCCAGTGAACAGATAAGTGAAAACTCAATAACACAATTTCCCTCAAACACTACAGTTCATGGAGCATGTAAGCATTTTGCCGCTTCACCTGCGCGCTCTGCGTCCAGGCTGTCGCAGCTATGAGATCATCACTCCTCCTATCGATCCTTTCATTTTTCTGCTCAACTTCACCAAACAGTGTTGGTGACCTGACTCTGAAAAACGCTCACATATCCAGATTTATTGACTCATCTAGAACCAAAAGCTTCATAACTCAGTAGTTCAGAAAACTTCTGCTCTTGATCATTTTTATGTATGCTCAAACCTACTGCTGGTGTTCACGAGGAGGAAAATAGGTCATAACTCAGTTTTATTTAATGTCAGTTAAATAACTTCTGAAAAGGAAGGCACATGATGAATGTTTGGGTTAATCTATAAGTAGTTTGATTATTATAAAATATTCCCCGAACACATCTGCAGGTTTGCCGCTCAAAATTAAAAATTAAGAAACGGCGTGTCTCTGATTTCACACAGAAGTAAATTTCTAGCCGACATCAGAATCAGATTTCAGCCAAAGGAGCTACAGTACCTGGTTAATTAATGCTAATGCTCAATGAGCTGTCTGAAAACTCTCTGGCTCCAGCTGACCATTTCACATTAGAGCAGAATTGTTCTGTACTATACCTGATTCAGATAAAGGTGATAAAAACGAAAAAAAACGAAATGTTTTAGTCCAGTCTAGACGGAGAAATCATGGGAAATTACCGTCCAATCACGTTGATGAGGCTGCGCATTATGATTGGATCCTGACACGTCCATCAAACTTCAGTCCGCTTCTCCCTCCCCCTCTGCGCGTTCAGAGACCCTTGCATTACTTTGAAGGCGTGATTTCGAGGGCACGTTTTTTCCCAACATCTCCTACCCCACCTTTTAACCGTTAATCACATAAAGTAGACATATAGCATTTTATACATTATGAAGGTATCACAGATGAAGCTTAAACAGAAACACATTAGTATTCATAGTCAGTTTGCCCGGCAGCCATACATAAACTAAGCACAGAGAAAGCAATGGGACTATTATAACGTGGATATTTATATACAGCCTGCAGGGTCTTCAAGCCTGATCTTTATAATGTCATGTGACCTGTTCAATCCCTTCTGAGTCTGAAATATAAATGAATATTTCCTCATCATTATTAACATCCTCAGATGAGGCCAAGGGGACCAAACACCGCTCCAGCATGATCTTATATTTGTCAGTATATTTGCCAGCCGTCTTACAGTATGTCCCATCATAAAGGTAGGACAAAACATGTAATAAAAAGTTGCACTTTAAAATATAGATCAAATGTAAACATGGCGTGCTTTGATATTTTGCTGAAATGTTTGTGTACTACTCCAAAATAAAGATGAATGTCGAAACATCTAATATCTTTGCCTGATCCAAGGCTGCCAACAGATTTCTGGGTATGTCTACCAAGTGTCTGTCTTTTAAAAGTTTTACAGTGAGACCGACTAAATTATTCCTTTGAACGTGGCCTTGTTCAGATCTCTGCATGGCATGAAGCTTCAGCCAGGAGACAGCTAGCTTATTTTAGCAGACAGATTGAAAGCAGCTAGCTGGTTAAATCTCATTTGTTGAATCTGTGCAAAAAAGAGAGAATAAATAATTTGTTAGGATTTTTTTATGAGGTTATGTGCTAGACTGGCTGGATGTAGTGATTCCTGGGAATCTCCACGTGTCGTCCTGGCGAGGCTCCAGGAAGTCGCCACGTTTTCCAGTTCCAGTCGCCTTGCTGTGGCTTCATATTTAATGGGCTGAGATGACACATCATGCTCCATTTTGAGTTGTTTCTCCAGCCACCTGACAAATTTAAATCCAATATTCGCTCTCTTTTACAGTAGTGTGTTTCTTTTGACTCCTGGGGGAAATATCTGGCTCTTTAGCTGCTAGATGCCCCGCTGGAGCACCAGCTAGTTGCTCACTGTGGTGCTGAGCCAGTTGGTTTTTAGGGCTTTTTTTCGGTAGAAAATAGCCGCCTGCTGTCAGCAAAGACAGTACATTTATGGGGCAAACAACTAAACCTTAGCTGAAAGTTGCATTAATGCACCATAAATCCGAGGAGAACTGCAGTCTGGTGGTGGATTCATATCCGTGTATAAAATGTACTCAAATGACAAGTGATATGAGTGCAAAGTGAAACCCATTTTACTCTATGATTGAGTCTTATGGCTATATTCAGGCTACACAAATTTGCAGGCTTGTTTGGAGCCAAATTAAGACTGCACAAACAGATCTCCTGTCAAACTTGCTTTCTAACATCAGGTGAAAATCTCCACAAATCCCTACAGGCAGATTTTTTTTTTTCAAAGGCACTCAGACAGCAGACACAAAATAAATTAGCGGGGAAAGGTTGAGCAGTTTGTTTGTTAAAGCAAACAAAGATTAGCGTGCAGGCCAAAGCATCCCGTGGAAATGAGTTTGAAACACTGTTGTGAGCTTGTGAGCCACTAATTAACATGCTGGCTTGACAGACAGCTCCTTAATGGATGCCAGAACCTAATAATTATTCTGAAGCTAATAAACATTGGGAATGCCACCCATTAGGACCTTAGATCATACACCAGCAGAGCGGTGGAGAACTTTCCACGGGTTGTGTAGAGAGAATTTCAACACCTGCGCGCTTGTTCTCTCAAGGTCTTTCATATCTGCCTCTGCAGGTGTAATTATACGTTTTAAAATAAATATTTTCTTCACTCTAAGCCTCTTAGAAAATGGCTGTATTCAACTCATTAAGCTCTTTAATTTGAGCGAACATTTTAAACGTATTAAATAAACATTAAATTCATGAATGAGGCTGAATGATTTTTACTAATCCTAACTCAAGTTCAAATATCATTGGAGCTATTAAAAAACAGATTACTGCAGTGCAGTGGCCAATTATCTCAGGATGGAGGGATTCACATATACAGAGGGACACTGTAGGGCAGTGGCATCATGTGCATGGACAGGTTTTACCAGGCAACGAGTACTCATCGTCGGTAAGTGAAAATGGTTGTAGAGGAGATCTGAAGACACTGAAGCAGCAGCTAGATTATTGAAGAGATAATTTATCACTTCAGCATATTTGTCCTTATATGAGCCCGCCCCGTCCTGATCTGAGCATGAGAACTGTTTATTCATATCAATTCAGGCTGTTATGACTTCTATGAAGCCCTCCTTGAGCCAAGCCAGGTGACATTATCCAGATCCTGGTATTCTTTGGTATTTTCCAAAAGCCAAAGCCAAGAGAGGTTGAATACAAGTCTGCTAACCAATTATGGAAGCAACCAATTGACAAGAAGCAACTTGTGCGACCACGTTGGCGCGAATCGGATAGGTGGAAGTTGCCTAGTCATGTTCCCCGTTGAGATGAACGCGAGGGTGTTTCCACATATCTTGGTGAATTGTTCTACAAGACTGCGCGATCAGACCGGGCCGCCTTTTCTCCACATCGTCTCTCAGCTCCTCATTTTTTGCCACAACAAGATGTGATGAGGACGCGGTGAGGCAAAGTCAGCCGGTAAATGTGGAAAGTGTAGTAGAGGAAGCAACAAGATTAGGTTTCAATCATTCATGATGTGCTTTTATCTCTTATCTCAGCGTCGGAGAATGGATGTGGAAATATTCACTAGGATATTGATCAAAAAAAATAATAATACAGATCACACATGTCATATTTGATTAGTAACATAAAATGAATAATGTATAATATCCTTCATCACCGACCAAAGGGATTGCTTTCTTCTTTCATGCATACATTTTTGGAACATCAATCAAAATAAAACTTTGGTTAGAGCTGAGAAATGGGTCTGTGAAGTAATATAACTGCAAAAAGAATCTTTTTTTTTTTTTATGCATGTAAAATACATCAGATATGTACAGAAAGTGCTCATTGAACTCACAAAAACAGCATTAATATTTGCACCACAATACAGCTTCTGTTGTAGATTCCCTTTCTTGTGTTTTATTGGATCAATTCAGATGCATAGTTATTTTTTGCATCTATATATGTGAGTTCGAATGGTATTCGAAATTAGTTTAATACAGACAACAAAGCAGAATAGATTTATATTTATTTATTTTATAGATATTTCTATCAACCTTCAGTATAATGCTATAGAAAGTAAAAAGATATCAGCAAAATATTCTAAATATGGTAAATAACTCAATAAAAATAGTTTAACACTGGTTTTAAGATTCTGTCCTGATACAGATTGTCATGTTTAATACAAATTAACTCAAATGCGGACATGAAGGAAAGTGAACAATACAAAAAGCTAAGAATTTTCAGAATCCAAAAAACAAACAAACAAATTCCAGATATTGACTGGAAGCAGAAGCAGGAACACGAGGCAAAGCACAAGGACCGAACAAATCAACGACAAACAAGACTAAGGAACCCATCACAGACAAGTGAAACAAAGGAACACCGAGACTAAATACGCTTGTGAAGGCAAGATGGCGAGACACAGGCAAACTAACAACTGGAACAGATCATCAAAACAAAAGAAACAAGAAACCCAAAATCAAGACACCAATACTTAAAAGTTTGAATGCAGGACTTTGTGATATTGTCACTGACTTTCTTCAGTAGAGGATCTGTTAACTCTGGTGGTCGTACCCGACAAGAAACTGGATTTGCCTAATACAGAAAATGGGAGAAAGCTTAATAAATAGAGTTTACTGATACCAACTCATCTGGCAAGACACATGATTTAAGATATTGTCATCCACCATGTCATAAGTTGAGCTAAGATCAAGGACAAATAGATTTGGCAGCAATGCATATGATCTACATCGTTACCCACCTTGCCCAGAGCAGTTTTAAGCTGCAAAAAAAATGCAGAAGCTGGGCTGGACTGTGTGTTTGCTATGTGACACCGTGTCTCTGCTCAGTCTTCAGGTGGATCGTTAGTGTAACCTCGAACACCAGAGGGTCTCTGTGTTCTCAGGGTGCTCAAACTGGCTCCGTCTGCCTCTCTGCTGCTGGTGCTGCTGCATCACTCTCTCCTTCCTGCATACAGACAGCTGTTTGCTGTCTTAACTTTATTCCCATGCCTTGTTTTGCACCTGGCGACACACACACACACACACACGTGCATCACTCATGCACACGCACACCGCTGACTACTAATTCAATCAGTTTGTCTCATAGTTTAGCAAGGTCAAGAGAGCGGGAATAATATTGAGGTATCTTGACTAGAGCGGAGCAGACCGGAGTTAATAATCTGGAAAAGCACCCCTGTGACCCTGGATAGAAATGTGCGATGAATGGGAATTTCTCACCTCATTAGCCACAGATCGACAAGCAGACTATCTAGCTCATAAAATGCTGTAAGAACATCTTTTCGCACATTTCCCGAGCCTTTTTAAGCCTCTGGTGTTGTCACTATGTAAGGGCAGGGGCAAGGATTTCAGACTTTTATAAAGACGATTAAACATCTCCACAAGTACTGTTTGAATCTCTCAAAGCAAGCACTCCCGAGGAATACAAAGACCCTACAAGAATCAACGAACAGGAGATTTCGAGGAGAATTTAGCCATGAGTACAAGGTCATGAACGTGGCACCAGATTTGGATATTCATGATTAAAGTCCCGATTGAAAAACATTTTAAGGCATCCTAAATTAAATATTTAAAAAAAAAATACACCTTTGCCGCTGAAATTTATAGACTAACTGACAGTTTCAGTGGAGAAAAACCAACAAGGTGAGACAGAAGCAGATGTCTCTGTAAACAACAAGATCATACAAACGCCGGCAGCTGACATTTAAGAGCCGAGCTGTGAGATTGCCGCACTGTTGATACTTCAGCCATCTTTGTAATCCTAATGCGCAACCTTACAGCTGTCACATCTCCTTTCTTCATAAACAACAGCTGGCGCACTGAGGAGCACTCAGACCAGACGATGTGGCAAAAATTGCTGTTTCGAAAGGCATGACAGGTTTTTTACAGGCTAGACGTGCAATGTCTTGCTGTGACTTCAAACAGCCTCAGAATCAGACGCAGGCTGGGTTTAATTGAAAGGACAAACTATGGTACAGATTAGACACAAATCGTTACTTTTTTTACTGTGATGAGCAGCTATTAGTGACGTGAAACTGATGAAGCCTATTTGAAGCCATCTCTTACCTCATTCAGCTCCAAACCAGGTTGGAAACCTTCAATGCAAAAAGAAATGGCTGGGCCGGATAAATAAAACATTTTCTTCACCTTCACTATTACGGGAGTCTTAAAGCTCGACTATTACATTTGCATTAAATGCTTTTTAAAAATGTTTTTTGTATGTGTACATGTACACACCTTCTGGTAAAAGAGGTAAAAGATGCCGACTGACCAAATGCAGATTCAAAGTGAGCACCAAGACATTATGTTCCCCGCATTTTAATATTGTTGGCTTCATGTTGTAGCATTATTAGTCTGTCTGGGGCGGGAAAAGAAATGTAGAAATTGGCAAGCAGCCCAACCTCCTTGCAAATACAATGTTTTATTAACAATTTTAAATGCATAAAGGTATGGTACAAATCACTAAGCTCTAGATTTCCCACGAGGTCCATTTACTGTACATGAACTGAACATACAGGTCAAGGGAGTAATGAATGCTTCTATGGACGTTTCAATACAGTTAAAAGCATTTTGCCATTAGTATGGCACGCTGCCGATATCTGTCAAAACTACGGGGAATTCAAGTTAAACGAAGCTGCAAACTTTTCAAAAACTCCAATATCTCTGAGCTGTCTCCGAGCTGTCCGTTCAGTGTGTCTGCTGAAAAATAAATCCAGCGTTTGTGCACAGCCCTGACTCTGTAAGTAGAAAACAAGCAAAATGGCTCAGACAGCCAGACAATACAGTTCCAGCCAGTCTGTGACAGCAGGCATTTGTGCCCCTGCACAGGACAATCTCATGTCATGAAGGAGAGATGGCCGAGAAACAGAAAAATGAAAAATAAGTTTGATGATCAGGCAAGTCCTCTGAAAAGTGAATGCAGTTTCTTCAATTTAAAAGGCCCTGAGTGATTTTTAACTTTTTAACCTTTTCAAACTTTCAACTGATTTCTAGGAAATTCCTTAAACTGCTTTATTCCATCTGAATAAAGGCTGTCTGTGAATTGTTTTTTCACTTCAAGTTCAGATTTTGGGAAATCTATCCAATCTGCTACAAGCTAATCAACCAATTTCTGTCAACATGTCACTGCCGCCTCATCATGCGGCTTAGAAAACCTTCCTGGTTGTGTTTCCCATCAAATCTGTGTATCATTTGTTGACAGCTCGACTGCTCAAACCTGCCAAATAAATCTTGGAAACATAGAATAAAACCCCTCATTAAGCCTCCTAATTCAACCGCAGCTTGGTCTTTCTATCTGTCTGCACAGACCCTGCTGTGTGCGGGTGGATCTGTTTTGATCGGGACAGTTGAGTCATGGATGTTGTCATAATTTAGGCGCGGCATGCTGGTAGTCCGTGCAACAGTGCATTGCGCCGGAGCAGACGATGGCTCCGGCCTGCATTGTTTTGCAGAGGCGTGATGCTGAAACCTGCCACCACCTTATGGATTTCAACCGGCTGAAAACATTTTGCGTGAATGTGGGGAAGTCATCAGTGTGCTGGAAGAAATTCACAATATTTATTCCAGCTGAATCCAGAGTGCCAAGACTTCGGGGCTTGGGCCACTTTGTGCCACTGCATGTTGCTACTTAATATCCATATTTTGCAACAGACAGAGTAGGAACAACTTGTAGCTCATGAGCTTCAACAATGGTGGTGGTGGTGTAAAGAGACTTTTGTAACAAGATCAGGGACTGTATCTACTGAGTCACTAGGAGATGAGTAATCATATGAATTAATATTGATCTGATCATTAATTATTGTTGGCGTAAACCCTCCTCTGCTTTCTGCCTCTGTGTCTCCTGCTTTTGTGGGATGTCACTACAAGCCCTACCCCTGATTGTAAACCAGGAAAAGTATGAGCTTGAACTAAGTACAGTACTCATGGATAACAATTTTGATGGGGAGGGGTCGATTACATGCATGCTCTACCTCCATCCCAGTGCAACAGAATATATTTTTGTTTTGTTTTTTCCCCCTCCTGGGCCCTTGCTCTACTTTGAGTACCTGAAAGCATCACTGTTAAATTGGGCTTGGATAAATAAACTGATATGAACAAGCAGAACCTATGTTCCGTGTGGTGGGCAATGACTGTAAAAATAAAATCATTGCACAGCTGGATGAACACAGACACTCACCTGAAATGACTCCAGAAATAAACCATATAGACACTTCACTGCAGTCCTACTAATGATACTAATTATCTTTTAATGGATTCATAGCTTGGTTAAAGTTTTGGTTTCCAATTTTTCATGTGAAGCAGTAGTTTTCCTGACAATTCTGATTTGATTTGATGGATTTTGTGAATATGCTGATGATAACCGACGTCAGACTCTCCAACAAGCTCAAAATGCAGTCAGTTTACTAATATTCCTTCTCCCCGACTCACCCAAACATCCACCGCCCGGCTATAGCAAAGAAAACCCCTGGTAGAATACGTTATTGATCTGTACCATGTCCTCACCGTTATTTCATTTTCTCACCTTAAGTTTGTTATTAAAAATGATTGATCGGGTTAATCTGGAGTCTCCAGGCTAAATGCATCTTAATGCCTCTGTCCAGCGGCTGCCGCACTCCCACTGTTATGGCTCTTGCTTGCCATTGACTGTAATATCCACTGTCTTTGCTTGGATGATTATTTTTCCAGTTCAATTTAAATCAGTTTATTCAAACTGTTTATTCATTTAAACCTGAAAGTCAGACCTTTAATAATGAGGGTTTGGTTGTTTGATGTTCTTGAAGTGTTTTTCAACCAAAGGGCGTTCGGATCCAGTTACATTTAAGTGTATTGGATCATTTTGTGTCCCAATGTACTGACGTAACAGCCCTTTAAAACCTCTTACATTATGCATGCCTTTTGTAGACACCAACAGGGACTCATATTTCCCAAAAGGCGCTGACCTTTTCATCAAGAATGAGCGAGTAGTCTTCAGAGAGTGGGCTGCTCAGGTGGGACCTCACCTGTCTAACCAAATGCTAACATTTGGTGCCTTTGAACATGTTAATTATTTTGGCATTTACTGAACTCTTCTCTGCCTTTCCTTCATCTTCACTGCCTTCGCCACGGAGGTTAAGTTGTCAGGGCAGTTTGTTTGTCTGTCAACGAGAATAAAGAAAAACTACCGGCCTGATTTTTAATTAAATTTGGTGGAAGCATGTCGCATGGACCAAGAAAGAAAACATTACATTTAGGAGCAGGTCTGAATCACGGGGCAAATAAAGGAAGTATTTTTCGCCTGATGGAGGTGTGCACTCTCTGAGTGGCATTCTAGTTTTCTTTGTCCTTTCTTACCTTGTGGTGAAACCCGAAATATGAAAAAAACGAGTGGCTGAGACTGTCACATCTTTTCACTGTGAGCGAACATTGCAGCATTCTGTTGAGGCATTACATTAAGTTGCTTGCGAATGGTATCTTTATTGAACTAAAGTCTGAGCCGGTGCTCAGCTGGAGCTCTGGTCAAGTGCCGAACGACTCAGTGAATGAATCTTTGCATGATTTTAAATGAATGGATTTTATTATTTCAGTGCACCTAACAGAACTGTGCAGCAGGTGGCTTTTTGTCCCGCAAGTAACAATCATGGTGGAATACCAGTCAGTTATGAAGTGATAATATATACAGGATAAAATGGGTGACCTCCTGACCCACCAGAAGATTAGTCTCTTGTTGGAGGAAGACCTGCGGGGCTTAATTTGGAAGGAATCTGTCTGAAGTTTCCTTCAGACTTCTCGACTTCGACTCCTGCTCAGTCCTAAGCCCTGCTGTTTCTGGTGGCTCCCCCACTGTCAGCAGACCCCAAAGGGTTTCAGAGTGGTTAAGTTGGGGTGTGCATCCTCCCTGAAATAAAAAATGTACAGTTCACTGACTATTCACTGACAATATCATTTAATCAAGCCTTAACTAAGCAAAGCGTCCTCAGTCTTGCGGGTGTGGTGTGTTATAGAGAATTGTATTCACCAACAGTCAGTTCAGTCAGTGGAAAGAGTGCACAATGTCATACGCTGAAAGATTTCTTGAAGCTCGGCCAAGAAGAATGGAAGATTGATCAATACGCTTGTCATAACATGACGCCGACTCAATTCTAAAGAAGCCGTCCTCTCTGGTTAGTCTATATGTCCTCAGGACAGTGGCACAGCTACTCGATGTCGATAAATTGTTGTCAATCTACAAACAAGGCAGTACGTTTACTCCTGATGGTCCAATGATCTGACTCTGTAGAGGCCTCTACGTTATTGACCAATGTGTTGTGTCCAGTGAGTGACACACACAGCCCTGACCTCAGTTACCTTAGTAATGATCAGAATGGCACCTGCTTTCCTAACCACAAATACACCGCTTTATCTCAAGGAGAGATGACACTGTCGTCATGACAACCCGAGATTTAGCGCTGCCCCTAGAGTGACCTTAAGAGATACGCTTTACCCCGTGGAACCGCCGTGTGTGACACGCTAGAATAGAGACGTCATAATGAAGGGTTCTGAATCCAGAACGAGAATGAATGAATGTATGAGAATGAATCCAGGATCTCGTGGAGAAAAGCACGCTCGAATGAGTTACAGACCCTTTAAATCACAGACCAGAGAAACAATGAGGAACAATGGTCTTCAAGGATGTGCAAATTAGAGGGGCACAACAGGGCAGCAGTCAACACCCGACTCCAGCAACTTCTCCCAACTTTCCTATCCACGCCATCTGCGGCATCCAACTCTCCCTCATATCTTTACACTCACACTCAACTCCTCACCCGATCATATCAACACTGTCAGAATGAGGATCAGCACTTGTTGACTAATCACCTGCTGGCTTCTTTTGGACGTTCTCCATTTTAAAAAACTACAAAATTAGAGCTCCAGTCAGATATTTGTTAAAATCCCTCCAAGTGAGCACGGCCTGCAGTGATCACGGCATGCCACGCGCGCACAGCAGAGCGTTTGTTTATCTAAAGCGACAGGTGAGTGAGCAGCCACAGGCTACGGCTGCAGAGGTGCAGAGCCATGAGAGTATGGTGGAATAATGCCGGCATGTTTGTAGTGACAGATTTATATCAAACAGAGAGGCAGAGATGGGAAGCCTCTAACAAATCCCGGCCTCCTGTGTTATACATGCCAATGCTTGGTAATGCTCAAGCTGGTAAATCAATGGATTCACTAATGTGAGTACTGTTTTCTTTGCTTTAAATGATTTAAATAGTTAGCCCGGCAAATGATAAATGTTTTCCGAGTCACAGAAGTATGTGTATATATGTAATTATAGTTATTAAAGTTATGCAGAATGAAAAGCACCCACCTGTCAGTCAACGTGTGGCTGCTTTGATTGACAGGCGGGTGCTGTTAGAGGCAGCTTATTTGAGAAAGCAGTTGTCATTCAGCCCGTCTCAGATCCACCCACGATCCGTGTCATTGCCAATTTCTGGATTAGCCGGGAGGCAGCAGAGGTGGCCATAGACACAGTCACCACGTTTTGGGCTTCAAAGCGGCTCTTCAGAAACCCGTGAGTGACGTTACCCACAGAACACGATTTATAGTCTTTGTAGTCTGTTGAAGTCCTGTATGGTGCTCGGTCCAAACCAGATTGCGATGGATTTTATAGCTTTTTTTTGTAGAAATATCACCACCTGCAATGGAATGGCATGTCAGGCTAATGGTTTCTTGAAAATTCTGCTGATGAAAAAATAGGCGGTCTTGCTTAGACCGTCTCTAAACCAGACACCGTATAACATGGCCAGTAATTATTTATAGTTAGGAGTGTCAGCCACAATTTTCCGACCCGTGCATCCTACTTGTTCAATTCCCAGCTCCCTTAGTACATTCAAAGTGTCCTCCGGCAAGACGCTGAACCCCAAATTGCTCATGATGGCAATGCAGGCAGTGTGTATGAGCTCAGCATCATGTGGACGGTTATGAGCTGATGAGCAGTTGGCGGCCTTTGCCATCAGTGTGTGAGTGTGACAAGTGTCGTAAAAGTTCTGTAGACAAGAAAAGCGCTACAGAAATTAGAGTAGATTAAAGAGAACGGAACCATTAGAGTGTGTAAAAGAGAGTCTGGAGCCCATTGACTGGCTACTTTTTTTTCAATTATCTGGCTATAAAACTTGTGGGTGAGAACATTAGTCTCTCCGAATGAGAGAATTTGTAAAAGTTCAGGTATCTCCTGGATCAGATTATCTCAGTTGGTGACAGACCTGAGGAGAATCTGTAATAAACCTCGAGGCCAAACAACAAAGTTTGGCTCTGTTAATCAAGAGCACGACCTCAGACTGAAGTAAACACGAGGCGTCGCTCAACTCACGTGCGAAGGTCCAAGCTGGTGCCCTTTGCGACATGTGTCTCTCTCTCTCTCTCTCTCTCTCTCTCTCTCTCTCTCTCTCTCTCTCTCTCTCTCTCTCTCTCTCTCTCTCTCTCTCTCTCTCTCTCTCTCTCTCTCTCTCTCTCTCTCTCTCTCTCTCTCTCTCTCTCTTCTCTCTCTCTCTCTCTCTCTCTCTCTCTCTCTCTCTCTCTCTCTCTCTCTCTCTCTTCCTGTCACTCTTCAGCTCTGTCTGTCCACTGTTATATTCAAAAGTAGAAAATTGTTTGTCGTTATTCTTTTTTTTTTTTTGATAATTTATCTTTTGTGAGCGAACACTGCATGCAAATATGCATAAACATGATTATCTGTCCCACTTTATGATGTTCGTATGTGTAAATTGAGCAATTTCAAAAGATGAGATGCTCAAATAGGGGTGCAGGAACAATACAGTTTTGTATGTAACAAATGTACCGTAACATCCACATGATGAGGCCTCGTGTTCATTTTGAATGAATAAATTAGCTGCTCACTGAAGGTGGTGGTATAGGTGGTGTAATGACCGCAATATTTTGTTAAGTGCCTGCCAGGCAGCTTAATATGTTAGTAATCTGGTGCTAGAGATTTTGTGGCCAAGTTAAAATTGTATCATTATTTCTGATATAAATCATGAATAAATGTGCAGAAATATGCTCAAGGATCATAGAAAGAAATTTCTCCCTTCAACTTCATGTTTTCTTCAGCATCAAAGTAATCCAGTGATATTGTGCTAATACTGAATTCAGCATATTTTTAATGCTGCCAATGTGCCAAAAGTTTAATTTAAAAAAACTGGTGTTGGTGAGATTTTTTACTTTGGTGAGTCACAGATTTTTAAAATCCCCTCGTCCATTGTCTTTATGCTTAAGAAGAGTATATTGATTTTCTAGTTTTGAGCTTCATTGATTTGTAGTTTAGAACACAGATTGGCATCTTTTTGTAGTTATTTGGATGTATTGATTTTATTAGTAGACTTTATATCACCTCTTACCGCAATCTGTGAAAAGTTTGACAATAATTAACAAAAGTGAATATCAGTTTAAAACTCATTACACACTTTGCAAACCCATAGACGTTTAATCTGCCATGCCAAACTGCAGGGGCATCCATTTCAAAAAGATATCCAGCTGTTCGGTAATACTCCTTTTGAATTGAATCCACATCTGTACATGAAGTGTAGTGGACTCAAACAGCGAACACAAGCCAAATCAGTTTATTAAACCAAAGGACAGCAGTGCTATCCAGGGGGATCCAGGATGGTGCAGCGCTGGTGGCGACAAAACCATCAAAAGTAGAAAAACATGCAGGAACAAGCCAGAGCTGGACATGGCGGGGCAATGGTTGGAGCACAGGGAGCTCAAAGTTAATCAGAGATCACAGCACAAGTTTCCAAACCCATGGGAGACCGAACAATCCGTGAGAGTTGAGCTGGCCTTTTGTAGGGCATGTGTTGATTGGAAGATGGAGGAGCAGGTGATGAGGTGATCGGTCAGGTGGGACGGATAACTTGGAGGCCATGCCTGGCGACACGCCCGACAAAGACAGACGCACAAAGAAAGGGGAGAAACACTCTGAGCAGAGAGGCTTTGCCATGACAGCGTCGCGTCTTTTCAAATGCTACAAATGACTACAAAAATGTGCACATTTTGCACAGAGAACTGGGTGGAATAACTGCACGGACCTCCAGCAAGACAGTTGAAAATTCACCATTTATTCACTGTTAGGAACTCAAAGTCTCATCAACACCACAAATGAATGTAGAAGATCTGTAATGGCAGTGCCGCTATAACCGAAAATGTAAGCGACGACTTAACTTTGGGCTTCATTTCGCTCCAAATGTCAAGCACAATCCAGAACCCTACCCTAATCTGATCAGTTTGATATTTTATCTTGATGAATAAATAGGGTGGATCACTATTACACCGACACTCTGTGTCCATTTGACATTTTTCACTGGTAACATGAACTGGAGTCAACAGAGGAGGGTCTGCACGTAAGCACTTTGGATCCATATATCCAGCAGCCTGCTCCTCTTATTAGGACAACGTGACCTTCAGTAGATAAATCAGAAATAACCGTGCACTTCATTGACAAACTGGAATTTACAAGGCGATGTACTTGGTCGGGATGCATCCCTCTGACAGGTTCATTGTTCCCCCTGGCTGTATGTTTGACATCCCTGATGGAATTATGAATGAACACAGGTGTTGTTTTTCCTGGCATGTCATGTTACGTTCTTGTGTTTTGCATCATAACCACATTTGAGTTTTTTTTTTTTAGGCTTCAGATTTAATCATGCGGGGCAAGTCAGGCCCTCGGAGTATTCGCATTATTTTCCCACTGTTTGTGTCTCATGAATTTCAAATTTTCATTTACAAGTCATTTATCTTGCATAACCCTGCCAGGGGTGTAGATATACTGCGCGTGACCATCCTAAGAGTTCATTGAATCTCACTTTAAAGTCTCTTTGTGTTCGCTCCATTCACAGTGACCTGTTTGGGTTTTACTGTATTTATCATGGGGAGAGACAGACAGTTTTTGCGCCGTGGCACCCTGCATTTTCTTTTCACTGTTAATTAAATTCTTGCGAGCTGATCAGAAACTCATCTGCAGGCAGAGCAGCAAGACGCCAGGGATGTTTTGTTTTTTTTTAATCATACCCTCTCTCAGTCATTCTGAATACATTTTATCTGCTGGCAGAATGAACACAGTCCCAAACTGTATATGCATTCACTTCATTTTCATACACCGTACGCCGTGTTTCTCATTAGTGTATCTAAACATCACAATGACTGTAGTGCCAGTGAGACGACCACAATACTCATCATGGACTCTTATCAAAGTGAATGTCTACACACTGAGAGAGGAGCTTCAGGGTAACTTTGAGGAAATGCCTGCACGTCTCGCAGTGACGCCTCTTTTCAAAGCCAGCAGAAATCTTTGCGTTTTTTGTGGAAGTTTGAATGAGTCTTTAAATTAATATTTGAGCCTTGAGATCCGTGCGTATGCTGAAACCTGTTTTCTGAAGCGTTGACATTCAGCTCGTCTTGAACCGTTCTAGTGTCTGTTATGCTAGCATTGCAAGCATTAGCATACATTACAAGGGGCTTGATTTAGATGCACCGGCACATGGGTTGCATACTTGTGGAAATGAAGAGGAACGTATCGATGATCCACAGTGAAATGTGCCAAAGTTTTGGGAAGCGTTCCCATGCAAACCTAGTATTAATATTAAATGATGTTTTGACATTTAGGCCCTGCAGTTGGTATCATAGTTTTACCGAGCCCTATGACAGACTTTAAGCTTCCCTTAAATGCTCTCGTTAACCAAGCAGAGCGCAGCTAACTGCTTAATCAGGCTTTATACCTGCATTTTATCTGCTTCAGCTAAACTACACTGAATTTAACTGAGCTGAAATGGGGTGAGTCCTTACCCCCCTTGTGACAATTAACAAAAATTAGTCAGGATAATAGCTGGAGGTTTAATGAGGATGATGTGAGAAGATTATTTCCCATGAATATTGCAGAGATGATCTCTAATATTCTGTATTATTTATTTTTCTAATTTCTAAAAAGTATACATAATTAATACGCTTCTTATACTACAGTTTACACACATCTGGGTTTATCCCTAAACCCTTGGTCGTCACACACACTCCAGGTTCATACAGTGAAATAGTTTTGAGTAAAAAGCAGCTGTAAATACTGAGTTGTCGGAAAAAAATATTTTAGAGGATAAAATAATTAATAATTAAATAGTTTCTGTTACCTGCTTTCTCTGGAGAACTTCACCTGTCTTGTCAAGTTTGTACAGTTTTTAGTTTTGCAACTTCAATATTAATGATAGTTGCTGCAGTGACTGCCACAGGGGCATGTTTAAACTGAGAACACACACTCTGAACAACAAAGGGAAAGGTTGGAGGAAGGGTGAACAGCAAAGATCCAATTAGAGGTTCACTATTGAATATTTGAATTTAATTAATACAAAAATATGTTGAATTCGGCGCATCAAATTAAGGACAGTATCCATTTTCGGAATATAGATGAGAGCATATGCAAAAGTAACAAAACAATGCTTGCAATGCTTGAGCAGAAGGATGTTGTGATTGAACTTGGGCTGTCACGATAATCCTAAGAACATACATAACCTGCACCGTCTTTTTCTCTTGGAAAACGTCATCGCCATTTGTAAAAGATCCCATGGAGCTCAGTATTTTTAAATGCTTCATAGAGATGAACATCGGAGAGGCACTGACTTATCTGTGTCGGCTTCATGAGCCGCGTGTTGACAGCGCAGTAGAGTCGTGCGCTCACAGTCCATAAAACTCTTCCATTAAGGGACGACCCTCATTATTGCAGAGGGCTAGCTCCTCAGCATGACTGTGCTGGGTAGGAGAGCCCCCCTCCTGTTTTCTCCATTTACTTTGTCTCCCGTTGGCTGCAAACATGGTCAAAGCCATTTTATAAACTCCTGAAATCTTGAAACAGAAGCACAAAAGCCTTGTACTTTTCCTACTTATAAAATATGAAAGTAAGCCTAGTTACCACTTTGAATTAGGCTGAGCATGAGCATCTTGGATGGACAGTTTAAAGGTGAGAGCAGGGAACACAGACAACCCTTTTACCAAGCAGTTGCTGACAATTTGACTGCCCACACGCCTCGCTCAGTTACAGATGCCCCATGAGAAGTCCGGCAGGCGAGCGTGAAGAGCTTGTCTTGTTTGGTGAGGCTGCGGCGCGCGCGATGGCCAGCGAACGCTTTGGTGAACCAACAGAACCAATTACAGACTTCAGAGAGTTTAAACTACAAAGCACACAGGAGGGAGAGACTCTGAAGGGACTTCTGACAAGTAAGACCCGTCTCGCACGGCCAAAGGTGAGAGGGGATTTTCCGCACTTCTTCTTTTTGCGGACATCAATGGACCTTCGTAGCTCTTTGACACCCCTCCACGTGAGACGTCTCTCTCTCTCTCTCTCTCTCAACATTGTGGGTGACAGAAGAAAAGCCAGGGAGACAGATCAAAAGATTAAAATTGTCTTTTCTTTTTTCAAGCACTTTTGTCATTTATTGCACTATACTGACTCATTTTTTTGTATATTTACATTTACATTTATTTACTTCATAACGACTGAAAAAAGGCTCTATGTATTTTATTGGCATATTTCTTTATATATGTAGAGTATGTTTACTATTTATTTAATAATGACTATAATTGGATTCCACAGAGAGAAAGTGACCACAACAAACATTTCCAAGAGTGTGTCTGTTACAGTATGTCATTGCATGTAGGTTTAACTAAGATAATATATATTACACAAGCTAAGAGTAATCCGCAAACGCTGAATAACTGTTATGTTGTATTTACCCTGCAAAAATGCTCCTGTAATAACAGTAAAGTTTAAATATTTGTACAGACAGCACCATATTCACAGCAGTGTGTAAATTCATGAAAGACTATGGACGTATAAAGCCGCACTATGCTAGCTTCAGTTATTATACACCTGCCTTATCAGCCTAAATCACAAAGTGGAGCAGCAAAAGCGTGAAGTATCCCGTTTCTCTATTCCTCCATCTGGGATTTACTCTCTGGGCTCAAATTAAATTCCAGCCTCTGGTATGTAATTGCCGCTCCACAGGCCTGAGGATTTAAACATCACGTATGAAACGTAAGCCACCTCCTGAAGAACAGCGGATAATGAATTTCGGGAATGAATCAAAACTAGCCCTGAGTGTGCTATGTGATTTAAACTGGCATCACACTGTAGGACCTCTCTGTGGTGAAATTTAAAGGTTTGTAACGTCTACAGTACAGCCCGCGTATAAGCACTTATCTCGCGCCTTTGCTGGACTTATTATGTTTGCATACCTGAATTTCAAGGTAAAGCATCACAGAAGGCTCTGGCCATGACCCCACTCTCTGACACGGCCATGTTGCAGTCAAAAAGCACTTAGTATTGAGTGGAGAGGCAAATGGCAGCGCCGGCTTTTGTCTCCGCGGCTGAGCCCTGATTTTGTAAATGAAAGGATTAGGAGGCTTCACTACAACATCCCCGAGTGATCTGGGAGTCACTTGGTTTATTAAATAGGTGAGCTGTTGTCTTCAGTTCAGTTTGAAAAATATTGCCTCTAATGTGGGAAATAAGACGCAAAGTCAACCCCATCTCATTGAGGAGACTTAGTCATGGGTGTTTTATATAACTTGGCTAGACAAGGCAATCAGTTTAGTCCCTAAAGGGCTGCATATTTTCAACATGTTCATCGGTTAATGAAGTATCCAGGTGAAATAAAGTGAAGCTCCATTTCACACTTCTGGGTTAAAACTCAGGCTGCTTGGTGAAACACTGTGTGAACAGTCAGCTGCTTTTCAAAAGAAAAGCTTGACAATTTTCCCCATATTCCTCATGTCCGGAAGGCAAAATTATTCATTAAAAGTCGACACAAAAGTTGCTGAGCCCTGCTTTTATTTTAAGTGAATATGATGAGCAGCTCTATCTTGTGGGTATTTTTTTTATGTTTCTGTGTAGTTTGCTACTAAGAATTTATGGGTGTGTGCCTCTTAACACAATTATTTCATATAATTAATTAACATCCACCCATGCTGCTACACTGTAATGAAAAGATAAGGTCTTTTTTTATTGTTAAGACATGAAGCTTTCATGGATGTATTCAATTGTTGGACTTACATAGACCACTGTTTTGTTTGAAATATATTAATTTATGTATTGCAATAACATGCTGTAATATCTTTGGTGACCTAGTGCCACATCACGTTTCGGTTTGTCCAATGCTTTTGATTTAAACCAGTCCCATCACCTTCAGCTGGATTTGAAGGGAGGGGAGTTGGGATGACGTGTATTTCTTTCTCAACAACTATTGCCTACTCAAATGTGGTACCCGCAATCACGCCCCCTACAGGGCGACAATTTAATACACAGGTCATGGGTTTCAGTCCAGTAGATACCGGTTGTATACTGTAGAAGCTGATGCCATATTGGCACCGTGTTTCAGTTCTTAACTCTAATTGCTGTAGACTGATAGACTCTGTAGTCAACCCGGAACATATTTATTCATGGCAACACTGGGAGCCTAACGTAAGAATACATATATTACATGTCAATATACATTAGAGTTTTAGACACTACTGGATACTGTAATCGACCATCCTGCAGGCAGAGAACAGCGAGTGGTAAAAGGTCAATGAATTATGTGCATAATTAAATCCTCTGGTTCTGCTTCAGGTCATGTATATTGTTAATGAAACATCTCCTGAGGATCATGGCAAACCTCTAAAATACAGCTGGTGTTCAAGCAAAAGAAATTCTGTGGTATTTTCTGACTCCCTCTAGAAACTTTTTCTATCTTTGGCTAGAATCACATTGAGGTCAGATGTCAGGGTCGCACAGGTCCAGCAGCCCCGGAGTTCACAACAAAGGCAGGTCTACTCCTGTACTCTGCAGCTCATGTTTATGTAAGAAGTGAAATATGCAGGGCGGTCACCTTTTTGAGGGGTGAATCTTCTATTTGGTGATTGTTTGCTGCAATTGCTGAGTGTCAAACAAAGAGAATAGTGGGACTAGAAGAGGTCTGTCTTGTCCTCGCACAAGCACAGTCGGTGTGATCAAACTAAATCAGCACATTGAAATGTGGCGACCCAGCGGCCAGCTGAGAGGTGCGGGCATCGAGGTGTGTGCAACATTCAGAGCCGCGTTTAATTGGTGTCCTCGCTTTCGCCAAAAAAGCAATCTAGCACACAGCTGCAGTTTGTTACGTGGGACTGTACTGATTGCCTGGAGCTGACAGCGGCGATGCATACAGCACAGCGTGAAGGCCATTTTGAAAGGCAAAAAAACTTATTATATTGAAACAGTTGAGGACTAGAATCATTTCAGGTTTGTAGTTACTCCAAATAATAAAATGATTTACAGAAACAAAGCAAACAGTGTCCGCTGGTACAACATAACAGCCAACATAAAACTCAGCTTGTCTCTTCAGTTTATCAGCTGCAGCCATAAATCACAATCTGCGAAAAGACAAAACTAAACACAGCTCTAGTAATGAATTGGAGAAAGTGAGGCTTTACATGTGTGACTGTAATTGCTCTCCGGGTGAATAGACCACCTCGTTTGGTGGTTTTTAAAAAACGTGGGTTGCGTTACAAGTAATTTGAGGCGGGTCTGAAAGAGCATTCACGACAACTTCTGTCACTGAACTTCTGCTCACACTCATTTATGATAGTCGATTCTGGTCAATAATGATCATAATATACATGAAATCATCATTTGGTTGCCACGACTTTAACCTGTTTTGATCCTATTGTGCAGTTGTACCACTAGCTACCTGTGGTAGATGTGCTCTGCGATCTCTTTTTTTCCCGCCGGAGGTAGTAAAACAAACCGTAAACCTGGAAATAATTGGCCTCCCTTCATCATTCTGCAATCAATCGTGACCTGATTTTTCTGTTGCACGCAGCATGACTCTGCAGAGAAACAGGAACAGCAGAGGAAAGTGAAAGGAGCTCGTTACCTGCGTGAGAAGTTTGATGTGTGTCAGCTCGGCTCACTGTGGCTGTTCCCTCTTTGTTCCGTTACTGTGTGCCACATTTCAACATTGATCTGCTGTCCAGAGTACCCAAAACGACACTGACAGCACTAATCTCACGTTTAGTTTCTTGTGGCAACTTCATAATCAGAGTCAACTCGTGTTCCGCCAGTTGAATTGATAGCAAAGCTGCAAGCAGTAAGAAAGGTTTGCCTTGGTAGCAACTTACAGCATTTTTTTTTTTTACTGGGAATAAAAGTAGCCGGGTGACATCAGTGAGAGGTTGGCTATGGTTAATAATGCAGGTATTTCAAGTAAAACACCAGAGATATCAACTACAATTATCGTGCTCAAATATTCGCTTCGACCTGTACTTCTTGTCATGCATCTTATGCCTCTAACTGCTGCAGACAACTGGGGAGAGATAGCAGGGGCAGCTTTTCTTGAGTCACACCGGGTCCTGGAAAGGAGAGCTCTGAGTCTATTTTTTAAAACTTTTGGGACTGTGAAAGTGGATTTATCTTCACTCTGAAGGTACAGACATCCACTGTTGTTATTATATCTTTCTGTGAGCATCCAGAGTCTATAGTACTACGTTATATTTGTACAGGGACCGGGCAAAAAAAACAAACAAAAAGGATGTGCTTGAATCAGTTGTGCTTTAGCATGAACTGGTTTAGCATAAAGCACATTGATCCTAAGCAAACCCCGCTTAAGTCCTCCTGAAAACGGGGAAAGCACTGATGAAACCAAACATCTCAATGAAACACCTGAGCACCTGGAAAGTGAATATGGGATCCCCAATTATGCCTCACAGATCTGCAAATAAATTTTACATGTAAAAAAATGTATCCAGGGCTCAGGTGCTCTGCCTACAGCGGAACAAAATACTTAGATTGCCTGCTGCAGGAAAAGGACAACAGTTGCTGGAAGGAGAAAAAAAATACAATTTCTAATTGCACTTGTCTAATTGCTTTTCTCCTCAGTCGGGGATGACTGTGCCCTTGTTAGGTTATGCACTCGTCATGCAGAGAATTTGTATCGTGTAGTGGGCTGTAGTGTGAAGTGTTAATTATTAAAAAAATATATGAATCCATGCAGGTTTCATGCAAGAAATGACAATGCAGTAACTCATCCTTTATGGAGCACCAGTAACTCTCATATGTCAGACATGGCATTTCATTGCTGCCTACCACCTCAGGTGACATTTGTTTTAAATGAATTAATTCATGCTGCTGATCCACATATACCCAGTGCTGTTTGCATCAGCTGTTATGATGGAGTCTGCTTAGCACTGGATCCCTGGAAGCAAGGGCAGCTATAATTTATCGACTGTAGTCAAAGCGTTTACCCACCAAAAAATGCAAAATATGGACACGATGGACTACTTTCACATATTACCCAGCAATCATCATTGCATATCTGTATATTGCAATCTCAGGCGTATTTCTGACATGGAAATAGTGATGGAGAGGCTGTAAGCATGTTTATTTCTGCTGTGTCGTTGGACATTTCATGTGGAGCTAATGGAGACTGATTTGCTCTGTAGCCAGCCTCAAGTGGTCGTATAAGGAACTGCAGTTTCTGGCACTTCTTGGCTTCACTTTATAGCCACAAAGGTTGGCATTTGGCCAGACACATTGTAGATTATAAACTGTTCATACACCTATAATCAAAAAGTAGCTGGTTGGTTCATTAAATTAATTATATCATTAGGAATTATGGCACTTTGGCTTTAGTGGGTTTTCCATCATACTTTTATACTTGTATACCTCGCACTGGCTGGTATGACAGGTTTTAGATGACATTTTATGTGGTATTAAAAGGTTGTAAAGTCTTACACAGATGATCATTAACATTTAACATGTATGTGCAGTATGTCACATTGCATTTCTTGGTCCTGGTGAATGGCCTTTTCTTTAAGTGCCAAGATCAGGATACACGAAGGGAAGCTGCTGTAGCTCTGTCCTGGTCCATGCATGACTAAATCCACTTCTGCTCTTCAGCGTTCCTCTCTTGTGATTGTTTGTCAGTGTGGTTCCTCTGAATATTATATTCTTTAAAGCGCTCATCGCATCAAGATACTAAGCAGGGTCAGAATTCACATGGGAAGAACTTGTGAAAGCTATGAGTGACGGTGTAGGTGCTAAATTCACTCAGCCTGCCAGATCTGCTCAAGGTCCTGTTTGTACAGGTGCCAGAACGCATTAACACATTATGATTGACAGTGCATGTCTCTTGTTGGGTACTTCCATAATCAACCCAGGGAAAAAAACAATGAATTTAATTTATAATGTTATTAAGACTTTTTTACACAAGTTTTAACACAGCATGTATGTATAATCTACTCAATTTAATACTTAATTTATTTGTTTAGTTATTTATCTATTACTCAAGTATCTATTCTGTTCTATTTGGTTTTGTTTGAACTATCGACACTCTGCACCACAAGGAAAGTAAAGTACAAAAAAACTGTGGGAAAGCACTGACAAAGAACCGAATAAGAAAATATGATTTAATGCTCCTTTTAAGTTTTTTTTTTTTTGGCACATGAATAAATACAAAGAATAACAAAAACTGAATGTGTTGGAATCTTTCCTGAAGTAATTTGGAAATCAAATCTTTTTCACACAGGTTAATGTACCTGCCCGCTGCCACAACCACTCACTGTTTCTGGTCTGATTTGCCGCCTTCTGTTTTAAAATGATAACAGCTCCAGGGAGTACTGACTGGGTTGTTATCGCCTTCTCGATCACCCGCAAATAAGTTTTCTGTTTTCCACAGCGCTTGTGTGAGTGGATGAAAGGAAGGCTACCTGCCTGCCTGCCTGCCGAGGCACCATCACCCTCCTGTCAACCCAAGGTCACTCGATGGAGAGTGTGATCTCTTTTTCAATAATATCTGACCAGAAAGCAGGAAAAACACACTGGGGCTAAAAGCACGAGTGACACCAACAGCGTATAATCAACCAAAACTCTTTTTAGCCTCATGAATTATGCATGCTTTTACAGATTTCTTTCAGTCTACTCAAAAACAGCCATATTTAATTATTAAATGTCACAAGAAAATGAATGAAATGAATATTGCATGAAATGAAAGAATACTGCAGTAGCATTAATGAGGATACGATTCAAGGGAAAAGCTGAGCTCTGACTGCAGCAATAACAAGTGGCTGTAAGCACAGGATGGCAGCACACACCAGAGCTGCAGCTAGAAAGTTCAGGAACAGGAAACAGTCTGTAGATTATATCCCAACAGCACCAACAAATATTTTGAATTTGTGTCTCTGACTACTTTCATAGCCATGGCAGCCGAGGCTCATGGGTATTAGAGTCTCTAGAGCCGTCTGCCATGCAAAACTGACATTAAAAATGATTTCGTAGAAACAAAGCTGATGTAAACACAACTGTTACATATTATAAAGTATTAAAAGCCGTAAGTCGGGTCTCTGGTAACATTAAGGATACTGTTTTCAAATAAAATCAGGGACACAGAATGGGATTGTTATTTATCACCTTGGCTGCGTCTGTTGCTCTGACGACTGCATATGGCTGATGCTTTTAAACCCAGACACCCCTGCCAGGTTTGAACCTGGTTCTTCCATCAGCTTCATCCGTGTGTTCCCGGGGTCCTCTGTTCACAGGCATGTGTGTCTCTCAGTACAGGCTAACACTGTAAGAGATTGGTCAGGATTATCATCACAGTTCATGCCAATTTGAATGGCAACAATCTGTTCAGCCACTCTAGGGATATTATTATATTATACAGAGAAATTATTGTTATTACTGGTCCTCATTTAGTTCTGATGAATGTAGTAGGAGCACGCAAAAATTTGCTATATCTGTTTTTTTATATCAGAATTTTATAACAGTTGCAGAGTTGCATGATTTTTACCTTTTAAATCAGTTAATGTTTGTTTGTTTTGAGCTCCTGAACTGCTGCTATATAAAATATATAATGCAGCCAGTGGCAAAGGCAACAGTCGTAGCTCAGCTGTGCTGTAGAAAATAATAGACAGACAGAATCCCAAGGATGAAACGTAAACTCAGCCTATGCATAACAACTCCAGACACACTCTGGTAAACTCCTGAATAAAGCCTCATGCATAATGAAACAAACAAGCAAGCTGAACGAACATTAAATGTCAGTTCAAATGTCAAACTAAAATGTGCATTCATTCTTTCTCTAGTCCTCAATCTGTATTGAAAACCTTAAAACTGAGCGCACTGTCAGCCACAGTGAGCTCCATCCCTGGGAGATTCTCCATCATTCATCAGCAGGAACCGTATTACCATCAGTAGGTCACGCCTTACATCCAGAATACATCCAGTCAGTGGAACAAAGTAAAGACCTGCCAGTTAGATGACAGTTAATCACATCCAGTAAAGCGGCCGTCGGGGATCTCAGCCAGATGCCTGCTTTCAGTGTTTGTTTTTTTTTAAGTCAGGACATGAGAAATTTACAGTGATATTAGTTCTGCAGGATACTTCGAAGGGCCAGCTGGACTGCTGAGGAATAGAGAAGAAACCACGGGTCTCAGTCATGGCCTAAGAACTACAGTATGGTTCAGTTACCCAAATGAATTGATCTCAAACAAAAGCACAGCGTGTCCCTGGCAAAAGGGGACACCATATGTCTTATGGTCTCCAGCCAGCTAATGAACATGGATTAATTAAAACGCTGGCTGTCCTGTGTTAATGTCAGACTGGCTCTCACATATAGATACAGAAGCGCAGAAAATATTACAAGGATAGATATTAATATAAAAACATGTTGAATGTTAGAACAGCTACAGTCCGGCTTTGGATTCAACGAGGAGCAGCGAGATCGATAAGGCGTCGACCAAGCTGATCAGCTCTGGTGGAGACCGCACACACACACAAAAAAAAAGAGAGAAGCTGAAAACGTTCTAAATCCTTCAAGCTCTGCTTTGTCGCTTTTTGTTCTCCACAGAGACAATGAGGCATCTTCCAGAGGGTAGCCCTCATCCCTCATCCATCATCCCAGATCCATTCCACTGTACATGCATGCTGACTACAGCATTGCTGTGTCACTTCTTTTTCAGTACTAGTACCATTAGTACTAAATGTATTACATGTGCACTCATTATACTGAGGATATAGTATTAGTACGAGTCCTGCCCAGCACTAAACAGTAAACATACACTGTTAGATAAAAACCCGGTCTGTGTGTAGAAAAGACGCCATAGTTACAGTATGACATGCAGCGAAGGTCCCTGGTTGGTATTAAACTGTGGCTGTTACAGCTATCAGGGCACTCAATCAATGCGCTGGGGAACGCTGCTATAGCATGGTTGAATGGACCGCCACATTGGTTGGTTTTGGTCTTTGTTGACATAGAGGAAAGAGTGTGTGTGTGTGTATGAGTGTGGGTGTCTGTATGATTCAAACAAACTAGGTCATCTGATATCTGATATACGGTGCTTCCACATCTGAGGGCAAACTAAATGACTGCTCTAAATGGCTTCACCTGATTGAGGGCAGGATGAAACGCATGCCATCACAACCTCCTAGACTGTGTCTTTTGCATGTCTCTGTAGTCTCAACAGGATGATCATACAGATGGGGATGAAGGGACATGCGGTCAGTCTTTGAATGAAAAGCGAGTGAAGTAGTTCCGGGAAAAAAAAAGGTTGGAAAGGGGGTTTTCAAAAGCTGTAAGACGATCTGTCAAGTACTTTGAAAACACACGAAAGCCTAGAATCAATATTTCTGGAATGAGATTTCAAGCCCACTCCCCTCGCTCAAAGTAACCGCAGAGTCTTGTGACTTTGTGTCAAACTTCAATCAATGCAAGAGAGGTTGGATCAATTTGTGTCCAAAGGCAAACACACCAGCCCCCAGTGAAATGAATGGGGAATTACTTTCCTGTAACTTTTTTAGCGACACAAATGCCATCGTGATCAAATAACACGACTGCTTGCTGTGTGAATGTTTTAGAATAGTAATCTACACATTTTGATTCTCATTTTGAAGTATCGCATTAGAAAAGACATGTGATCCACTGTGTGTCCATCCAATTCTAGCTGAAGATTTTGGGAGAGGTGAGATGACTAGCTGCAGGAAGTCAGCAATGGAAATGTGAACCTAATAAGGCCGGGTAGAGTTTGCTTTAGGGATTACAGAAACCATGGCTTAGTGTTACGTAAAACATCTTTACTGTCATGGCTGAATATTTAGCTTATTTCAACAATATGGACGAAGACTTTGACTTCGATGGCCACCTGACAAGTGGAAGCACTGATGAGGACCAGCTGCCACAAGACTGCAAACCTCTGCAGACTGGTTGTGTTTCTGTGGTTACTGTGACCCAATGCTGTGACCCTAGGACCACAGACTGGATCAAGCAAAGGTCACCAAAACCATTAAATTCTTCTGTGGGGGTTCTTTCAAATGCTGTCAGACACTTATATTAACAATCTGAGTGATTCAGTGGCAAGAACAACCACAACAGCTGCGGTGGCTCACTCAATACTGGAACATATTTCAAAGATTTGCGGCCCCATTTTCACTGGTTGAAGCTCAACCAGGCTCATTTTCTTCTATTTTTCGAACTAGAGAATTGGCACCACCTGCTGCTTATGCTCATGAACCAACTCCTAATTTCCGCCTAACTGTGGTGGAGGTAACCATGTAGGCATTCAGCAAATTTTTTCCAATTAAGGATACGTACATGTGCAGATACGTTTGGATGGAAGCACCGTTGGTGAGTCACTCATGAGGGAAATGCAAGCACAGTGCAAGCTGCCAAGGCCAAAGTGGAGAATAAACACCTGCTTAATGTGACTAATCGGAGACTAAGTGCTGTGCTCTGGCACCATGATTGCGCTGACCATTTTCACTGACATGTCACCAGAGAGAAGTCATTATTTGTTCTGAATAAGACAGTATCACTGAGGGGTCTTTTATAATTTAAACCTGTCCGACCGAATTCAATGCAGTCGCCAGTAATTGCTGTAGACGCTGGGTGGGTTGCTAAATGAGACCAAATTAAAAACAACATACTGACAACTTTCTGTCCTCTCGCATAATGGCTGCGTCTCCGTTTCCAATGCATGAAAACTTAAATTGAAACATCATTTTTTTTCAGATGAATCAAGGTTGAATCACAAAGAAATTTAACACATCATGTGATCCTCAGCACTCCTACGGCTTCCTCCAGTGATGCTTGCTCTGACTTTAAAGCCTGGCAGACGGCTGCCGCTGCCATAGAGATGTGAAGCTGAAAGACAGAATCTTAACAGTTCTTTTCCCCCCAAGGAGAATTTCATTTGCTGTGCCCAAGAGAGACTCTCTGTCCACTAATGTAACTTCCCTTCAGCCAAAGACAGAGTGGGGTTTCTGACACAATATAAAAGACTTCTTTTGGCTCTCAAGTAAACCCTCCGTTTTCGGGCCAGTGCATGAGAAGGAAAAAACATTCAGCTGTTCCCATTTCAGTTGGAGCCTACGGAGAAGAAGCACATGGAAACCTAAAAAATACAATGTTTTCTATGAACTTAGCCTTGGATTACATCATTTACAGCACAGTAAAGACCAGCATCCTCAACGCCTTTAAAATGAAATGTCTTTTTCAAGGTCACAGCTGGTGCCCACAAGCTAATTGGTAATAACAGTAACTATTGCCTTGACCTTAGAGGTTTGCTACCCTGCAGCATTGTGATTCTGCTACTTGCATTACGTATACCGTGATGGACCGTTTGGGAGATGCCCGTGGGAGCTGCTTGCAGACTTTAAAACACCTGCATGTGCAATGGAGGATACAGTATTTCAACAAGCTACATCTCAAGGGAGGGATTTCCTGACACATACCAGGATCAGGAAAGCTAAGAAAAAGTCCAGACACATCATCCATGGCAATTTTCTGAATCATAACAACATCACATGCACCATTATAGGTGTCTTGGGGAATCTGTGGTCCAAGGAGTGCAAGGGTAAGCAGCTTACCTGTCGCCTGAAACACAGTGATTGGATCAAAGTTCGCATATTACCCTATTCCGTGAGAGCTGAATTAGCTTTTATTTTATGTGTCATGTTACTGAAAGTGGCAGAGGGTACAGCAGGTGGTGAACCAAGCAGCGTTGCATTTAAATCTTTAGTTCCTCCTGTGTTCCAGTCCCATTGGTCCAAAAACAGTGCTTTTTTTTACCCAACATTTTATGGCTTCGGCATCTATCGTTCAATCTACAAGAAGATGAAAAATGACATATCAAAGATGGTCAAAATTCTGATAGAAGGATGCACAAAGACACAAAACAACCACCAAGAGGATGCAACACGACCACGAAACAGAGACCAAACGACCACCAAAATGACGGCAAAGACATTGTGTCAACATTAAACAGAGGCGACGTTTGCGGCTCTACAAATGAGCAGCGAGCGAGGAGTGGAGAGTCCAAATGAACAGAGTCGAACGGCAACATCAGGACGCTAATTAGATAGCTTGTTTTGGCTGTAAAGTCTGGAAATGAGAGTGCTGAGGGGGGGGCTCTTAGGTCCAGAGTCAGCGCTGCTTTGACAAAAGTGAGCTCTACATCCTCACAGGAGCTAATCAGCCTCTTTCCTCTTTTCCTTCCCCCCTCGGTGTTCTTTTGTCTGTCAGGAAGTCAGGATGGTAAAAGAAAGAAAAAGAGTGAAGTCAATTTTCTTTGTTTTCGTTGTCCGGATATGGATTTGGCAGCGGCTCATAGGAAAACTGAAAAAGACTTGATACAATGACGCTTTCTACAGGATGCACTGCAGAAACTCTTCACTCTGCGCGTGCATATTGTTTAAATTTGGTCCAATGACAGCCAAGAAATGTGCGTCTGCGCAGGCTTTCCTCCGATTCATCCGTCTGTCGCTCTCACATGAGGTCGAAAGGTGACTTCACGACTTAAATGTCTGAATCTAAAGGAGAATAGCCCCGGGCTCAGATCTCATCACCTCACACTTAGCAGTCCAGACATACACTTATCAAGTCGGTCATTTCAGTAATTGAAATGCATGACCAATTTCATTGCCCATATCTATAATCTTTTTTCATTAGGGCAAATTGCTTTTCGCTGTAACAGGCAGTTTCATCATGTAAGACCCTTCCCTCGTGAAATGTGTGGGTGGGTTAAAGATAGGAAAGGAAGGAAGACATGAATCAATATGGATGCTATATATATGTATATTGAAAAGTTATTGGTAAAGTGGTCACGTGGGTGACCTTTTTGAAGCATAATAAACAAGAGTCCAGAGGGACAGACTTGGAGCTAGAGATCAGTAATATATTTCAGAAATGAAAATAAATATTGTTTATTAGATGTTGTTGTGCTGACTGAGCCTCTTTTCTTTATCGTTCCGGGGAATTTCTTACGCACAGCACTGGATGAGGATGACAACCCTTCAAATAAGTCATGAAAAGAAAATATCACGTGTGGGTGAATATCGACTGGAAGGAGAGCACGCAACGTGATTTATGTGCTCGGCTTTTTGACTCAGGGACACACTCTAAATCTCTTCTGTTGCAGCCACGTTGTTGACGGACCATGGAGGAGTGCGAGCCGAATATTAGTGATCCCTTCCTGAAGTTTTCAATCCACCTGACAGTTGAATGCATTTAAATGAGGGAGACATCACTCTTGCTTGTGCGCGTGTCGTTCATCCATTAGAAAAAGATAAACCAGAGGAAGAAGACAGTTTGAGCTGTCATTTTGAGGGAACTGTGTTAAATGACACTGTACTGCTGCCATCTAGTGGTGCCAAACATATTATTTCTTCATCCTTTCAACTTGTTTTAAGGCTGAAGCTTTTATTAATCCATGATCTCTGGTTTGGAGACATAAAAATGCATCTGTATTGAATGAAATGCAACTGAGCATTATATAAGGTATACATACAGACACTTTATATGCACACGTAGAATATAAACCGGCAGCAACTCTTAAATGTCTTTCTCTCTTTGTGTTTGTTGGCTTTGAGTCATTCGCCGGCTACAAAATAAACCGACTGGAAGAAATAAAGAGGAAATCATGCAATAAAAGACAGGTGGAACAAATATCATTCCTAAGCAGCACCAGCAGGGGACAGTGAAGCCACGTCACAGAGTGTTTGGCTTCCGCCAGACACCAGGAGGATGAGGGGGGGATGGAAAACTCATACAGTATATAAGTCACATTTCTTCTACTCTTCATTAGTCAGTTCTCAGGTCCCATTTTTGCCGCCGCTCTTCACAAAAATGAAGTCCTGTCCTGTGGAATGTGAAAATGAAGACTGTATCGCACTTATTATGCCTCGGGGGGTAAATCCAGGACAGAAAAGCTTCCACCCTCTCCTGGACCTTCTTATTTAACAAGCCTCGGTGACAGATGGTTTCTATAACCTGAAGCTAGAAGAGAAATTCGTATTTATTTTCAAGAAGAAAAAAAAAAAATCTGTCATCCTTGGCAGATGTCTCTTTTGAAGTCTAATTGAAAATAAATAATTGAAAAATGAGATAAAAAGGCATCAATAGTAAACGCTTCATCTGGAAGCAGGGCCGGATCAAACTGCCGAGGGGCACCTTGGGGTTGTGGGCCCCTGCACCACCACCACCACCATCATCTTTCTGTGCAAACCGGTTAACCAGATTTCAATAGGAATGTGCCCCATGTGAGCAAAGAATATATTTAAATAATGAAGGTATGAAACGATGAAAGGCTCCCATTTCTATTTCAGTTGATATACTTTAGTGGTCACATTCCCAAATCCAAATATTCATTGAATTACTACTTTGAATTTCAATTAACTATACCCACAGTGAACCTGGAGCCCCAAGGGTCTAAGGGCCCCTGGTAGTTGCCTGGTTGGTAATCCAGTTTAGCACAAGTTTATACTGTGCGAGAGTCTGGACAGACAAGTTTGAAAATGAAGAGAAGAAAGGAGAAAGAAGTGACCTCTGTAGCCCGCTCCTCATCTCTGCTTGAGGCTAGCAGCTCAAGGCCTACATTAGCCGCTACTAGCATAGCAACACACCCGAATCTTAGACTGAAATTTTTTTTTTTACTCTGTCACCTATATTACCCATAATGCCAAACTGTACTTCTAATCAAGTATATTTTTGGTCCTCTTTTATACTTTTTGCTCTGCTACATTTATCATTTCTACCTTTGTTACTTCTCTAAACTGCTCGGAAGGAGTATAAGCAGAGGTGAGGACCACCTCTACTGCAGATGCCAAGTTGCAAGCTGCCTGGGGGAAAAAAAAAAAAAAATGAAGCACCACCTGTCTTTTTACCACAGTGCAATGATGACAGAGCAAAACCCAGAAAAAAAAGAAAAGAGAGAGGCGGCTTCCAGCGAAAATCCCAGGCCACATCTGGCCACACTTTTTATGCCAAACTCAGCAGCAGTTTGACACTTTTTTTTAAACATACTGCATGTGCCTTTGTGAAATAATGTGCCTTTGGGAACGCTGAATATTGTCGACCAGCTATGGATTGGTTTTGCTGTTAACCCTTGGGTATTTATTACACACGGGTGTAATAACTGACTGAGGACGTGGGTTCTCTCCAGGTCTAAAGACATTTACGGGAAATGGATGTGTTACAGATTGAATGGAAACTACAGGACTGAGCATCATCATCATTAGTTAGTCATTGTGTGGCATTGTGCATGCTGCTCTTGGTACTTGCATGCGTGCAGTACAGTGTCTCTAAGGATATGCTGGTCGTTGCAGCCACCGAACATACGGCTAGCTCTGAAAAACCACAAAGGAGTAGTATCGTGCTAACAAACCATGCTTACCATGTTTTATACAAAACTATACTCATTGCAGAAGATGCCTCAGTGGTCAGTGTGCATTTGAAGCCTGCGTGACAGTATAAACAGCTTTGACAGTGTTGGCGCTGAAGATGTCCCCACGGTCCTTTTAAATAAAAGACTTGCTGTCTCTCAAAAAAAACGCCTCTGCTACAAGACTCAGCATTATTCTTCAAGTGCAATCAATTGTTTGAATAGCGGGAGATCAGCATGGGCAAATTATTTCACATATTTGAAATGAAGAAAGAAAGACAAGATAGCTGTATTAAAAGAAAATCTGCTGCAGCTACCGCTTGAACATACATTAGCACTTCCCACGCTAATGAATAAGAGCGGAGGCACCCTGCCTCGCCTGACACAAAGACCTGCCTGCACTAATGTCAGAGAATGTAATTGCATCTTTATGAAATGGGAAAACCAGCAGTGACACATGAACATTCAAAGTGAGGCGACTTAAACAGTCAGAGCATAGCAGCAGTTGGTGCAACCCAAACCTGAAGAGAACGTGTCCAACATTTTAGAAAGAAATGCAAAAAATGCAGGAAAAAAACCCTTTAAAGTAAGTTTTATAGAACAGAAGTGTTCAGACTAGACCGTTGTTTTCTGTCTGCTGGCATCAGAGCTCTCTGCAGGCTGACAGCTGATGTGCGCTGGACTGACAGGCCTGGTCTGGGGTCAGCAGACTCATGACCTCTCGGGTCATTCTGTGTCGACAGAGCGACGACCCCCCCCCCCTCACGCCGCGCCATGCACTCTGCATTTCATAACCTTAAAATCTGTTTCTCTCCTTTGCTGCCGCAGTCGTCTCGTAAACTTCATATACATTAGCATACATCTATAGGCCTATATGAGGTCTACCAGGCGGCTACGAGACGCGAAACAGAGCGAGTTGCGGCTCTTAATGACAGGTTGCAGAATGTGTTGTGGCAAGCCGTGCTGCGTTTTATTGGGACGCCCCCATGGATATATTTGAGAGAGGGTTTGAGAGAAAGGTCCAATTTTCAAATACAATGTGCCTATTCAGTACTTCCCCCGTCCACATTCAGCCACTTCAGCAGCTCTTGACTAGCGACTCAATGGGGCAATTTCTCCTGGAGTGCTTTAATTGGTGTCTTCTGATCACATAATAAGAACATTGTAGGGCAGAAAAAAAAGAGAGATCAAGTTGCAGAGTCCAACCTCTAATTAGCAAATTACTTTTCCTCATTACTCCTGATCTCAATCTCATGGGCCTTTTTCTTTATTATGTTAATTTCTGCGTCGTCCTGTATGGTAGCACCCATGTGCAAAGCCGAGCTGCAGGTTTAAGCAAACTAAAAATGGTGAATGTTAGGACCAAAAATGATGATGAAGGACATTTAGCCCACGTATTAAATCTCTCTAAAGTTTTTCATAGCAGGAAATTGTCTCGAAAGGCCTAAGAGGTCTCTGAACAAGTATCATGACCAGAAAGGAATAACTAATAATCGAAATTTATATCCGCTGGCAGCCAAACATAGCAGCAAGCTCTCATTTATTAGGTTAGTAGATTAAATTTGATTTCGGGAGTTTTATTTTGAAAAAAGTCCAAATGATCAGTTAGGTCATCGGTTCCACCGAGTGCATTTACAGAGAGAGAACGAGAACAGATGACTTGTCCGAATCCCCCAATCCCTCCCTTCTCCTGGGCTAGGTCTTATATTTACAAACTCATGAATAAACATTCTGAACCCTATCCTGTTAAAGAATCATCCTCTGTCATTAACCTCCCTAACTTACTTAACCAGCTGTTTTTTTACGAGAGATCATAAACACCATGGGATGTTTATTCTAGTAGCACCCACCCAAAAGGTAGATCGTGGAGACAGTAAAATGTTTACTTTCTCGTGCAGCATGAGAGATTGTAAATACTAACAATAGGCTTCACAGTGAGAAGTCATTGCACAAATGGTTAGGCGTCACCAAGAGAGGCTCATTGCAAGTTCTCACACTATAATATAATATGCACTTTAACCTTAGGAGAGCCAGGGTAATACTATAAGATGACTAAAAATACACTACAACTTTAAAGGATGCCATATGTTCCTTCATCTCTCTCTCTCTCTCACTCTCTCTCTCTCTGCCGTCGGTCCCACAGAAGTCGCCGAGGCCAGATTGGACCGGCCGCTCCAATCACAGAGCAGAACGGGCCTGATTATAGGGCAATCACTTAGATGGTGGAGATGACATCAGCAACCAGAAATTGGCTGACTTTATTTGGTCTCACAGGGGACGGCAGTGAGAAAGGCCTGGCTCCGAAAACACAATGACAGACCAGGGTAAAATCGGGTTCAGAGAAGTTTTGGTGATAGCAGATGTAATTTCAAACGGGGCAACAAAAAAAAAAAAAAAGGGCTGAAGTGCATTAAATGAAAGGATGAAAAATTTAAATTATGCACTGGCTGTTTTGCAAATATTATATCTGTGAATCTCCTTTCACAGGGCATGAAAAACTTATGACAGTAGAGGAGAGTTTTGTTTATCTCACTGTTGTGGTCAGGACTCTATTGTCGTATATTTCTATACCTTTGAACTTTAAATTATATAGACTTCCTCCCCTTGGCATGAACTCTTCACCTCATCTCTGTTTATGGCTTCTCCGGCCGAAATACATCTTCCTCTCCTCCTCCACTTCTTTGTCCTCTTCCTGTCTCTCCTCCATCTCCGTCCCCCTCCGCACCGCCACAACGCTGTCCTCCTCTCTTTTTTTCTAGCCAAAACCGCGAGCCTGTTCTCGAGCTGCAGACAAAGACACAAACACAAATTGGCAACCTCTGGGTCAAGCCTGCATGATAGAGACAGTCTCAGTGGCTGGAAGGAGGAATTCAAGAAAACGGACAAATACAGTTTTATTGCTACCTACCTAAAACAGTTAATTACATATGGTCGCTGATGTGGAATCTTTTCTGTAGGCTGTCTGTGAACAAACTCTGCGGTTCTTTGCAAGCTGCCTATTTGACCTTCTCTGTGCATTTTCCTCACACTGGTAGCATTACATTGACACGTGCTGTGAGCGGAGGATATTCACAGGCAAAGGGACAAGGACCTTTCAGTTTAAGGCAACAAAAGCCTCCTTGATCATATTCACAACAGCCCCCTCAAACATTTAGTGTCAAAGGCTGTTGAAGAGCACCACTCTTCTTGACACCATGCATGGCCCGCTTATGCTCCTTCCTTACTTCCTCATTGCACGAACCGGTGCCAAACTAAAAATACTGTGTGTTTGTAGTTCCACTATACACGGTGTCAAAACAGGAGAGCTGCACATAAGATCCATGTGTTTGCTGTTAAGGCGGTAAGACAACTCCACTGTGTGTGTGTGTGTGTGTGTGTGTGTGAGCAGAGCAGTATAGTCCATACATGGACTAAAGAGTACATCAACATAAACATCCACACACAGATAGATAAGTCACGCTAGTGGCTCTGTGGCTCAGCACAGCAGTATTTTCAGCTAGAACGCTCAAGTTTAGCGCGTTTATCGCATTCACCGTCTCAGTTTGGCGTGTTAACGTGACCGCCCGACCCCTGCATTCATTGGGAGGATCACACCTGCCAATATTTGTAACTTTCTGAACCCAAAAATCCGATAAGCACGCCCGGTTCATGCAGCGCTTTTGCCAGGTACTGTACACGGGGATTAAAAGGTGAGCAGGGTTTGTCTTTCAGGGTTTCTCTTTCCAGCTATCGTTTTTCTTTCTCAGCGCAGCTACTTCTGTCACTTTTTCGCGTGCGAATGCCTTCGTGGAGGGAGTGTCTACGATTCGGTTCACCCAAACTTGAGCTGCGATTGAAAAGAATTTGATTCTGGTACAGTGTGCAACAGATCAGTTTCATCCATGTAACTGAGAAAAAATAAGAATCGCATCAGATTTCAGTATACACGCAGCACAATTACAGACTGACAAGGGGAAATAGATGGCTAAAGAGCCAAATGAGTTCAAGGTCCATGTCCTGGATGGCAGTGACTCCTAGCACCATCCTAAGAGCTGGAATAAGAGGTGGGTGAGTGCGTCTGAAATGGCTGAGTGTGCGCAGGTATTTTCCCCTTTACCTTTTGGTAAGTTTGGATGAACCACCCTGACTTGAGAACAGAGTTTGTATTAGGTAAGGGAATGTTTTCTGGGAATTTCCTTGTGAACCGTCTCTATTTCTCTCTCATGTCAAGGCTGAGTATCTTTTACCCTTTTTAAAGAGCCAAGAGGCTGTTTACTGAAAACACTGTTTTGGCGGAGGCATCTTAAGTGTCTTGAGCTCTGTTTCAGGCTCGGCTTGGGTATCGATTTACAGATGTATCAGGAATTCCTCGTTAGGAAAAACGAACCTGGGGTACATAAAACAAACACTCCCTTGTGCACAATTGCAGTCTCTCTTTACTCAGTTCATTATATTACATTATAAAAGATGATCTTAGCGGTGTCTATCTCGTATCACGTAACGTGCAGACGTGCAAACGTGTGAAGTTCTCTCTCATTTTATGACGCCGTCCTAGTCGCCACGTTATCACGGTGCTTTTCAAACTTACTTAATCCAAGGCTATGTTTGCAGAGGCCGCAGGAGCTCCATCCAGTGTTTTGTGTAAGCCAGGAGAGAGGAGATGGGGCCGTGTCACTGTGTTAATACCTACTTGTGCTCATTTCCCGGGACGACTAATCTCGTCCAGGGGGAAACAGACCCTGATCCACTTAGCAGGCTGTGATGACCCTTCTTTTGTCTCACCTCTTCTTGTCATCACTTTCTCTTGTCTACTTGTTTGTTCTTAATTAACTCTAGGGATAATTTATTCAGTTTGATGACAGGAATTAGTCATTTTGCGGGTATCAGAAAGCATAAGATGATATGGTTGAATCATTATTGCTTGTTTGGATTCATTCAACTATTTTGGGTGAAGGCTTTCATGGATTTAGTCTGATTTAAGTCAGCAACTTAAAAGAAACTGGCACAGTGACACAGCAGTGAAAACATACAGATCAGGTTAAAGATAACCATGTCTCTGGAGAACAGACCCAGACCACACCACTACAGGTCCCAGGGTGCACCTTGAGACATCACACCCAATGCACGTCCACATCCATAGCTCAGCACAGACAGACATTAGGTCATGAAGTTATTATGTTTTGGAGAGCTGGACACCGTAAGATACATGACGACTGTGCTCATGTAACCAGAAGGAATTATTCTATCACAGTAAAATTTCCAGCAAGCCTTTTTAATGGAAAGTGTTGCTCACCATCAAACCCCCCGACAGCACAAATATTTTAACATATGATAGCATGACATAATATCTTGAATGCTTTCCCCCTCATTTGACAGAACACTGTTAACAGCAACCATATTTCACTCCGAGGCACCTATGTCAAGTGAGTGACCATTCGTAGGAAATGGAGAAAACTCTCTGCTCTTTGATGAAGCTCTCAAAGGATTAGAGCGGGAATGGGGATTCTGGTAAAAGAACCAATAAGACCCAATAAAACGAAAGAAAAGAAAAGAAAAGTTACTTAAAATACTAATAAAACGTAACACACAAGGACCTGCATCAGTAACTGGCTTGCTTATTCCCCAGCTGTATGGCTCGGGAATGAGCGAGAGTGATTCTAAAAGTATGAACGAAACAGATGATACCCATCAGCTAATGCAAGCATTACTGCAGTGCTCTGCCTGAACGTACGATTTCAACTTGACTTGATTTACTGCTTTTGTTACATTAAAAATGCCTCACAGGGTTATTTGTACGTGAACCGGTCATTAAAACGTTGAACGTTGCCCTCTTGGTTCACTCTCACCGCTCTCATTCTTTTTTGCCCACTAGCAGGCAGCTGTTTTTAGTGAAAGAGAGCCAAAAAGCCACTGCACACTACCTGCAAACCATCAAACAGCAGGCAGACACAGTTTAAACTAGGTGGTGAAGAAAGTGGAGCATTCAGCAGCTAAAGAGACAGATATTTTTCTCAGGAGTTGGTAAAGACCAAAACAAAGCTGAAAGAAAGCCGTAATCATGAGGCCTACATAATAAGGCCTACACAAACAAATTACAGTTTTAAATGGTTCAGTGTATCTGATTTAGGGGGCTCTATTTACAAAATGTGGCAGAAATACAATACAATGAAGGGGCAACCTTCATGTGAAGTAAAGCCAATGCGGAAATGCCAAAAACTGCAGTTCCTCAGTCGTCCACTTGAGGCTGGCAACAAAACGAGTCATCTCCATAAGGCTCCATGTTAAAGGTCCAACTTCACAGCAGAAATAAACATGTTTACAGCCTGGTACAAAATACTGTAATTTCCCCGTTCATGACAACTGTACTGAGTCAAATTATTATGAACCCATGAGCATTAATGAGTAATTTGTCTGTTTGCAGTTTTGTGACACTGGCATCAAAAGCTTTGGTAAAACAATGCAGTGCTTCAGTGCAAAAGACACAACAACTACCCCAAAAACAGGAACATTTGTGTCCTATCATGGATTCACAAACAAACAATGGAATTATAGTGCTATTTTCTTTTTCCATTACGGTGGTCTAATGGTGGTTTATCAATCCAATGGCGGTGCATTAGATGGTTTCTCCCAGAGAAGGACCTACCAGACAGTTTAGAAGTCAACTTAGGCCAACCCTAACTGTTAAGTCATAGCAAACAGCAGTACGATCAAACAGAAATGTATAAAACATCATGCTTTAAAAGAAAAGGCCAACCACCAGACAACACTTCATGCTTACAGCAACTATTCCACATACTGGCTATAGGTTGAATCACTGTTATGTTATGTCAATCATGTTTTTTTTTACATTTCAAAATGTTGCCAATTACCACACAAACTAGCTTAATCATAGCCTTGTGTTGGCAGGCATGGCACCGCTTAAAGTCACAACCACTGGGACAACCATTGAAAGCAAAGAACCCTTCTCGTGAGTACATCATGCTGTTCTGTACTCTGACTCAACACCGGCGACTGAATTCCCCTTTTCATTTTTAGGTAAATAATCTAATCGAGGCTGACACTTTATATTTGGTCCATATTAATCCAGGAAACCAGGACCAAGAATTTTCCACCATAATATATCCCATGTCCCTGTCGTATGGTGCCAGAGCAGTAAATAAAAGGACTCAGACTGCAAGCGTGTCTTTTGTGGGCATTCATGCGTTGGCATATGAGAGCTGTGTGATTTCATACTTGTGTGTAAAATGAAGCCGAAAGTGACATTTGAAAGAAAATAAAGACAAGAATTTGACATCAATCTAATAGTATCATCATCTATGTCTGTCTCGTACGCTCTTGTCCTGAACCATTTCTTTCAGTAGGCTCTTAAGAAACAGATATATCAGACCTATCAGAGCATCTTCACAGTCCTTTCCCTTAACATACCACCATCGTGTTTTGGCACATTCTCATCCAGCCATGCCTAAGCAGGGAAAATACAAGAAAGGCCTCTCAGCTAACCAGCCTCACAAGAAGTGTGAGAAAAACATCCGCCAGGTTTGTCCTCATGGGACAGTGTAATGTGAGAGAAATGGTGATCTGTGATTTTTCTGAACGCACTGTAGCAGAAGGTTTAAGTGTGCTCTCTGGTTCGGAGTCAAGGGAAACAAGCAGATGTATCAAATGAGACCACCTTGGCTTTTATTTCTCATTTGTGGCCGCAAATAAAGACAGAGTGTTATTGGATGGTTTTGGTGATTTGGGCACGAAACTTGATTAGCCATATGGTATCTAACCTCTAGTGAAAAAAGCAGGTAAACCGAGAATGATGAAGTGTGTTTGAGGTTGTTCTGAGTGGCTAGACATGCTGCGCTGGTCTTGTAGTAATTAGTCAACCTCGTAATAAAAAGGTAGTTTGGCCTAAGCGCTATAATAATAACAATGATTTCAATAGAAAAAGCCTTAAAACAAGCTGTACTGTTTTCATATTAACAATTGATAAAATAACTATTTCAACTGCATTTGAATCACATAGTTTTAATATAAATAACTAATAAACTTAATGTGAAGCAAGTAAAACAATTTATGTAATACTACTAATAAATTCAATATCGCTTCCACTAAACAGTATGGAAGTAGTAGTCAGGTTTATGCATTCAATATTGATAAAGAAAAGTTGTTTGTCCAAACCCCACAGCAAAAATGAATGCGGTAATATTGAGTTTATTACTACTGTAAATTGTATTACTTGGTTCACATCAAGTTTACTAGTTAAGTTATATTCAAACTATGTGATGCAAATGGATGGAAAGTGACCTGAGTTCTCCTGCAGATAATCACCCAGCTTGTCTCAGCTCGGTACATTTTAGCATTTTTGAGCTCATTGTATTGGTTTTACGGCCCATGACTATATTGTTTTGGATCAGTCTCACCTCACCCAGAAGACTGAAGATAGAAGACCCAACAGACAGCCGATTAAAGCTGCGATAGAGCCACTGCATGAGACCTGAAAAAAGTTAGTCACATGAACATAAGACAGGGCTACAAAGGAAAATCACCAAATAACTATTATTTGTAAAAGGGATACTAAAAATGCTAAACCGTACTACAGACAACTACAGTGTATTTTAGCATCTCTGAGCTCATTGTTTTGGCTTTATGGCTCGCTAGTATGTTGTTTTGGTCTCACCAATCTCATAGCTTGACAGGATAGATAGACAGGAAATAAACACCATGTTTCCAGCCTGCAACAGGCAGCTGATTGAGGCCCTGATAGAGAGACACACCCGGCTCCAAACGGCTACCTAAGCTAGTTTCATTCAGGAGCTGGCGAAGAGCAAGGGAGTGAGTGAGTGAGTGAAAGGGTTTCAGCTGAGAATTACATTCAAAGATTTGATTTAGAAACTGTCGTGAAGTGATTCAAAAGATTAGTCAGAGATCCACAGTCAGGTCTTTAAAGACTGTTTGATTATCTGCCATACATGACACCTGGAATCCGTGCCCGCTGAATGACCGGCTAAAGATAATTTATGTAGGGATGTTGGTATTTTTGCCTTACAAAATACAGGTCTAAAATATGGTCTTTTAGGCCTCGGATTATATTTTGCATCCTTCATCTTCTTCGCACTTTTCCAAGCACGCATACGCCTTCCAACTGATATCTAGTGTACTCATTGATGCTTCCAGTAATCCATTCAAACCATAAAAATATTCCACATCTTTCATTGAGTTTTACTCAACTTTTTAAAATTCCATCCAAACGTACTCCCACTTTTCCGACTCATCCAACTGCTTCTGCATACAAATTAAAGCTGCTATGCAGTTCAACTCCCAGCCATTATTCATATTCCTTCAGCTGCCTCGCCATTCAATTTAAGCCAGCAATTCGCTTTAAGTGAAAACATTCCACATCCTTCATGCATTAATTATAAAGAAAGAAGAAAGAAAGAAAGAAAGAAAGAAAGAAAGAAAGAAAGAAAGATTCAAGTGAGGGCAGTGTCTTGTGGATGTAAAGATAAGAAAACACTGTTCTGCAAGAAACATCATATAAGTCCTCCAACATTAATAACTGATTTTTTAATAAGATATTTTTGGCATTTTCTGCTTTATTTCACAGTAACAGCTGGAGAGATAGACAGGAAATTCAGGCAAGAGAGGGGGAATGAAATTGAAGCCAGGTCACTGCGGAAAGGACTTCAGCCTTGGCGATCGCTCCACCGCTGTGAGCCATGAACTCCATGAATAAATGACTGAGATAACTGCGCTAATCGTGTGCCGTAGGTGCACCGACATCACCTTTATTAAAGCAGCCAATTTAACACTTAAATGAATCAAGATGAGAAGTATCATGTACTCAGGAGCTGTGCAGTCAGCAGCAACACCGGGACTGTCGATTTGGACAATGCAGAATGTGCACCCATCAATTTCTACAGTATGTAATCTTCGCAACAATGTCAACTATGCACTGAAGTGTCAGCATTACTATCGTGTTTTTTTTGTTTAAGGGTTAGTGTGCCTAACTTACAAGAAAAAAAATAGAGAATGCTCTTTTTCCCGCTGTGTCTGCTATCTACACGGCAGTAATTTTGTATCAGAGGTAAGTGGAATTTTGTTCGTGGTGTTAAAAGAACTGCGAAAGGTTATTTGGAAAATTAAACAGCAGTTGTCTTTCCAGAAACTGTCTTGGTTATATAAGATAATCAACAGACCCTGTTATAGTTTTCATCTGGACTTCCCTTATCCAAATTCAAGACGTGGAGCATGTCATATTTTGTATATATTGCAAAGCCCTTCGAGGCGAATTAGCAATTTCAGCCAGTGAAAATAAATGTGCTTTTTTTTAAAAGCACAATATGGCGTAATGTGTGGAGAGTGAGGTCTGTCCATTAGCCTTAGAAACAACATCTCCTCTGGAAAGTTTTTCCGATGTATCCGATGCTTTGAGCACCACAAACGAGATTCCACCTCCACTGTTGGGATGGCGCCAGAAATCTCTGCGGCCCTTATCTTCAAACCTGGCAAAACAATCTGCATACCACTACAGTAGGAGTCAGCGGGGAAAAATATCAGGTTTTGTGATTTAGTTGAACTGACCCTTTAAAGTCTGTCAGTCATATCACCTTGCAATAGTTAGCAGACTGGCAGAGGGGAGTAATAAATGATAACACACGGTGCATATTTCTGCAACGTGACTAGCACGGTCACCATCTGTTATAAATCATGTCATCAGATCAGCTATACAGCTGTGAGAGAGGGAGAAGATTTAATAGTCTGTGTAGGCCTACGTTAGTCATTTTCCTCTTCATGGACATGGAGTGTAACTGTGCCACTGTTGCCACTGTTTCCACTGCAATGTCCCCTTCACATGAGGTCACATCTGTTTAGAAGTCTTGCCCCACCTGCAATATTTCAAAGTGGATTTCTATCATTGGTAATGACAAAAGGGGGTCGCTGGCGTATGCAACGTGGGACAGAGAAAAGACACAAAATGGGCATAAAAAAGTGCTAAGTGGTGAAAAGTGGCGGAGCGTATTTACCTTAGTCCTGCACTGCTCTCCTTATGTTAGCCATATGACTGTGCTGCCTGTCAGCCCGAGTTTCCAACTTTGGCTCACGTCAAAAAATCTGAGGAATGTTAATGAAAGGGCTGCTGAATGAAGGCGAATGGGGAAATGCAAAAATGACGGAAACGGTGAGACGCCGGCTTTAGCCAGTACAGGTCCAGTTCTTGATTGCCTGCTTGGATGATTGACAACGAGATGATTATTAAAAATATAAACAGATGGAGATATGGAAGAGCTGTGAGCACTGCAGGCCTCATCTGTTCTGTACCATGGCCTGCTTTTAATGTGATACTACCAGCCTCTGTGGCAGTTTCTTAAGCATCCACTTGAGACTGGATACAGACAAGTCAATCTCAGACAAGTCCCCATATTAAAATGCAAAAAACTGTTTTGGTCTCTATAGCTAATTTCCCAATTGTACTGAATTATACTCACCCATTCAATTTTCATTACAGTAAGAAGTTATGCATAGTTATGCATATGTTTTGAATGGCAGGTGGGTGTTGTTGCAGGTGGCCTGGTCAAGTGCCAAGTTGTCATTTAGCCCATTTCGTCTCCACCCACCTCTTTCCATGTCTTTGCCCATTGTTAGATTAGCTGGGAGGTGGCAACGGCACAATTGCCAGGAAGGCAGTAACCAAAGCTACCACGTTGTGAGCTGATATTCAGAAACAACAGTTGTTCAGAAACCTGTGGGTAACGTCACGCCATGTTTTATACTGTCCACGATTACTACACGGAGGACTTAAGCATGCTAGCAAGCTTGCCAGTGGTTGATGCTAACGGCTAATTAGCTCAAAATCACAAGAAGAAGGTGGGGATGTTTTGGAAACTTTGAGGGAGATCAAATCAGGGAGTGTACCATGCAAATTACGTTACCTGAAAACCTTTTCACATTTTGATAAAATATGTTTTTTTTTCACTATGGAGAGGCTAGGCTATGGAGAGATTTCACAAAGCTTCCGGTCTTTAAGCTGAGTTAGACAAATTGCCCCTTGGTTTTAGTTCCAGTCTTAACTCAGAGAAATGTTGGTCTTATTCTGCAAAAGATAGTGTGCTTTCCAAAATACTAAACTGTCTATAAATTCCCTTGATTCATACACACACATAAATTTACTCCAGTTTCTTTTAAAACGCACTTCAATGGGGCCTTCCTAAAAAATAAAATAAGATATACAGCGAGTTAATATGTCATACTGAGAAAGCAGCAGTCACAAATAATGCTTTCCAACAGGTTTTATTGACGGCATTGAATTCAGGAGTTCTGCTAATCCGTACTTTTGGCTTCTTTCAACCTGGAAGCAAAAAGATGTGCTGGTTCAATTTTTCACCAGAAGAGCTATTGAATTTAACGCCACCTCTGTATTTGTTTTCTCCCATCCTGGCTACAGGAACCGTTTCACTTCACAATGGATCCTGTGTTTCTCATTTTCCAAAAGGATATTTATCATCGTTTTTGAAGGCCAAAGCAATTGCTCCATTAAACTCTGTGTAAGACCAGAGTGGTTATTTTCTCAGCACAAACGCTCTGCTTTGCTCTGCATGATTATAAATAATAGGAATCAATATTTGAAATAGGTCCAGGTTGAATTCTTGGCTCATCTATGAAGATGTGGATGGTGAAAAGGAATGCGGTACACCCTTCCCTGAGATGCTCTTGAGCAAGTTTATTTCAATAATATCCCTTTAGTGAAAGCTCCTTATGGGCCAGAAGAAGAAGCTACGGATTTTATTATGCACTGTATAATGCTAACTTATATTTGCTAGAAGAATTTGGTATAACAAGTTGTTTGCACTTAAAAATATACATTTTTAAGAAGAAAAAAGTTGTGCCAACCTCTGCCAACCAACCCCAACAATCTTTAAGCTTGAATAAAAGTGAGAACTTGTATCTATGATCCAAAGTGACAGAGTCTTGTTAACCTGTGCCCTCCTGAGTTGTGGAGCGACTTTTCTACGCTGGAAAAAGTCTCAATACATTATAACCAACTTTGTAGTGATGTGCTGTAGGCACGTGGCAGTTCTGGTCAGTTAGTCAGTTAGTCCAGCATTGTTGCCCGAAGTGGGATTACACATCGACTACTGGATGGCACAAAAATTTGTACATTCATGGTTCCCCGCCATCCGCAGCTGCACCATGAGGTTCACATTTGTGGCTTTGGGTGAAATGTCTCAACAACTTGATTGACTGCCATAATATTTGGTACAGACGTTCATGTCTCCCTAAAGATGAATCACTTTGATGATCCTCTAATTTTTCATCTAGTGCCATGGACAAATCACTCTGTCCAATACTAATACTGCAAAGCTAATTTCATTCCCATCAGTCATGGTAAACGTTAAACCTGTCACGCATCGACATTTTTAGATTGTTAGCGTGCACACTGTTAGCTGTAGACGCTGGTCTACAGGTCCACTCTGTGGAATACAGAAATATGTATAAGTTAAATTGTTGAGTTTGCAAGCTAAAGCCAGATTGTATAAGAGAGACTATGGTGGCTGCAAAACTTTTGTCTGGGCTACTGAAGAAACATGGCAGTACAACTTCAATGGGGTAATTGTTGTGCAAGAGCATCCACAACCCCTTTAGGCTCATCTAAGGTGATAAACAAAACACAAATATTATATTATCAGGTGATTATGCACTACTGAAGACATGAATGAATTATTCAATTTCTGGCTAATTCTACCAATACACGCTGGACCTTTAATCATGTTTTATCATTTACACAGTACAGTTAGATACGTTCGAGAATAGATTAAGTCCAATCAATTTAATCTATCTAGTTTAGAACTTTTATTCAAGGTTTCAGCTTTGTTTTTCTTTCTTTGGGCATTGCTGCTTTATTAGCATAATAGTTTCCAGCATTTATTGGATTGGAAATGTCCTTTTTTTGTTGTAATTATCAGATTTAATGATGGATACATGAGGGAGGTTATGTGTCCTATTATGATTATGTGCACGTGTCTCAGATGAGTCTTCACAGATCAAAAGCGAAACGCTGTAAACCGCATTTAATATAGGATAATATTGGAGGACAGAGTGGAAAGTTGTTCAGGAAGAAATTTACATTAGGGGTGGCTCATGTCGTATCACGATTATTTTTCCAAACAGGAAGCTTGAAAGCTCCAGGGTAAGACCTTCTGACTTCCCTTAATGCTATGTACTGCATCAACAACTCGCCTCTAAGACAAAACCTCAGAGCCTCCCACATACTCTACCCTTCTATGTGTGTCTGACTCCTTCTCTCCTCCGTTCAGAGTCCAGAAAGCCCCTATACTGTATGAAAAGGTATAGCTGTTTGGTGGTTGTTGTAACTTATAATATGCAATGTTTAAGCATAGCTGTTATATGTCACCGCCCACCAGCGGTCTGGCCAGACATTCTACGAGATATTCCATCACTCCAAACTCATTTCATTTTTCCACTCCTCCCTGACTTCCCAGGCCTGTGACACTGTAAATAGTAATCCGTGAGGCTTCCGTCAGCCTGAAGATTGTGATTCCTGGAGCTTTCCTCTCTGTTTCCGAGCATTCCTCCTTTTGATGGTCGCATTGGCGTTTATGAGCACGGAAAGTTCCTACCTAATTAGGGGTGCGATGGGGAAAAGTCTTTGGGAAACTGCAGGCCCGTCCACATCTCAAGAGTGGCCGGTGCACCGCAGGAGGAGAGAGAGAGAGAGAGAGAGAGAGAGAGAGAGAGAGAGACATTTTCTTGCAAGTCGTTGATCCGTATCATGGCTGTATAAACCTGACTGAGTGACTCGTGGATGGCTCTGTGTTGTTTTCTCAAGGGGCCTTGACAGTGTGCCAGTTCAATATGAGGGGAATTCAGGAGATGACCTCAGATGACAGAGTGCCGGGCAGGCATCACCGCCACTTTGGATCCCTTTGCCCCCTCCAAAAGGACAAAGGCATTTAATAATGTAAGCTTTGTACCAACAAGCCCTCCCTTTCAGTTGAGAGTGACTCCAAAAGTCATTGATAAAGTGAAAATGCCTCGAACCAAGAGTTTATTACCATCGGCTGTGTACAAAGACCCGGCTGCCCTGAATGGAAATGATTAACTTGGCTGGCCCCGGGTGATGCTCGCCCATGCATCCAGTCTCATTAGTCTGCACCATCTTCCTGTCAGACCCGCTGCCGGCTAACAGGCGCAGCTCGAGATGCAGAACGAGCTGTTGCCGGGAAACAGAACCCCTGTTAAACACCTACAGTACGAATTAGGAGTCAGCAGAGAGCAGAAGAACAAACAGCTCTGTGGAGGCGATGAAGTATCCAGAGATTCACACAGGACATAGAGTATAAGATTGTGTCTAGACAGTTTCCTGCAGATAAGCAAAGTAACAACTGGCTTCTCCAGTTTGACTGAAAATATTATAGCTATGAGGATGGAACAAAATAATAAATTTGACGATAAGATTTAAGTGATAAAGTGAAAAATTACCACAATTAAAAGTCACGCAGTGACCACGGGGTCAATATGAATCCCGAGATGCTCCAGGATACTAAATCTGGAAAGCAATAAATACATCAAAACTGTGTGCAACACAATTGTTTTATTTTATTTGCTCCAGTTGTATTCAGGTGGATGAAGAAAACTCTGAAATGTTTCTACACAGTTTTAGTGGTTTGTGTTTCTATTGTTGGTAATTTGCTTTATGATGATCAGCGGGCGCTCAAAATTTACCTTCATGCTTCTACCTATTAATCTTTTGTTTCCAGCACAGCAGTAAACATATGTTATATCAATAGATTATTGTTGCTCAGGCATTAATGTTAGAGCAATGTTACATTCGATTTGTAGATACAAATACATAGTACAGGACTGCAACTTTCCTTTCTTTCCATCATGAATTAATCCGATAGTTTTCTACAATAAATGATCGATTGTTTGGTTTGTATTAATTCTGAAAATATTAATAAATGATGATAAGTGAATCTTCCAAACCTTGAATTAAATTCAAATTATTTAAAGGAAAAACAGCATTCAAGTATGTGTGATGCTAGAAATGCTGTGTCTGCATGAAAAACAATTATCACCATAGTTGCGTATTGAATCTTTGTTGGTTAATTCTGCTGTTGTGCTTTTTCATATGTTTTGTGTGCCAAAATCCACATCCGTAAAGTAACTAATAGGTAAGGCTTTCAAATAATAAAATAATATTTTCATCTGAGTAGTGTAATATTTTGTCATCGTCAAAAAAAATAGCAATAAATGATCTTATAAACTAGCAATAAAAAATCGTATGTCATTTTTGTCTATTACTGAGTCCTTAAAGTAATATTTTCTTAAACCAAAATCCAAGATAAAGACACTCCTTTCTTTTTTCCCCAATAATTTCAAAAAAATTGGCTTGAAGTACTCGTACTATTCACAGGCCAGTTTGCTTTTATGCATGAAACAAATCCTAATTTTCGAGTTTTAACCGTAAACCAGTTGTCTATAATACTCCATACCACAGGCGGATGCAGTCCAGTGAATGCGTGCCTACGTGCGTGCTGAGATGCACGTTGGGTCACATGTTGCACTGTGATTAATGGATCAGAAAGGTAAACAGTGGCACATCTTAGGGATGGTATTGAACAGGAGGGATGTTGTTCCCTCGCTCACAGCTTCCACAGATCTCCCTGTGGATCAAACTACAGCTGCTGAAGGAATTTAACACTGTGGTGATGGTTCCTTCTTCTAGGGGAAAAAAAAAAGCTCATAATTAATCATCCCTTTTCGTCTAAAAGTCTGTCAAGGTTGCGTATCATCCCTGGTGCTTTTGTACCTGAGGTCAAATTGTCATACCAGAGGCTAAAGTCATGATTTCTTTCAGGTCTACAAGACAGATGTGCTGCAGAGGTGTTGAGAAATAGGCTTGGTTTGACAGAGAAAATACCTGCAGTCATGCCTACCTACAGTACCCAGCAGCCACTCTATGTTAACAGCTCATTTGTGTCAATGTCCTGTCTCTCTCCAGAGATAGCTGTAGAGGAATGAGGGGAGAGAGCGATGGGGAATGACATGCAGCAAGTAGCCGCAGGTCGGATTCGAACCCTGGGCTACTGCGGCAAGTCTTTCATCCGTAAAGCGGGTGCGCTACCAACAAGCTCATTTTTCTAAAGGTCATTCTACTGCATAAGAGATTAATGCGTGTCCATTTTTAATGTGTGCTGTCACTGCAGTGCGTGTTGCCAGTTCGCTGACGCCACGTGAGCGCAAATGACGTAACAAAATTGTGCCTTTTAATAAGAAAATTGAACACAGTCAGTGGTTACAGTTTCCATCTGCTTCACAGAGGTTGTAAACCAAACAGGCTCCACGGCTGGGAAATTAAGTCAATGCGGAAGTCAGTCTCCATAAGCCCCCATGTTAAAATGTCCAACTTCACAGCAGAAGTAAACATGTTTACAGCCTGGTACAAAAAATGGTTTTCAAAATGTATTAAGGCGTAAACGTACGGCTGCTTCGGTTGACACGTGGGTGCCTCGTCTTTGCCCATTTCTAGATAATTCAAGAAGCAGTGGACGCTGGACTGCCAAGATGATGGACGCCCAGAGCCTCCACAATTTGACCTTCTCAGCGCCTCTTCAGAAAGCTGTAGATGACGTCACGGATATTACGAGTTTTATATGGTCTCCGTTGTAAACAAGTATGTTGATACAACGTTGATAATGCCACGACTATGGCAAGTAAAGTCAGTCAAAGAAGAAGTAGGTACAGATACAATTGTGATGTTTAAAATGGACAGTCTAGGTAATGATTTCACTAGTCATTCTTTCTAAATGAGTGTGGCTGCTCTGGCCTGACTTTTTTCTTACCATAGTCTACCATTATAACCACTGAAATATTTCGGAGCCACAGTAGCACATGTAGACTCATAAAGTCAGCAAGCTGACTCAGTCGTGTCAACTTAAAAAAAGATAAATACAGCATCTATCTAAAGTTTGCTAATGTTAGCTAAGCCAAGGCTGCAGCAGTAAAAGCTCTGTTTATTGAATTGAGTGCAGTTTACTGCTAATGAGCTTAACTATACATTTGTGAGAAGATTTCTTTTTTTCAAAAATGGCGCAGTACCTCTTAATATATATGTTTTAAACTTGATCCTTGGCCTGTTTGATTTACAGATAGCTTCAGACAATGCTATCATTTAGTCTCGGCCATGATGAGATTTCTGTGCCAAAAACCAAAGTGCTAACGGTTCTGGTGAAACCATTTGGTTTCGTGTGATTTATGATTCTGAATGCCGTATTTCAATAGTAGTCTTGGTCTTGGGGATTACTTGGGACAACAATGAGCCAGTGAAAAGATAAAAATAGGCAGAAAGAAACACAAAGAGACAGAGAAGGAAAAACAGAGAGGCTCATGAGGGTCTCATCACTCTCTTCTGTAATGACTGACATGTGGGAGCTATTAGACTCTGGTTTCTTTGACAGGAAAAGTGTTGCACAAGTGGATTGGGGGTTGGGTTGATGCTCACCACCAGCAGCACCACACCAACTGTAACAGATTGGGCCTCACACATCGGCAAAATATCCCCCATACTAGACTAGTGGAGGAAGACGACTCTCCCCAGGAGCCCACGATCAATGCTTCAGCCCCTCGGATTCTGGAAACTTCAATCAGCCGCCAAAGGAATATTTCCTGATTTGACTGACAGCCCGCCGCACGCTTAACGTGGCCCCGTTCTGCACACAAATGTGTTGAATCCTCAGGTTATGCGTGTCTGTTATTTTATGAGGGGGATATCAATCATGAGGTGGAAAACAGGGATGGGACAAACTGTCCCAAATAAAATGACTGCTAAGACAAACTTTGTGACCCTGGAACGGGTTTTTGAGTGTTGCTTTTTTAGCGCATCAGGAAATAATGTGAGGGAAGTGAGTTCAGTAACATTTGTTTGCTAAGTTATTCCCTGCTGTCATTGAGGAATGAATACAGAGTGTTTCAGATAATAAGATCACACAAAAAAATGGTCTGCTGGTTGGATGGCTACAAGGCTACGCTTATTTCACTTCATTGTGAAGCCAATTTATTTCAGGACACTTTCCTGGCGTATAAACCAAGGAGAAGACGCCCTGCCAGCAAACTCTTTGCTCCTTTAAGCTGGCCCACCTTTCCAACTAACTCCAATCTGTAAATTTGTACCCACTAAGAATATTTGTTTCGAGCTGAAATTGAACCCTTAGGTGGCAGAAACAAGCAAGGCACCAACAGGCCTAACTGCTTTTGCATGTGCTTATCTGCAAGCACTGTGCTGTGGTTGTATTTTGGGCCTATATCTTCAATAAAGAATCAACTGGTCCCCAATCTAATTGTTACAGCTTGCACATTCAAATACAGATTAGTGATAGCTAATATGGATCCTAAAGTAAAGAGTGAATGGAAAAATCTTCATGACAGTTTACTTTAGCAGGTTTTGCGGACAAAGTGGGTTCCCAGAGTTACAGGGACGACAGTCCAATTGGATAGCGATTATTAAGCCACAGTTTGCAGACACATAACTTGATATACTAAATAAATCCTTCCTTGTGCTCCTTGCAGTATGATCAGTTCTGTAAAAGAAAGTTCAATTCAAACCACCTGGCTTCTGCGCGACTGTTATTCAGGTCAAGCCAACAGGAAACAGTCATTAGACAACCAGTTGTGTCAGTCCACTTACTTGGCACTGCTCACCTCTTTCTCCTGCGGCTGAATGCCAACTTTACAACAATCCTCCATCCTCCTGCAATGCATTCTGAAGTGTTTGCCAATAAATTAAAGCAGCATCCTGGGTGATGCAAGGCACCTTGAACACGTTGAGGGATTCATAGAAGACGGATTACAAAAAGAATGGCCATTGTTGAAGGAGCAGAGGCCAAGACTTCTAATCTCTAATGTTAGTCAACCTTCTTAAATATGACATGCTACAAAACCCCTAATCATAATGCAGCTCAAAGAATCTTTTGTCAGACGCTCCCTGTCTCTTAATGCCCTCATTTCGCCGGTTAGCTTTATCCCAATTGTACAGACATTATTGCGAGCAACAATGGATAGTTTGGTAACTTCTCAAACAATAGACACCTTCCACCTCGGAAACCACGTATAGAGGGTGAGGCTAACACACCTAACATTAGCCATTTGACAATTGCTGCTGACTCAGTGGCTAAGTTACGGGTAAGCTTTCCTCTGTGTGTCCTGTAATGCACCTTAGATCAACTGTACTGTGTGTAAAGTGTTATACAAATAACGTTGAGTTGAGTAAGAAATAAAATAATTTACCTCCACCTGAGACTGAAGGCTGAAAGATATTATTTTAATACCTTACGACTAACAAGATGCATATATAGAGGATAATAGCATAAAGTTACTCAACACAGCTTTATACACATGTAGTCAGGGGTCCCTGCTGCATCTCTCTAGGAGGTCCTTGACCTGAGACACATTGGCTAAGGTAACCAGGTGTTGCTCAACTCCTTTATGTGTTACTTTGTTGACCCTTCAATCCATTATTTCCATTTTTTGACAGCACAAATCCTCAACGCCATTTATGTCAGATCACACTTAGACTGTAAATTGCGTGTGTCAGCACTTGCACTGACAAGCGCACACATTTTCCTTAAAGCCAACCTCAACGGCGGTTTTGATTAGCAGCCCTGTCAAAAAAAAAAAAAACTTCTCACTGTTCTGGGCTGTTTTTATGACTCGAGGACAGCCGGTTTAAACTCACTCGTTAGGTTATACACGCTCAAAGCAGAAACTGTTTTCCAGGGTAAACACTACCCCTCGAAAGCCTGGCTGCAAGGGCCGAAGATAAGCGGCAGTAATGATAAAATGTCCTAAAGCTCTTTGTTCTTGCTGGGAGCGCAAGCGCGCAGGTCACCGTGTGGAATTTACAGAGGGGCTTGCTCGTAATGAGAAAAAAAGACTTGTTGTAAATCCTTGTGCAAACTTGGTCATGAAACATAGATTAGGGTGTTAATCAGCCGTTATCACTCTGAAGACAGATTATTAAGCTCCCACAAAAATCGCCAAAGGCTCTTAGGGTGTTAATGAAAACTGGTTGTTGTGCCATATTTAGCAACTTGTAGCTTTTCAAGTGCAAAATGAGGGGAGCTGCATTTCTAACGTACACTTCAAAAGCCTGTCGCAGCATGCAGGACACGCTCACTCGACACTTTTTAAATTAAACTTCAGATATAGTAACTGTTAAGCGCCATTAGCCAAAGGTGCTCGGTAATCACCACTTTCACTTTCCCCCCTTCAGGCCTCCTACAACTTGTCCCACTCGTGGCCCCCCTTGCTCTGTTAACATTTTGAAGAGAAAAAGATGATGTACAGCTGGATCCACAGCTGTATGTCCCCTCCCCTTCGTTTTCTTGGTTTCCCCCAGAGGCTTCCGACCCTCACTCCCTGACCCCAGTAGGGAGTTTAGAGCACCGCTGGTAGGATTTGGGCATGAAGAGGGATTTAACAGCCACAGGCCTGGAAGGCAGAGAGGTGTTTCATATAAAATTGTCCCACATGGCCATTATAACATCTCCCCCCCAGTGAGTGCTGGGAACTCAGGGGAGCTGACAGCCTGGCGGGGAGGCCCAAAAAGTGCACGTTGACAAAATTCTCCCCTTCACAATAGCTCCCAATGTTTGCTCGGACTGGAAGCTATATCACAGGGCTTACAAACAACGGGGGGGGGGCTGATGGAGACTTTACAAAGAGGCCTACTGTACTGTATTTAACGGTGCCCGATGCCATGCGATCTCCTGCACGTGCTCCATATAGATATGAACACACTTCCTTCACACGAAGGCTTTAATAACAAACCTTCCAGCTAAATGAGAGCATGATACTTTCCCCCAAGATCTATTGACATTTTCCGCAATTAAAGCCCCTAAGTCTCTATAATGTAATCACATTACTGCCTAAAGGTCTGTACTTGATTGCATTCAACATTTTCCCAAACATTTTAATGTCAGCTGGCTATTCTCCCCTTCTGAAGTTCTCCGAATTTCGTCTGTTGTACACGGAAACGCTTTTCTCGCTAAGTGTTGGACCTTTGAAAGTAGTTCCTCCTCAGGTATTTCTACGGATCAAATAACATTTTTTCCCCCCTCTCGAGCCCTCCAATAAAAAAGGTAAAGTGGTGATCTACACTTTGAATCTTTTCCATCAGTCTGTATAAGTTTTTCATGACGTCGTAGATCTACGCTCACTCGGGAGGAGGATTCCTTTTAACTTTGTCCAGTCACTCATGGCGATGAAGTCCCTCGCTGTGCTAATTCTTTCAATGCTGTCAGACATGTGTTATTCTCAGCCGTCTGTCAGCACCTGCCTGCCCTTCTTTTCCACCAAATCCAGCCTGCCGTGATGCCACACGGAAACACCTTCTCGTTCGCTCTGACGTCTACTGTTATTTCACATGGAGTCGAAATGTGTTTGGAAAAAAAAAAAAAAAGAGAGGGGGAGAGAGAGAGCGCTAGGAAGAAACGGAGGCAGCGTTACAAAGGCCTCATTGTTGAAGCAGTCTAATTGTCTTTTCAAGTAATGCCACGGTGAATCTCAGAGATGGATGGCTCACCTGTTCTTTCCATTCGAGCTCTCTTCTTGGATCTTCTCTGCTAGACCGAATCCACAGCAGCTCCGTTTGGGTGGGAGGAGGACATGGAAACAGAAAGTGCTGGAGGGTCACTCAGTTTTCAAAACGTTCCACACTGCTCCATTTAAAACCTTTAGTTGTCGTCATCGGTATAAATCCCAGTTTTTATATTCACCAGGTAGGCATATATGGAATCTTGACAGGTATGAGTAATTTCTCATTAAAAAGAAGCTAAAGTACATTTAAAAAAGTTCAAAAGAAATACATTCACTGTCATGAATGCCATCGGTTTGTTAATATTACTCTTCAAGGCCATTAACTTTTGTAGGATGGGCGAGCCTCTATTGTTCTAATTATACAATTGAACAGAGGACACCCCAATCCTTGGCTCACAGAATCAGTGACTTCTTTTGAATTAAATAAATGTTTAAAACACTTTTTTTTTAGATTTGCTATGATGGGATTTTATGTATTTTGTTGTTTTATGTCCTTTTCTTCCCTCTACCATGTTCTTGTATCCTAACTTGATCTTGCCTTTGCTCGGCCTCAGTGTCTGTCAAAGCTCTGTGTAAACTGATGTTGAGCATATAAAAGAAAAATAGCAGCATGGCCGCTGTTTGCAAGACCTCTCACATCACCCTCTCCTTCTGAGCATTAAAGACAAATTACAGTGGCCATAAAACATGCAGAAAATGTGAAATACACTGTTGAGAACTGGTGTTTAGTTTGTACATTCTGGGCTGTGTCTGTCTCGTCTGCTGTACACAGACAGCACGTCTGTTGATATATATTTTAAGGTAACAAGTGTGGAGTTAATTCAATTCACAGAATTATGCATATTGTATTACATTTCTGTTATTCTGTAAATATAAATCAGACATGCCGGACCTTTAATTCAATGAACTTGATAGTTACTCCTGCCCAACCTCCTTGTAAACACATCTTTAGAAATCCTTCATGGTTTTTAGCCATGCTACTAACTCAGCCCTCCGGGGATGGCAATGGCGGGTTGTGGGTTTGTCAGTCAGTCCACTGCTTTGGTCCAGACTGAAATATTTCATAACTATTGGATGGATTGCCATCAAATTATGTACAGACATTCATGGTCCCCAGAGACTTGTAAAAACATGGAGAAAGAATGAGCGACGTGATATTCAACACCGGTCCAGGCCATTCAACTGGTGACAATTTAATCCTTAAATTCATCTTCCATCAGCTTTCATTTTACAAGAGTATGGCTGAAGATAAGTATACACAACTCTTGCTATCCACAGATCTCATGAAAAGTCATAAATCTGTTTTTAATTTCAACCTGGTGCTCAATAAAAAGTTTAGCGATTGACAAAGTTATTACAATTTTTCCTGAGGGGATTATGAGGTTCGTACTGATTTTCATGGTAATCCGTCTAGTGGTTGTAATTTTGTCTTGAGCCAAAGAGGTGGACCAATGGTCCGACACTGCAGTCCCTGGAGTTCGAGCTTTGACGGTGAAAAATCTTAACAGAGAGCTTATATTTCACACTGGTGAGAAGTGAGGTTGAAGATTGAACAAAGTTGAAGGCCATGGTTATGGGAGATGTTGGATGTCTTTTGGGAGTCTTATGCAATACTAAACTGCTGAAGTATTCCTATTGACTAATGTTTTCTTTGATTAATTATTCAATTTGTTTGTATTCTTTTAAAGTTCCCCTTAGCTCTTTGTTGTTTTTTGAAAATTGCTTTATAAATAAAACATATTATTGTATTTGGGTAACTGTTTTGTTAATCTCACCCATGTTGGACTCATTTTTATTTATCCAAATCAAAATGGTAATAAACGCCCTAAATGTAACTTGGAAACTGCCCTTTCTTCTTTGAGATAAATTTCCTTTCAGATACAGAACTTGATTCGGTTTTTATTTTGTTTCGCCTTAGTTGTACATTTGTTCTTATCAAATGTTTTGATTTGCTAAAACTTCCCACAGCTGTCTTCCGAGACGTTCTCTTAGTTTTTCCACAGATCGAGCGCCAGACTTAGGATTGGTAGAATTGATTAAAAGTATGCAAGACAAATGAGGACTTAATATATAATTTGGTAGGGAAGGATTGGGGGTCCATAATGTTGGACTCTACAGTCTCAATTTCAACACTGACTGAATGTTTGGCTCATTTTTATTTCTAAAGAAGCCAAGTTCACTAGCCTTTGGGACTGAAAAATAAACCAAAAGGAATGGCTGAACATGCGTGTTCAATCACTGCTTCATCAGTTTTCTTTGCAGGCTGAAGCACGTGGAGTACGAGCCTGTACAGAGGGCTAGTTTGTGTTTAGACACTAGGTCGTGAGGAAAAGGACTCAGACAAAGGAGCGTTAAGTGCATCAAAGTTCACTAAGGACAGATGGGAACGTGGAACAACATTGCTATCGCTAGAGCTGTTCCGGTGCAAGCTAGCATGGTTAAAACTATTAAAAACAGAGCGACCCCACTGCACCATCTGACAAATTTCTTCATTATGACACGGGCACTGTAATTTATATCAATCCCACATTAATGGTCCCCAACATACACACTCCCGTTTTTCTCTGTAGAAAAACTACAGAAATTACTGAGCCAGCCACCTTCAGGTAGGGATACGGGAAAGTATTGAGAGACTAACTAACTACATTGCTGATTTTGGTCTTTTCACTTGGCTTGTTGGCAGGTGGAGTCCTGAGGTGCACCTGCAATATCATAGGTGGAAACCCTAGCTGGGATCGTACCTGATGTTTTCCACTGCAAAACTGTGAATTAAACACAAGCGAGTTGTATTAAAGGCCCAGAATATTAATGTCAACACGGAAGTTCGAAACCTCAAATTGCTTGAATCCCAAATTTTCTTGATAGTCAGAGAGGAAGTTTGCTCCGGTCTGATTGCATGTTACCCAAAATTAAAAGGTTCCTTTTGAACATGGGCACTTAGATTTAAAGCGTGGAACACTTGAACGACTCAGACTGGCTCTCTGCTCTCTCTATATTTGTAACCTGCACTCTACAGACTGCCAAGGAATGTGCCAGTATCAACACGCTTAAATTCCACTAAAAATTCCATCTAAATGGCCCATTCACAAACAAATCCAGCCTGTCCTGGCCTGATGTGAGGCTCCTTCCTTGGCGCTGGAGCTAATGCAGCAGCATGCTGAGTTACTCAGGTGGGCTTACACCTTGTTTTGTAACTGTATCTACTTGGCGGCCGATATTGTGTTTTGTGGTGTCCTGTGAGCCACGGTGCCATAAAGGAGCTTTTCCCGGTAGCACTTTGACTGAGTGGGACAATGGAGAAGCCTGGGAACTGAAACACAGTAGGCAGCCACAAGTGGAAACCCTAGAACTGTGATCTGCTCCCAAGTCACTGCCTTGTTTTTGTCATTATAGTACCCTATAATGTAGATGGGCCTTCCCACTAAGAGTACTGTATGATCTAGCTGTGCTTGTGAAGGGTAAAGCAGGACACAGATTTTTCTCAGTAGTCTGCTTGGACATGACTGACTGTGAAAGACAAACTGACAATATACTGCTGCACGGAGGTGCTAGCCAGAGTTTAGATACGAAAATGTTTATTCTTTTGCCAAAAAGAGAAGAAACCATGGTTTTATTTACAGACAGTATTTTGTAAGTTGTCAGTTCAAAGGCACTTCAAATCGATGCATGCCTTTTTCCATGTGTGTTCACTTACACAGGTCTTACTTCATTCAAAACTATTTAAGGGAATCACCAGATGATACATACAACTGAAAAATCCCCATAGCCTACAGATGTACTAACTGTTGTCATTGTTTTTAGCGCTGAAGTGATTCAAGAATGATTTGAGCTTCTGTCATGAGCTTAACATCTCTGTTTAATATCACTGTAAATTAAATATCTTTTTGGTCAAACAAAAATAAAAATGAAGATGCTGCAGCTCCAGAAACAGGTTTTTCTTAGACGTTTGCCTCCTCTGCACAGGCAGGACAAGTAGTCATGGTACAGTAGCCAATCTGGGGATCAGTAATGATAAAACTGCAGCTTTCCCGGAGTGCTAACATGTGTCAAGTCAATTGAGCGTGAGATTTTACATAGAAAGTAAAAGGCGAGTGTGTTTTGATGCATATCAGGCAATGTCTGCTACAGGTGCTTTGAGTCACTTGTGTGCTAACCCTGGAAGAGGGGTGAACTTTGGTCATTACTCATATCTTACGTCAACATTTCAAGTCACAGCAACTGAGCAACTGAAAAGAGGGGTTAGCTAAATTACCACCACAGCTGTCCATTGTAAACATCCATCTTCCCAGTTCTACTCTGACCCCTGACTTGCTTGAGGAATTATTACATTTCACCATGGGCAGCCACTCTGCAATAGATGTCATTCATTTAAATCAAAATGTACCTTTTCTAATAGTTCATGTGAAAGATAATAACAAATGCCTTTGACAGCCATCATTGCGTGCCACAAAGATGTCCCCTTATGGCCACCTATATAAACCTTTCGGGGGGGTGGGGGGCACTTTTTGGGTTGACCCCTAAAGGAAGCAGATGTTCTGTTAGCCTGTTCACATCATAACCAACAAAGGCAATAGTCACCCTAAGAAAACACAAGTTGTAATAAAGCCAAATTATCCTTTAACTCTAATTTTCTCTTCAGTAGAAACAGAGCCCGCTCTCTGTGAACACATCATTTATTCACTTTCAACTTTGCAAACCAGCTATGAGCTAAAATAATATTTTTACATTTGCCTGGATTGCAGGGCCTGCCCGGTGCTCTGGTCCTCATCATCCATCTGCTGAGCAGAGAGAAATCTCTGGTATGACACAGTGACACTTGTGTTTGGCCGTACAGTTCTCTATCCCTCCAAGCTCTCTGTCATCTGTGATATTGATGATATTGGCATGGGAATAAACAGACCCCGCTCGCAGTGCTGCGAACCAGACTTTTCTTTAGTGTAAATCACGGTTTGCCTTGTGTGAAGATAACAAACATGCACATGTAGATGTGCACACACACACATGAAAAACACATAGACAAGTTGGGTGATTGAAGATCTAGGATTGAGGCCGGGGTATTTCCTGAGGCTGTGATGGAGGAGTGGCCTGGCTTGTCTCCGCTTGGCAGCTTTCTGTCCGTCTCATTCCATTTGCTAAACTCCCGTCGGCACTTCTCTTTTCATGACACCTTTCCAAAATGACAGAGAGTAGATCTCTAGGGAGATTAAACTAAAATGCCTCATACATTAGCATTTCTCTTCTTTGTTGATTCTCAATCAAAGTCTTGGCTTTCTTTTCTTCCCATCACCACCACCTCTCTGTCTCTTTTTCTCTCTCACTGTCTCTCTTTCAGCTCCATCTGAACGAGTGCCACACTCCCACACAGTGAATGCTGTGAGCCACACATACCCTGTGACCCCGCCCGGCCACTGTGCTATAAAAAGCTAGTCAGTTTTCATCCAAACCCATGGAAATCAGTAGCAGCGCCAGCCGCCACCCTTACTTAACCCTCCAGTCTACATCCTGCCAAGGACCTGCCATTTGTGCCACTGTGCGAAGCTCTACAGAGCACAGAGTGTTGTGAAACTTTGCATCTATTATGATTTTATGCAGTGTTGTTTTTAGCCAAGGCTGTACTCTAGATAGCTGAGCAAACAGCCTATATAGTCCTTTTTCCTTTTTCTTTCAAAGTAAACAGGCTGCAGCCTTCATTAAGCAGAGGTAATCTTTTGTTGTTGAAAGGAATCCATCTTGAAAAAAAGACTCAAGTTGTGTACCTTTCCATCCATCCATCCATTTTCCATAAACACTTATCCAGTATCAGGGTTCTGAAGGGCTGGAGCCAATCCCAGCTGACCTTGGGCTAAAGGCAGTACACCCTGGACAAGTCACACAATTCGCCAATTAACCTATTAAGTGCATATCTTTGGACTGTGGGAGGAAGCGAACCCACGTGAACACGGGGAGAACATGCACACAACTCCACGCAGGAAGGCCCCAGCCGAGGTTCAAATCAGGAACCTTCTTGCTGTGAGACAACAGGGTGACATTGTTAATCAGCGCACCTTGTTCTTTCCATTTGTTCCTGTTCCTTTTTGTGGTTTGGCATACGGATCATTTTAGTATTTCATCACTCGACATGTTTTTTTTGTTTTGGTTTTTTCAGAGGTGGAAGACATTCTTATATGTTCTTTTTGTAGGTAAAACCACTGAATGAGCAGAAAGGCCCCTTTCAGAATATTATTATATATATTAATAAGTGGAATATTTGCTGATATATGATAATATATTGCTGGATATATGGAAGAATTACTGATAGACAGACATTTGCCAGGCAGGAAGGTTGCCAGGAAGTTACTGGAAACAATCTGATGTAGTATGAAAAACTGATGGTGTTTTTAACACCGTTTTTATGTTTTAGAAGACATGACAGTGATAATAATCTTTTCATCTCATCTCTCAACATAAAAGTGATTAAGTAGGGCACCCGAGTGACTCGCCTGATAAGAGTATGTGCCGTGTTTCAGAAATAGGTCCTTGGCTCGGCGTGATGGTAGGTTTTGCGATCTCAAACAATAAGATATCTCTCCACCTACTAATCATCCGGGGAGTAGACACAACACACCTACAGTACGCCACATTTTTTTCATGGGGACAACGGTTTATCCAGCTTAGTTACAATTATGACATCAGCGTGTCATCGCCCGATATGAAGAGGCTGTGGTTTCAGTTTTTCTCTTAGCAGTGAACGCTGGTAGATTGCTGTCAGTCTCCATTGAGTGAGGCATTGAGAGATCCAAGCCCTTTGCTCCACGTCATCCCCTCTTTCTCCCAAAAAAATAGCTATTTACTAAAATGTCAAACTATTCCTTAACCGCATAAGCACTGAACTTGTTAGCAAACAGCTGCGTATTTACACATCCAACCATTAACCAGCGACATTGTTACTTATTCGGAGTGATGTTTGTGTCCACTTAATGAATGTATATTTAATATTCACACACTCTCCTTTTAGTTCATTGGTCTCTCCCAACTCCCGAGGGAAATATTTGACTCTTTAGCTGCTAAATGCTCCACTATGTTCATCCGTTAGTTACTGACGCTCTGCTGTCCGGTGCTGTGCAGGTAGTGTACAGTGGGATTTTGGAGCTTTTTTCCCTGAAACCAGGAGAAATAAATAGGCACACATCACAACATAACTCCTGGAATTCAGTGATGATATATAAAATAGTGTCAGACTTTGCACTTTCTTTAATATTCAAGCCCGCGGGAGGACGGTTGTTATTGGCTGCTCTTCCTGAGAGAGAAAAAACTGAGATCTCTGGATGTTTCCACACTGCAGCAGCCTGATTCGCCCTCTAGGTGGGACAGAGTGGTGTGTCCTCAGTTCTCTAGGGAGAAGGGGAGCAATATCAAAGCAGATGGATTTGTTAAAAATAGAAATAAAATCTCAGGTGAAGTATGACGGTTCTTCTTAAATCAAATCATTAGAGGACAATCAATAAAGTTTTACCAACTTAGTTAAGCGAGCGCTTCAGTTTCAAGTTAAAACTAAAGCCTAATCTACACTGCAGCTTAACACTTCTCATATATAGACAGATATAGAGTCACAGGGTGCCGCGTGCTCACATTAAATCACAGCCTGACAACCTGCCTGAGAATATATAGCTCATAGATTGCACCCTCTTGATTGGAGAGCTGGATTGGGTCCCTCTACACTCAGGATGCTCAGGATAAGCCGCCAGGAAGCGAGATGGACGACCAATCTCACACAGGAGACCGCACATCCAACTTGTGCATATATATCGCATGTGCATTCCGCATACATGCAAAACACTCACACACACACACACGCACACACAGCATGACAGCATGAGTCATAGACGCCGAAGCACGGCAGCTAATTAAAGTTCGCTAAGAGAAAATGCATGTTGCTCACATGTCGCCGCGGGGGGAAAAGGACTCGGGGCTGTGATGTGGGCAGTCCACGAGAGGGTCAAGCTTTGAACGGGGAGGGAAGATGGATGGAGCGGCAGTGGTGGAGGGCGTGGAGGTCGTGAAATGGAGCGGTGAACCAAAGGCCTGAGTCAAGATTGTTTATCCTCCCTTTCCTTTCATTTGAGACGTCGGTTGGCCATAACTAAAGCATAGGTATACGCTCATTCACATAGAATAATTCACGGTTGGCTATAACCCTAAAATATTTCCGTTTTTCTGTGTACGCACGTGTATGTGTGTCTGAGGTAAAAAAGGCTTCTTTCTGACCGATGGGACATACATTTAATACATACACATATAATACATAAACAGTGTGATTCTTTCTACAAGCAGTTAAAAGCGGATCTTCATTCAGCTGATGAGACAATCTGTTCTTTCTTAAAGCCAAACACATGGAAGAATGTTCTCCTCTTTCCCTCCGCTTGGCATGTGAACGTCTCATCCAACTTTGCTAACTATCACTTTTGTGTGTAATGACAGCGTTTCTGAGCAAACTGTGTGCATTTTATATCACAGTGGACAGACTCCATACTGTGAAATTCAGTGTTTTGAGCTAGAGCACAAGATCTAGTCTTTCCCCTGTGACCATACACAGAAGATGTAGGGTCACGCTTCCTGCATTTAGTTACTTTCTCGGTTAGTGTGTGGACAGGTTTATTCAGAAAACAGTACGTTTATAGAGCCATTCGTGCAAAAGACTCCAGTTAACTGTCAGAAAGATTTTCTTTGACATGTGAGGAGATGTGCCATGATCTTAAAGGAAAATCTCAGTTTTTCACCAGTAGGCTACAGCTAGGTTAGCTTTGTGGACTGTGATAGTTTTAAGAGTCCAAAGAGGCACTAATTTTTATCTCAAAACATGAGAAGACTGGAAGGTGTGGGAGTCAGGACATTTTGGACCGGAGGTATTGGACGCCGGCCTCATCTTGTACCTATTTAGCTTTCCTCACAGGGAAAGAGACATGTAAAAACATGTTTTGCAACTTTTTCTTGGTAAACAGCTGTGTCCACTGACTGTGAAAGTCGAACATATCTGGCAACTCACGCTGTAGCAGGAAATGCTGGACTGAAGTTCCAGGAAGATGGATGAAAAGAAATAGCATTGTCGTTTTAACATTTGTGTTCATGTACAACTTGGAGAGAGCCAAGTTGTTTCGCTCTAAACTCCAGCTCCATACTTACTCCTGATATATTTGGCACATAAATGTAAATCTGTGGGTTCTAACTTTATACGTCCCAGTGATTCATGGAACGGAGATCTGTGCAAGTTTAAGTATGTCAGGGCAAGCTACACAAGCCTGATAAAGAATCATGTTTATCAGGCTTAATTATTTTGGACGCTAACCACAGAAAAGTACCACTTGGGTGACCACGATGGCTAACTTTCAAGCCATGTATGCTTGGGGGGGCGTGCTGGGGGTGTGTTAATTTGTGCTGAACATAACTGCTGTAAAACAATCAGTATTTATTTCGCTCATTTATTGGCTTTCTCTACACCGCCACTGCGACATTCTCATCCACTGTCTGTGTCGCTCAACCACTGCTCGCCCCTTGCTCTCTACCTCTCAAACCATCAGACGTAAACCAAAGCAAACTTGTTTGTGTCACTATTTTGCAGCAGAGACAAATCTAGAAGCTAGTTCATGAAATAAACCAATCCAGAACACAACAGAGAGCGTATCGTAGTTTGGTCCGATATCCTGGATATCGCTTGGTTTCAGTGATATTTCTGGCTAACTGTGGAGGAGTTTGACTGGTTTGTGATGTCAAATTGCATTTTTCCAAAGTTGAGGTTTTTTTTGGCTTTGCAGATCAGATCCAAGCTACATTAGGTCCATTTAGAACCATGACTCATTATGACAATGTCAAAGTGCCTAAGAGCATCTGAGAAAATCATGCTAGCGGAGCAATATGAAGGACAACACAGAGCAACAGTCAGAAATTATTAACATGCCTTTGTGCAGAGGCTTCCGTCCAGACAAAGCTGCATCCGTGTTGGAAAGCCGTGTCACCACAGTTACCGCTGCCTCCATCGTTACCACAGCAACCCATGCAGATAGGTTGGCGATGTCTGGACACACAAATCCATTCTGATCACCTACAAATAAGAGTACAGACAGCCTGTCTGATTTGAGAAATGAATCTGATTTGCCTGCTGTCTGAACAAAGCTGTCACTAACTTTGATGTTGGATAGCTAGCATACGGTTGAATAATCTGAACTGAAAACCTGCAGGTGGAAATGAGGTCACAGAGAGTCTGAACCAAAACAGGTTGTGGTGTTGTCACGAAAGAGGAGTTACTTCTGGGATTCCACATGGTAATCCCAGACACTGTGAATGCTAATAATGTTTCCTTTTCAAATAGAACCTGATCTGCAGGTTGAGAAGGAAGTCCCTTCTCATCTGACATATCATGTAAGTAAACTAGCCAAGTGGCCTTTCTCACCTCCTCATATCATGCCGGTTCACCTCCTTGTGTTTCAATCCCCTACTAATTGTTTCTGTGCCACAGAGCAAATCTTACGTGGAATTACAAACAATTATGCAGCATGTTTTATGATTGACGGACAAATTATTTAAGAGCTAGAACACGTTCTAGAAAGTATCAACTTGCCACAGTTTGAATGGAGTCTTGTTTTCAGTTCAATCACCCCCTCCCCTCCAGTAAATGAGGCCAAATAAACTTTTTACCTTCTGATTGTGTTCGGATCAAATGTTCATAACTTAGCTTATTAGCTTAGCTTCTTATATAGATATATATATAAAACTTGGAAGTTATCTGCTCAGTTATTTACAGAGGACATTGAAGGATCTTTGTAAGAGGAAGGGATGGAGTTTCACCCTGGGGATCTTACTCTGGCATGCGTAGCAGAAAGCAGAATTTCACAAGAGGCTGTCAACAAGCTGGGAGGAATCGGGTGAAGTCTTCGCCTGTTAGATTTCCTCGATTTTCCTCCCCACTTTCCTAGAAACTTTTACACAGTTGTTCGGGACATTATCACCTTTTATAGAGCTTTCCGTGCTCTAGCATGAATCTGATAGAACAAATGGGTTTTGGACAGTGCAACCCTTTCCTGCTGACTTCTCCACTTGGCCCCTTGATGCCTGCATTTATTGAAGTTTGAGGAAATGATCTGTTAATCCTGCACTCCTCTGACTTGCTGAAATTGGACTCTGTGTTGCTGTTTACCAACCTGGAAGGGATATTAACGCAGCGTCTTCCGAGACATGAAAAAACATCACTCGGACTGAGAGTAAATCCCTTCCCCACCTGATATCACTCGCACCTCCGAATGTCTCCGCGGTGTTTAATAAATGAGTACTCACCTATTTCTTCTTTTCAACATGTCCAGATTTACAATCCCGCCTCTGATGACTCTTGGAGTGTGTTTCATATCCTCTCTGACCTCTCGGCTGTTATTGCATTTGCAGGGTGCAGTGGCTAAGTTGTTAAGGGGACACACAGTCACGCACGGCTCCGGCTAAGATCGAATTAATCAGAGCTGCAGGGATGGCCTCGACGATCATGGTTTTGCATATGGCAAAACTGTTTAAGCCGTAAAAGATCATCTCCATCCTGTGTTCGCTGAAGCAAATAAAAATGATATTACGTACTCACGCAGGATCAGCGCAGACAGATTATGAGTAAATGCATAAGTGCTCTGGGCCAATAAGCAGCTGGTTATGTCATTGTATATTTATAATATAAAATGCTAAATTCAAAAATAGATTAGAAACATGTTAAAAATAGAAATTATGAAAATTAGCCTCCATTAGCACATTGGCAGATCTTCTTATGGGTTGGAACTCTAAATGGATGTTTTATCATCACTGCTGGAAGATGGGTATTTTATGCGTGCATCCCTATATAGCTTAGGGTTTTTTCATTGCTATAACCGTGAATGAGCCACTGGGGATGTGGGACTGGGTCAGGAAATACCGATGTGAAAGGCAGTGGCTCTCCTTAGGATTCCTCTGGCTGGGAGGCCCTTTTCTGACTGGCCAGTCTGGAATCTGCAGAAAGGAGGAAACAGGTCGGCTAATGCACCGAGTGATCCCTCTCATCAGACTGCTGCAACCTTTCAAAGGCAGAGAGAGAGAGAGAGAGTGAGTGAGAGAGAGACAGAGAACCAAATACCATTTTTTCCCAGAGAGGAACTAGGGCTCAGCATTCCTGGCATTGCCACTGACCTCCAAACAATCCATACTCTATCCTGTGTGTGCTGGGAGAGTGAATGGCCACAGTGTGTGAGCCTCACAGGCCCAGTTTACCCAGCAAAAGGGAGAGCAGCCAACGTTGCCGGCGCACTCAGAACCCCGGACCCGGCCCAGCCTCCGTCCCCAGCCGCTAAGTCAAACACTGGCCTGTCTGAGACGGCACTGTTGAGCCACCACACAGGCCTGACCACTGCTGAAAACACACTCCAGAAAATAAACAGGCCAGGGCCCAAGAAGAGCAAATATTTGATCAATCTGAGAAAGGCAAAAAAAAAAAAAGGAGGATGAATGCGCAGAGGCAGTGGAGGAGAGAGAGGAGAGAAGGCAGGCAGGAATGGATGGAGATGAAAGGAGCCACCATTGTATAAATCAGACTTTTAGGGTAAATAACTGGGTCATTAATAACATAACATATAATAATAAGATAGTGAAGCACAGAACTGAGAATATGATGATGTGGTTGACCATGAAAAAGTTACAGCTTTGTGTATAATTAGTGTATAATCGCCAGAAAATGAGAAAAATCTTCTTTATGTTACTTGAAAAAATAATATATATCTGCAGTGGGAGCGGGTCATCTTCCATGGAGTCGGCCATGTTGAAGCACCATTTTTCTACCACAGATGAGGAGACTGCAATGCAACAATGACACCACTAGATGCATGAATATACATATATACATATGTCTCCACCTGGTATCTTGAAACCGATTCGGAGTTTTGAGTTTGACTTTTGACTCTTTGTAGTTGCTGTAGCTGGTCAGTGTGGAGCGTTGAAGCCAGAGAAGCAGGTTGAGTTTGCAGCTGTTGGTTTGGTTGGATTAGTGTCCCTGTTTCTTTATTAACCTCGTCTGCCTCTGGAACCGGAGTCTAACTCGCTGTACTGGAATACAGATTAGTTTGAGACACACCTCAGGCAGCCAAATTACATTTAATAGTAGTACAGTAACAACAAAGGTATCAGTGACAGAAGCATATGTGTTTGTTTCCGTCAGGCTGAAAATAGGTCAGTCGCCTTGGACAGACAGCAGTGATTATGCTTCAGATAATCTCAATGAGTCATTGCGTAGGAGCGAGGGCACGGAGATCTGCAACACCTACCCATGTTCGGTATCGTACTTCTTTTCCTGAAACAGACACATCTGCATGCCGGGATGTAATACGAGTGCCGACTCTGAGTCAACGCCATCAGCCTGGCCTGTTTATTTTGTAAAGTGTGGATGATATCCGATAAAGGGGGAAATAAAAATTCTTTGTTATGAGACATAACAAAGAGGAGGAAATGATCCTAACATAAGAACAGGAAGTAGGCACCAAAAAAAGTAAAAACAGATTATTTACAGCTTAATCTCGCGTAACAACAACGATAACAGCTCATCAGGAGGTGGAGCAGGTCATCCACCAATCGGAGGAACGGTGGTTCAAGACCATTTGTTGTGTCATGTGTCCTTGAGCAAGATACTGAATAAATAACATTTAGTTTAATCCATACGCAAAAAGAAATGTAAGAACTAGGACTATTATATTATTAACTATTATAATTATCTTATAATTATCTGCTGTCTCTGTCTGCGGGGTGTCTCTTGTTTTTCCGTGGGGCTAGCTCTATTAACACAAAGTGAGGGACTGACACCATTGATCAGTCGAGTGTTGGACCTGATTGTGTGTCACTTTGGAGAGAGTCAAGCTAGCTGTTTCCTCCTGCTTCCAGTCTTTATGCTAAGCTAGGCTAATCACCTATGATATGAGCGAGGTTCCAGTCCTACTCTGCTAACTTCAGGTTACAGTCCATGTTCTTGCAGAGCTTATTGCACTTCCCCGATGATCACTTGTCAATCAAAATTGTGAGGCGGAAACTGTGAGGCTTTGTTTTCCATAGAACTTGGGATACACGTGTTGATGGTGCTTTTTACAGTCTCTTCAGCCATGGAAGGAAGAGCCTCCATGACCTGTCTCTATCAGTTAGGTGTTTCTATATTTCATCTGGCCCTCAAGAGCAGCGAAACAGATTTTGTGCATATGAAAATGTCACAGTTATTACTTCAACATGTTTCCTCTCTTTTCATTTTAGACTTTATTCCTGGCTAAGAAGGACTGTAGGAATCCGCCATGACTGTATCAGTGAATTAAATCTCGCTGATGAAATAATTGCGCTTCAGTTCTGACAATCGGTTGCAGCTACGCGGCCGATCTGAAGTTTATCTGACATGTGAAAAGAAAATCTGATTTACTTTTTTTTCCCCCGAGGCAGATCTAGAGCCCGCAGAGGTTTTGACGGAAACAGAAGCCGGCCTGTCCTTCCTAACCTGGGCAGATCAGTCATTCCCCCCTTTTTGCTCACAGCAAGTCAAACTGAAGCCTCTGCCTTGTGGCTCATCCATCAACCTCCCCTGCCTCCTCCACAGCACGAAGCCCTGATGCCATTGCCTGCTGAGCCGTATTTCATAAGGAAACATCAACACTGCCAGTGAAATGTTGCTTCTCTTTACGAGTCTTGATATACAGTGTGTAACTGTGGGAAACCCAATTGAGAGGAAAATGAGCCCCTGCACTACGAAGCAGGAGGCATATGCAGTATGCTTAAAATAATACGTTTTTAGACCTGATGTTTTATGAGTCGTCTCATACTTCTTATAACTTCCAAATTCCGTCAAGATCCTTTGAAGCAAAAGGCGTAATGTGAAATCTTACACATACATACATACATACATACCTGGATGATTCCTTCTGGGGGTTACAGAGGGAGCATATTTCATGCGCAGGAATGTAAAAGTAATGAAAGGCCGGGACATTTTTGGAAATCTGACTAATTCCAAATCAAGCAAACATCCCTCAAAGGTTTTCCCATTTTTTTATCCCGTTTGAAGAATCATGGCTGTCTTGGACCAAAATAAAGCCTCTGTTTGCCCATCCTGGCTGCTTTCTACATATCATTTGGCTGCGGTTGAAATCAGCAGACAACCAGATGTGCTCCTTTTTAGTTTGTTTTGGGAGTTTTTTTAGGGGGGGAGGGGCATTATGGAGTACGCCCTATGGGGAAACACAGTATACCTGGTCTGTGTGGTTCAGATTATTATATAAGACTGTTATATAACCTGCCTGAACAGATAAACACAGCCCACCAGTATAGTTTATAACCCAGCTGGGTGCATTGAAGGGTTGGAGCGCCTACAAGCAAATCAATCATTTGGTGTGAATTTACAATTCTTAAGTGGAAAGCCAATGTGGTCAGCAGTGAAAATATCTGCTGTTGCTGATTTCACTTTCCGAGCCTGGCGATCAAAGCCAGGAGTGGGATCAGAGCTCCAGTCACTTTGGGCTAAGAAGATCCATATGCCAGCAGGAGCAGGGGCCCGACTTTTCCAGGTTCCCCTCTGTGTTTTCCCATGGCCCCTCAGTGGACAAGCTTCTTGCAGCATTTTGAAAAGCACAGCCCATCCTCCACACCCCTTGTTAACAGTCAGTGGCCCCATTTGGTACAGTTGCCATTAATATTTATGAGAGGAGAGCTCCTCGCTGGGGCCCAAGGGTGACAAACAGTGTGACCTTTCAGACGGCCAGTGTTTACTGTGGCTGTCAGGAAGCCGGTCGGATGAGGGAAGAAAGCACCCCCGCCCATCTTCCCCTTAAACCAAATGAAAGCAGGCTGGTGTTTGGCCTGAGCAGATGTTGGTATGATACCATTAGGTCTTTTTTTCTTTTTTTAGCCTTTAGATGAAGTCCTGACATCGGCTCCAGCAGTTGTGCGGAAGCCTGTGAGATGAAATCATTCATTTCAGATAATAAAATAGAACCGACCTCTCTGTGCCACTGCAAGACGTGACATTTCCATTCAGCAAATCTTTCCCAAAATTGTGTCGTGCGCTCACACGGTGTCTCTTTTTGTTTATAGTCTACACCCTCAGTGGTCTGGGACTCTCTCTTAAAAATACAGTTCATTATTTTCAGTCTGGGAGTGACTCAACAGAATTTGGTGCTCAGCCGTCTGTGTTCCAACCCTTATTTGTCATGAAAACACAGACCGAGGCTTCTCTTCGACGTCTGTGATGTTGTCTGTAAATTATAGGTTACTCGCTAATTTGTTCAAATAAAGCGGTGAGAGCCGTGCATCCATAGAAGAACATTTCAGTTCTGCTTGTTTTGGAAAAATAAATTCAGCTACTGAAGGAATTATACAGTGTGTGTCAGTCCAGGAAAATTATGACTTGCTTGACTTTGTTGATTGATTCATCACTGAGGTTCCCTTTATGGGGAGACTGGTGAGATTTTATTTCTGTCCAATTGACCTGAAATTTTAAATCCGAAAAGAAAATGTTGACTTTATGTGGTTTCTCTGTAGTTTATAATAGAAAAATTACAATCTATTTTTTTCTTTGTGACAACTGGAATCAAAGCTTTTCCAGACGATTTCACATTATGCTCTCGTGGGTGGATAAGAAATTGTTTTGTGCTCTCCTGTCCACCCTCTTAAGTTGAAAGCCATCCAGAGTGAGTTCATTAAGCCACATCTCTGTGATGCTACTCTCTCGATATTCTCCCTTAGTTATCTCCACCCCGTCTTATTGCGGAGAGAATATGTTCCCCAACGATAACAGGCCCATGGTTTGTACCGTCTTTTTTTGGTCCTTAGATCCGGCTCTGCATCCCCGTCTTCTTCTCCTCACTCACTCAGCAGGGATCGCTAGCGTTGCCTAGCACTAACAGCTGTTCTCGAGTATAAACAAGAGAGCGTTGGCTTTTTTTTTTTTCGAATGGGTCACCCGGTGTTGTCATGAAGTAGTCCGTATGACAGAAAAAGGCATAGGCATATCATTAATCTCCATAGTTCCAAGTCTTCCTCCAAGACAACCTCACCACAAGGTCCATTTAGTAGCTGTTCTGGAGCTTTCGATTTTATCACAGAGTAAAAATTGTAATTTGTCTGGGCATATATGACTTATTATCCACTTGATCTTCAGTTTTGGTGAGACTATTATCTCAACTGCTATTTTCAAACTAAGCCTCAACATTTTGAGCGCTTAAAATCAACTCAAGTCAACTCAAATGGGCGAACACATGTGCTAAAGACATTTTTTTTAAGTTATTGGATTTTTATACTCTCACACAAATGTCATGGATTGTCACGCCTCCTAATAGAAATTACTCAGTGAACATGTTTTTATCTAATTAGTGGCACAAAAAAATGCACCAGAATCCAAGGTGGACGCGTAGTTCTAACTACCCTCCGCACGGTACAAGCAGCCCCTTTGCATTTCAGGGCAACAAATAAACATCACCATGGTGAAGCCGCTCTGAATATCCGCAGATCCTACAAATAGAAATCCTGTGAGTTCCTGGGAATCGCTTGCTAACGACATGATGATGGATGGAGCCATGCCACCCAGTCCAGTAAAACAGCTTTATGAGAAAAACTTCAACACCACTTCCTTCATTCTTCAGCTGTAAAGACTGAAATTAGTATCAATATGATTCAATCACACTTGAACAGAAGAATTTTATTTGTTTTTATTATATCTCAATCGTGGATTTTTCTGCATGTGGTAATTTTATGGAACTTTAATGGGAGACATACTCTCCACTTTCTTTGATATAAAATATGTCTTGATTTATAGACTTCCCACTCTAATTTCCCCTAAACTCTACCTCCCATGATAAATACTTCTTTAACATCTTTCTTCAAACACGCTCTTGAAAGTTCACTGCGTTCATCTTTGTTTGAGAAGAATCAGCCGTCCATGAAGCATCTGAGGATAAATTTGTTTTTCTAATACAATCTCCCCAGGCAGCCAATATACCAGATAGGGAGCTGAGAGTTGACAACAGCAAACTGTTTGTTACACTGGAGACCACTCTTGGCTTCACGCTTATCCTGACCCTTCCCATCATCCCCCCAGGTGGAATCAGTCACCACTAAAGAAGACATTCCCATAATCTCATCAGCACAACATGCAAACCTACTGCATCCCACGCTGTGATCATCAGACAGAGATTACTATTCACAGTAGACCAACACAGAAAAAGAGGAGGGGGGGAAAAAAATGATAACGGGATCTTTTTGAGCTCCAATGGCTGAACCCAGATGGGCCCACCCACGTAGAAGAAGTCGGGTGGTGGTGGAGGGGTAGTCAGGGGCGAGGTGAGAAGGCCAAGCTGCTGAGAGCTGGTGTGCACCGTGGAACAGTATGAACCACAGTGTTTACCACAGTGTCGGATTTATCTGTGGTATTTGTCCAGGAAAAACAAAACTGTGGCTACCTTGCCTTATCGAAGGTGCATGAAAACCTGGAGGAACTGTTTTGGTGTCGAAAAAGTTCATCTTTGATGCATAAAGTCTATATCAAACAAGCAACAAGCCTCCAGCACAACAATTTCTCCATGATAATTGGACATTTTGTGCAAAAAAAACACTGTATCTACAGGTACGATAGCCGCTCAGTCAGGCTGCAGCCGTAGAAGCAGCAGAGTTGAATGCTAATGTTAGCATGCTACGATGCTCGCAGTACCAGTGTTTAAATGGTTTAATGTTTGATGGGAATGTCCATTAGTTTTGCAGGATTTTGACAGGATGATGGCGCCACATGGACGGGATTACCAGGAGTTCTTACAGCGAATCCTGAGAAGAAAATGAATGTCAGAAATTCATAAGGCTCCACATCTAATGAGATATTTCAGTCTAAACCAAATATTTTGCTAGAGTAGCTAAAGTATTAACTTTCATCAAGATTAATCTTGAACACATTTACAACTTGCTGCTGTTTGTTAATTAATATTACACTTTTTCCAGAGACGTTCCTCACAGCTCCCTGGTTGACTCTTGAGGTCTGGCCACCAGACGCAGAAATCACTGGTTTGTTAAAGATACGACAAGCTCTGTCTGAGTTGCGACTTTAATGTGTGTTTATTCCAGTGGAACTCTCCGGGGGAGTCCTATGTTTCTTGAGTGTTGCTGTAGCAGTTTGGAAACAAGTCTGACAGCTAATCCAGGAGGGGAAATTTCCCTTGTCGCTTTTATATCGCATCCCTTAATCATCCTGACAGACACTTTCTTTCCAAATTAGCATCCATAAAGAAATCAGTAAGCGCTTCACCCAAGTGCTCCAGCATTTGAAGTTCTTTCTGTTTCCATCAGGAGCAATAGTAAACAGGTGTGTCCCAGCTACATGCCATTTCATGCTCTACTAAATTTCAAGAAGTCATCCTCCATGCAAAAGTAATTTGGATAAAATGTCCTAGCGGGAGAAATGAAGGTCTAAGTGAGGATGAAATACTGAACTGTTTCGATCATCCAGGAAGTAAAGTACTGGAATGCATCATTACATTTGCTGAAAAGCCAGCAGTCCCATTTCACCACCTGGTCCTCAGCTGCCCCCTCAGAGCTCAACTCATCCAAGACAAGCAACAGCAATCTCCCCTTTCTGAATGAGGCCAAGGAAACCCCTTGTCGGATGCACAAGTGGAAGGAAATGGCTAATGTATAGGCTCGGGCTCAGGGGAATCCGTTAAAACGCAGAGCTCGAACAAGGACGTGTTTGTCAAGCCAGTTGGTGTCTGGCTGATGGAACACAGACAACACTATAAGGAGTTTGTGTGTGATCAAGAAAGATAGACACAGGGAGATCTTTAGAGGCGCAGAAACTGAGACAGTGAGATACAGAGAATGGAGATAGGGTATGCATTCATGACGCACATCCCCAATCTAATTTGAGTCAACTGGAGCATATTTAAACAGTCCTCATCTTACAGCTGTGAACTTCGGAGAAAGTGCAAAGAAAGACCAATGTACCACATCTTTCCATTTTGACATTTTTTAATGATTTAAAAACAAATACCCTGACCCTGGATATAGAAATATACAGTAACCTGGATGAAAAGGTTTCAAAAACAATTCTTACATAGCAACTACTATAAAGACGTTGGTCGATTTTCAGGCACTTGGAACCATATACAGTCTTTGTTTATCATGCTACACAAGAAAGTATTTCTTTGGTCCTTTTTCCCTCCCAGTCAGGTCAGCTGTAACCACAGACAGAACGAAAAAAAAAACAGCTTTCTGGTTTCGTATGTATTTACATTTCATTAAAGACCCAATACAAGTTTCCATCAGACAAGAAACAGAACTGGCAAAGTTCCTCTGTCACATATCGAACCTTCATATTTTCCCATACATGTCCACATTGATTATGAAACGACAAAAGAATAAAATGGTATAATTATAATGGCTCGAATGAGATTTTTTTTTTTTTTTACAGCAGTATTAATCAATATAACTTAGTGGAATGGTTTTTATATAAGATTTGGCAAAAAATAAATGATACATTAGGTCCTTTTTGTCCATGATGGGCCTCAAACCAAAAAAGCCCCATTGCTACAGAGGTACTGAGCGCTCTAATGAATGCTCAGCTTATATCAATGTAAAGTTAAAAAGCTCTCCACGCACATCCTAAAAGTCATTGCTCAGCTGCAAGGCAGCCACGTTTGATAAGAGTTACTGCATGCAGCCATGGGTGACTGAACTTGTGCGACATAGTAATTGCTGAAATTGACATCCCTGACGTAGGGAGCGGGCTGGTAGTAGCAGGTGATGTTGGACAGAGCGGGGATAGCGTTCTGTTCGGCCATTACGCGCAGTGCCAGGGCGGAAATCAGTGCCAGCGTCTGTCTGCGCTCGTGGCCCATCAGACAGACAGTGCTCTCGTCCACCACCTGCCTCAGCGTCACCAGGTACTCAGTACCGCTTGTGCTCTATGCCCGCAAAGTGGTTCTGCAGGTACGCCTCCAGTTTCCTCTGCTGCTCGCTTATGTCGGGGAAGTCGATGAAGAAGCGCGAGCACATGTAGCGCTGCATCTGTTTGATTTGAGACTCAGAGGAAGGCCGGAAGCCGCGCACCAGCAGGTGGCAGTACTTGAGCAGCCCGCCGCCCCGGATCTCTTCTGGGCTGCGGGTGGCAATAGTCCTGGAGTGGAGGTGACCCAGAGCTTCCTCAAAGTCCCCGTACATGCTTTCCCCCTGCACTGTAGGGTGGAAGGTCTCGGACATGGCCGTCTCCGAGCAGCGGTCGAAGAGCAGCAATGAGTCCAGAGTGATCTGGAAGGAGTCAACACTGAACTCAAACTGCCTTCTCAGGGAGTCCACAAACTTCAGTTCCACATTCTTGCCGGTGTTGTTGGACAGCGAGATGAGGCTCCAGCGGTCCGTGTCGTTGCAAACTTTCACCAGTTTCTGCACGTATGCTTCCTTCAGGGCAAGGGCTGTGATTCGGTCCCTGCATACCCCTTCAGGCAAGAAGTCCACCAGGCAGTCCAGCACCACGTCCTTCACCAGCCGGAAAGTTTTGTCATCAGTGAGACTCAGGCCAAAAATCAGGTCCAGGTCTTTGTAGCCAAGGCCATTGTCCTCGTGGAGCACGTGGCTGGCCGCTGAACCGTTCAGCTTGACGTCACGGACCACCACACCCCGCTCCTCCAGTCGAGCCCTGACCACCTGAAAGATACGGAGACGGAAGAAAAACTGAGTGCTCGGTGTCCACAAAAAGATAGCAATCACAAGAGGCAAGTAGGTACATGCAAAGACGGAGCTGCTCTCTCCTTATGAGGCAAAATAAAGTCAATCGGAGGTGCTGTCATCTGAACATAATGTGTACATGCTTGCTTTCACAAGCCTGTAGTACCCCAGTCTTCCATAATGCATGGTATGTGATAAATTTAAGTATTTAGTCACTTCTTTTTTTTGGAATATGAATACAGAGGCCATATGCAATGGAATATTCTTAAAGCCGGCAGACTTGCGGTGTCGTGCTTCAGGATGCTTTGTCAACAAAGTGTCTCGTTAGAGGCTGTAATCCTTCACTCAGAAGATGGTGTCATTAACCATAACCGATCCCATTGCTTCAGGGTGACCAGTGCCCTACATACCGTACAGTACACCTCATAATGAGCTGACTTAGCCTCATATCTTCATGTGTGAAGCACAAGCAACATCAGCACTGCCGAGATAAACTGAAATCAACAAGTCGGTGCTTGTCCGCTGTAAGAGGCTCTGAAACTTAATAAAAGAACAGTTCAGCTGTGAACTTTTAAACTCGTGGCCTATGATCATGTTGAGAAAACGTGCTGTCATGTAAACACTCTTGTTGCACCGTCGTGATACTCGCGGAAACTGCTGAGCTACAGACAGCTGAGATGTTTACGCTTCCTGTCTGTTGCATCACTCAGATGACACACAAAGAGGAGGAAAAACCGCCAAACAACGCCAATTGTGAAGGAATTGAAAATACAGCTGTCTGTTACAAAGAAACTCTCAGCGAGCCACATTGGCCCTACCATCTATCCATGAATACAGACAGACATCTTTCCAGACAGATGGTCCTATAACTATTTATTTTAGAGTCTGAGATACACTAATGCAACTTTTTAGCTTAATATAAAAACTCCCCTTTTTAAGTCACCAAAGGATTTCATGTGTCAGTGTGGGATAAACTAATCCGATTTCAATCTGATGTTGTTAGATTTTTAGCAACCGTGGCTGCAACTAGCCACAATCGATCTCTGCAAAGAGAAACCAAAAAAAAAACACCTAAAAACATGCCTGAAGATCAAATTTACGCATCGTGTCGTTCTGTTTAATCAGTACACAAACACAAATGTGGATCTGGGGTTAGTTACGGTGCGCAAACCAAAGGCTGTGCTCGCCAACTGCATCTGGCAATCTGCACGTTAGCCTAAGTCGAGATATAGTTATGTATATAGCAGACCACTAGAGTCACAAGTCATTTTCATGCATTTCTGTTTGTGCAGGGGTTAAACAAACGAGATCGCACGTGTAAATAAGACAAGTTTAGAGGTGCTGGCAGGTATGTTTTTTTTTTTCAACTTAAACAGAGCTATTCTGGCTCTCCATTGTTTATGCGTAGCTAGGGTAACACGCCTGAGCCAGTCCTGTACTTAACACACAGACATAACTAAAGGTTACGATACAACGTATTTCAAGTCAAACTTGTAAGAATAAACCTATGTAGAGAAGACGTTCTACCACAAAGAAAGTTTATATGCCACTTTTCTGTCACCCAAACGCTAAAAAGGGACCCTCAAGAATATTAACATAACGTTAATACAAAGTCCAGATGCTTTGGAGAATGACATTGCCCAGAGTTTCACAGAGCACTGGACAACATTGCAGAGGAGGGTTTTTTTTAACCATCCAGCAAGGGAAACCCACAGCGCTATTTGCTCTGACCTCACACTTAAACAGTTGGTCCCAGTTAACAGCACGCCATAATCTGTCTGTCTAGGGGTCCCGAACCGAGCATACGAGGAAGCACACCATTCCCATCCTTCAGCACTCATAAAACAGGCGAGTACATTTCCCACGACGCACCAGCACCTGGTGAGCCGAGCGAAGGGAGACACTTCCGCCGACGTTAGAGCAAAAAAGGCCTTGTAAAAAGAGCCGCAAACACACCAGACTGTCTGGTGTTGACAACGCCTTGGCGACACATAACAGTCTCTCCACTTTCCTTCTCCAGTCTCAATCGTTTCCTTGAGTATTTCATTTAAGCTGCGGCCTGAATGTGTTTTTATTATGGCAGTTTGAAATGACCCAGCCATTTACCAGCCCATGGTCCCCTGGACGCCAATAAGAGCTCTGCTCTGGGCAGTGAGTCAGATGATCGTTCTGCCAAGAAAATGGCGACAGGGAGTGAAGAGTTACGAGTCTCCGACCTTCGTGTTCACTCCAAAACTAACCCAGCCAGTCAGTCGTACAGTAGCTTGGCAGGCGGCGGGGGGATGATGATTGTTTTTCCTCTGATTTGAAAAGCTTACTTGAATTTCCTATGCACGGGTGGTCATTTCACCTGTATGCTTAGACCGGAGTGGGGCTTTTATGTGACGCCACTATACCCCTGCGTGACGGATGTTTTCAATAGAGGATTTGTCTGCTTTCAAGGTCTGACTCTTTGACTTTAGGATAGGATTTTATCCAAGGAGTCCATCTGGGGAGAATTTTGTGGTCTTAGATCTCGGAGCCAGCCATGTAAGATAAAAACTGGTGAGAGTGAGAAGAGTCATCCTCACATTGTTAATGTTATCGTGATTTATTGGTGCAAAAAAGATATTCCTCATCTTGCTGGGTGCTCCTGCCAGGATGTTAAATACTGAGGCCAAAAGCCCAATCTCCATCCAGTTTACCCACTGACCCCAAATTCTTGACTTTAATATCTCAATAGGAAGGTCTAAATGTTTTATGGTAATTTTTCTTGGTCTAAAAGTAGTCGTGTTTAAAGAATTTAGATTCTAAACACCCATGGTGTATGGGTTCTTAATTATAGTAAGCAAATTGAAGATCCAGAGGAAAAACTACACGCCTTGGTGTCCTCAATAGCTGCCAACTGGTCACACAGGAAGTGATGTTTTGGAAGTTTTATTTTGCAGCCAATTTGGACCGAAAAAAACCCGCCACCAAACCTCAAATTTCATCAGTGGAAAATCTAGTCAAGGAGATACTATTTAGCACCACTCAATATTTGATCTCTGATCAAAACTGAAAGCAAACCGCCAAATAAAAATAATTCCCAAACCATCTAAACTAAATGTTCCTCCTCTTGGGAGCATTGGGAGCATGTGGTGTCTTCGTGTTGCTCTTTCTCAACAATAGCCTAGTGAGGAGTTGGTTTACATTCTGGCGGGGGCCACAGTGGAGTCAGGCGACTGGTCTTCACTTACCACAGTGATACGTTGTCAAGCCTGACCCACAAGCCCAGTGTTATTACAGGCACTAATCCACTCCTCACATTCGGCTTCAGATAACAGGCCACTTTCTTCCATTCGGGAAATGGAGTACTACTTCCAGTTTGGAAAAAAGACCCAAAAAAGGGGGGGGGGCGATGATTAAAGCAGAGATGCGACCTATCTCAAACATGTGCTGGAGACACAAGAATTTAGTTTAAATATGATAGCCTGCAGAGCTGGAATAAAAGACGATCCCTTTGGTGGCCAACACAAACACATCAACCTTCATACCTCCGCCTCGCCACACAAACCCACTCAACAAATTACGTAACCTGTGACACACAAGTCAGATATCTGTGTTCTTCATCATGCGGTGGGATGCTGCCATGTATGCACATAGGGTACATATATGTCCGATATACCCTGCTGAGGGAACACGTATGGTCACCAAATACTCTGAGTGCGGTTTGATGACTGTCAACATTAAATGAAAGTGAGAGCACGGAGGTGTAAGTAACAGTCAAGAGTTTTTTCCTTCACTGCTCCCGTGGCTCACTCACAACCAGACCACAAACAGATGTTATTTAAATGTGGAGCTCAGACAAACCCACCATTGAGAGGGGGCTCCTCCGACTCTCTGGGAGTGTGATCCGTTGGTCACCTTACCCAGTATGTGACGACAGATTTGGCTACTAAATCATCTCTATCTGTCTCAGGTAGACAAGCACCGGTCTGGTGCTCAAGCTAAAAATAAATGGCATTAAAGGAGCAGACTGGTGGTTTCATGCGTTTTAGCCCATTTAGCATGAATCACGGATACCTCACATTACTGTCAACCATTTTCCAAAACATATCATAGTGGTTTAGATCTCTGAGTGTGTTTTTCCTTCCTTCCAGGCAGCCATTGGTTTCCATTCATGTCCATATGGTATGAAAATCAACTTGCAGAGACATGAAACCTGGTTGACATATTGCATGACAGAGAACATGGCGTCTACATTTATTTCTGTCAAAAGAGTTTTATCTCCACAGTCTATACATACAGGTGCATTGTGCCAACGAAATTCGCAAATGGTCAACAGTAATGTGGAAAGTATATCTCGAGGAGTGCAGGGCTTGGTCCTGGAGTTTGTGACCTGAGGCAGATTTTTTTTTTTTTTTAATCAAAGGCTAATTGAAACTTCGCCACCAAAAAAACTTGTTTTCTTGGGGTGTCGATTAGCTCAGTCGGTAGAGCATCTGCCCCATGTATGAAGGCTGAGCAGCACCCCAGGGTTTGAAGCAGCCCTTCGTCCAACTCTCTCTCCTCCCCACATTCCTGTCACTCTTCAGCTATCGCTGTCAAAAATAAAGCTTGAAAAAGTTCAAAAAGAAGATGTTTTCTTAAGCTAAGAATCAACTCTGGATTACTAAAATGTTTATCTTAGTATGTTGGGTAATGTCATACCAACATACTAACACGTTAGCCCTCCAAACAGGACAGACACCGGAGACAGAGAGAAACCTTTGGTGCCTCTCATCAGATCCTGGGTAAGTAAGCTGCGGGCTAATTTTCCTTTGCAAAATGTTGCTCAGGCTCATGGAAAGAAAAATGTTTGGGGTCCCTGTTGTCTACTACAGGACTGTGTAATGAAGGAAAGACATTGGTGGGGATGTTCAGAGCAGATGGAGGGGGCCTCCTTGATTATAGAGGTCCTTGAAATGTTGTGTCTGTAAAGGGGGCTTTCTTCCATGCGGGATCACCAGCAGAAAATATGAATCACTCCTGTGAAATATGAACCTGGTCCACAGGCAAAGACATTTAAATAATGTCCAGGAAAACTGCAACCCGGCCAATCCCCTATAGGATTCATTACGAGTACTGTAAGTCTGTCATTATCTCTCACTCCTTTTCACAGGAGCTGTGAAAAGGAGAAGCGGGGAGCATTAAGTGAGCTAGTGGAAAAGTGCAGTCACGGCGTTAGATCATCTCGACCCGTGCGCGCGGCGATGAGTGATCGAAGTGTCTTTTTTGTGACTGACACAAATCCTCAAAGCTGCAAAACAATGCGTTTCATCTGCGCGTCAACACAACAGGTGAGAAAGAAGCTGTTGGGTTCAGGTTTAGCCACACCGTCGGAGCAACAAGTGATCTTTATTATTTTTAAGGAGCATCCACTGAAAAGTGTCCATACATGTTTTAAAATCTTCAATAATCTAGAGACATAACTTTAGGTTATTAAGTCACTCCAGATAATGACTGTACACATGAACAAGTTATCTTTTTTTGATGCTTACTACAGCTCTTGGACTATTTCACCCCATTTTATACATTGTTGGCACCTTGTTAAAGTTTGATTTGCAGGCACGAGTGTTTCTTTAGTTAGTAAAATCATAGAAATTATCATCATCCAGTGAAGAAGCCTAAAAAAATCTGTTCAAACTAACAAAAGTTTTACGATTTCTCACCAAAAAGGACATTTTTTTCATATCTTACTGATTGCTTCCCATCACAGGTGCCATGTGCGCTCCTGGAGACGTTATTTTTAAAGGGGCGAATGGTAAAAGACAGTCAGATCATAGACCGTGGTCTCACCTGGACGATCTGCCTGGGCTGCACGGACAGCGTGGGGAAGTTCCCGCGGCCGTGGATCGGGACGCTCTCGCCCAGGATGGAGTCCAAACGCCGCACCTGATCCCAAGACAGCACGCTGACTCGCCGACTCTGCTCCGAGGCATCACCGGAGGACATGACGACCGGACTGAACGGGATGTCCACAATTGTGTGCGTGTGTGTATGTGTGTAGCAGTCGCAGCGCAATCCCACTCCCAAGAAGAGCCGGTGGTGTTTTTTGGGATAACTGTGGATGTAGAAAAACACACACACACACACAGAGCGTCTCCTCTTTCTTTTCACAAAACTCCTAAATGTAATAAAGTGATGGGAAGTGTTAGTAGAATATCATCACATCTCCACAGCAGAAACTTGCGGTCCGTCTCCTCCTCTGTCTGCACTGACTCTGGCCAGATTAGAGCCGCCTCTGGTTTTTTACCGAGCTGGGATTAACAGGAGCCTTCCTATTGGCTGGCCAGAGATTTATGGACGCTACTACATACACTCAGCCTACACATGCATACACACACACACACACACACACACACACACACACACACACACACGCACGCACACACGAACGCGCGCGCACACATTTCCCATGCGTCAGATGAGAGGTTCAAGGACTGTAGGAAATATGGTAATTACCAGTTAAGCGCAATTAAAGGACGCGGGGGTTCTCTGGCATGCAGCTAAAAAAAAACAAAGTTCATGCCTCCCACCTCAGGGATTTCAGTAATCGCTAGCAATTACAGAGCAGCTAAAACTAATAAAAAATAATAATAATAAACAATTAGCACTTTTATTGTGTACTACAAAGCAATGTGAATGGAAGAGGTGCAAAAAAACGACACATTAAATGTAAAACATTATATATAAATAATAAAAGATCTTTAATCATAACAGAAAGAGCTTTGAAATTGACAGATTTGCACAATGCACATGCGGTCACCGTTGCAACCTCGCTGCAACACAAAATATTTGTGATCAAGTAAGCGGCAGTCCTGCTGGAAGTCTGAAAATACATGATGTGCTAAGATATGAACGTTCAGAAATGTTGCCAACTCAAGTGTTGCACGGGGAACGTCGATGCCAAAACACAAAGACACAAACGTCTATTGTAAAGAAATGGTGGAGGATGTCTTCTTAGAAAGGTCGACATCAGTCATTTGAGGAAGTGTCCTGAAACAACATCTGTTTGTGCTCAGACGCAGGAAAGCAGGAAGTAAGCTGTCAGTGTGTGGGCTGATGTTTTAATCTTCCATCACTGTAACAACGTTTTTATTATCAAGCACTTATTTTAATCCAAACCAGAATTTGAAAGTTGTATTGAATCGACTTGATCTTTTGGATTCCTGCCTAAGCCTACCTGGAACGATTGTGCCGTCTTGCCGATAGGTGTCGTTGCACGGGGCATGGACAAGTGCTTGAATTGGAGGACTCGTTGTGACTGTTTGATGGATGAAGTTAAGGTCCAAAGTTAGTTTTTTTGATCCTCTGGTCAGGAGTAAAAACAGATGTTAAGCTATCTCATTAGATAAGAGAACCACCTGCTGTGGTACTGACCACTGCCGTGTGTCTCAGTCCAACTATCAAGGGGACACTGAGAAACTCTTCATTGTGTAAAACGATTGCTTCATCTCGTACTATTAATCTAGTCTCTCTTGTTTTTCCTCGAAGAGGAAATCACATAATTCACCTGGTGACACTGTACCGTAAAACAAAAGGTCATAATGGAGAGAGGCTCATTCTTTCCTGGATGTTGTGATTGACCAATAGACCTGTTTTATGGAGGTTTCAGAACAGCCAAGAGCATTTTCGACCGCTGTGGAATGAGAATGAATCAAGTGTCAGTCTGATCATATGATTGCCTTGTCATCATGCATCGTTGAATTTCAAGAAGAGGCTGCTTAGTATAGAAAACTAAACGAAAGAGGCAGATGGAGGGGAAACTCGCTTGAACAAGAATGATAGTGTGCAACTTTTATAAGAATGCTCTAAATACTGGATGTCATTCAGAAGAGACTGAGCTGTCACTCCAGGATTTATGTTCATGATGTGTGTGTGTGTGTGTGAGAGAGAGAGGCCTAGAGGGTGAATTGTTTCTCACACATGCAAAAGGTATCTGCTTGTGACTTACAAATGATAGCCCATAACATGCAAAATGCATACAGGGCTGTCACAATATCACAACACGGGGTGTTAAATTGAGAAGGTTACTTGAAAACTCCAATTATTGACACTGCCTCCAGACCATGAGGCAAGCTAACACGTCTTGGACCAGTCTGCATACTCAACACAGAGAAATCAACTTGTATAAATCCATCGAACTTCTGAGTTTTAATATGCTTCTGTTGTGATTGAAGTGTGTCTACATATCGAGGCCAAATTATTCTATTTGTCAAACAAGTCTGGTGGCTTTGAATACAGTGACTGGTTATACAAAAATATCCTACCCTTTCACTAACATAACATTATGTTGTCAGACACCTACGATAACAATCCGAAGCAGCCAGTGGCAAAGACAAGTGTCTTTAGTTGATGTACCCTACATTGACGGTGCACAACGCAGAGAAAGCAGATATTGTGTCACCACAGGTGGACATGATAACAGAAACAATAGCTCATTTCCATTAAGTGTCCCTGTAAGAGTGACAATGAATCACCAGATACACAAGCAGGACCATCCCTTAAGAGGAATGCAACTATGATTAATGCACCTGCTGAGAGTTCAAAAGGTCCATCAAGTTAAGAAGTTCGGAAGTTAAATTTAAGTTTTCTCTGTGAGGTTTGTTCATTTCCTTGTTCAGGCTCACATTTAAAGGGTCATCGATTTTTTTTTTTTAAAGTTTTACTTCTCAGCGACACGTGGTTGGTTTCAACAGAAAATGAACAAGCTGTATAGCTTGTATAGATGCTATTGACATGGTTACCTGTTGTAAATATACTTTGCGCACAAGTGTGACTGCGAATTATGACTGACAGCTTAAAAACCAACATGTCAAAAGTTAGCATACATTTCAACCACACCAGTCAGCCCACAAGCGTGAGAACACCCTGTTGAACGTCATCCTGCACCTCATCATGCAAATATCAGGGCATTAGGAGAACCTGTTTTCGCTCTATTTCTGTGCATATTTTACGCAACAGCAACAATCTTGTCTGCTAACATAAAGAGGCGAGCAGCGTCACTGTTATGTAACTCCATAGGTTCTGGTCTCTTCTTTTCCACTTACGACTACAGCGACTTTTCTGCCTGGAAGGAAAGAATGTGTTAATGTCTCGCAGATTACCCACACACACACACCCACACACACACACACAGGGGCTATAGTAGAATAATGGCAATGACAGGTTAAACAGTGACATTTCGAGCTAGCCTTTTGTTAAAGGTGATGAATGCAGATTGCAACAGATCTGCTGATCTTATCAGACGCATTTCCAGCTATTAACACCTTGACATTCAGTTAGATTTCGCTCGTAACATTTGTATTAGCAACTCCATTTCCACCGCCCTGCCAATCACAACTCAGCCTTATTAATAAATCATATGGAGTCCATTACCAGAATTATACAGAACGATTAACATTCTCATTCAGATGTTTCGGTGTGTGTGTGTGTGTGTGTGCATGGCGTGCAGACTTGGTTCTGCTTTGAGAATGACAAAAAGAAGTGTCGGAGACAAATCGACTTCAGCTGTCTGGCCCTTTGTGTTACATCACGGCCGTTCCTGAGGCACACATGTGTGACGCGAATGTGTCAGTCAGCTGACCATTTGATGTTTTCATTCACTGCCTCTCTTACGTAACGGCCTGTGTGCGTGTGTCTGTTTATGTCCACATGGAAACTCTAGGGCCATACCGCCCCGCTAATATGATCACTCCAGTAAATATAACATTTACTGCTAGCTGCCGTTCCGGGAAAATGTGCTGTATGTACGCAGGATTTTGTGAACTGTTACCTCCTACTTTGTGGCTCTGCCTTCATAACACTGAAGGGGATGATTATGATGAAGTCTGCTCTGCTTCAAGCAGCATTTCCCTTCACATTATCATACTATTATTAGCAATAAGATAAATCAAAAAATATGAAATCCAACCAAACACATATTTTTGTCATGACTGTAGCACAAACGTCTCGGTAATGTGAAACGGTGTTGCTCATAGTGACAAACCCACAGAGAATTGTCACCTGACTCTGCAGTTCCTCACAGCTTGAAAGAGCTTTGTCGTGTTTAGTGCCTGTTTATAGGTCATTGTTTTTAGGTTTTCCCGATCCCACAGACCACTTTGGACAGACGGAATTAACTAGCTCGTCAAAGAAAGTGGAGTATTTAGAAGCTAAAGAGCAAGACATTTTTTTTTCCCAGGAGTTGGAGGAGACCAAAATCAGAGCAAAAAGGACTGAATATTGGACTTCATCAGGTAGCCAGAGACACGACAGCGAATTAATGCTAATGTTGCATGATATCTGCTGGATGAATATAAAGGATCCTGTTTGCTAACAAGTTATTAACATTATTTCAACTGCTTTTTGGAGAAGACAACTGATTTTGTCTTCTCCGTAAATGTTTGCTTGCTGAGCTCCGGTTCTGGCACGACACTGGCTCTGTTACCTGTTAGCATATGCCCACGCGTTCAGCCTGAAAACCTCCTCTTCCCAGTGGTCCAAAACACCTGTGGTACAAACACTAACACTCCCGCTCACAGTCCGGGCAGCCCAGCTCGTAACTGAGCTAACTTTAGCTAACAGCAGCTATAGTTTAATTTATTGCCCAGAGTTGATGCAGAGCAGCTGGGGCAGATCAGAGGGAATTCAGAAAACAATTTCTCCATTAAATATGACCCAGTTTCACTAAAATAAGTGAAATAATTGGTGGTGTGTGATTTAGTGCCATGAAGCATTAGGGTGATTGCACCTGGAGCACAAACATGCATGCAAGATCACCTAAAGGCATATATGAAGAGCTTCTTGTTAAACAAAAAGGATCTTAGATATATATTTCTATTGATTTTATAATACTCTCAGACACTACAGACCTTAATCTGAGCCTGCAAATTCAAGTACTTTAGTGGACATACGTGAAGGGTTTGCAATTGCCCTAAAGGTTTACACGTTGCAGCATTTTTGCTCAATTCTTGACCAGTTTAAGAACAGTTGTTCCCATTAGACAAATAGAGTCCAGGTTGAAAAAGACCTATGTTTCTCTTTAACTCACTTACATGTAACATATTGCTGTGTTCATAACTTGTTTCCATTGTTCCAGCGGGGCCACAAAAAATAAGTTATTGCAGGTTTAAATGACTTGGATGTGGATTAGAGGAGAAATCCCCTCTTGTGACAAGATTAAACACCCCTGCTCTCAGTTACATTACACAGCCATAAAACGTTTCATGTCACTGCAAGCTGAGTTTTATATACCCGAGGGAAATGGTGGGGAATCAAACTAAAAACACGTGCTTTGCTTCAGAGAACGATTAGCAGTAATATGTAGTATATGCAATTTGAAGTTAATGGGCTAAAACGTGCAAAAACCACCAGTGTTTTTTCAAATGAGCCAACCATAATGCCTCAGAACTGCTACAAACAATTATCTTCTCAAACTACTTTCATCTGTATCTATAAGTTGGTTCTAGTGCAAGCCCTCTTATCGAAATATCAAGTCTAAGGTGTCCAACTTAAAGTGAAGTTACAGTGGCTTGTGAGCTGTATTAAGTAAGAAGGGACAGGCCTGTATGCAATTGTGAATCTGGAGAAAGCTTAATGAGGAAACCAAATGACTATCATGCTCCATTACCATGTTAAATGGTGTTTTTACATGCTGTTTAACATCAGAAATCATACCGCAACCCAGCAGTACATACTAATGGAAGTAAGTTCTTCCATTATTTCAAAGTGAGTAAGAAATTATAACTCCGTGACAAAGGGAAAAAACAGCTCTATTTCCTGGTCTGAAACCAATTTTTCTAAGTAAGCGGCATCTATTTTTGATCTGGATAGGTCTGTCTGTCTGCTTAATTAATGAAAGGCCGCACAAAAACAATTACATGTGCTTTGCAGGTTCACATGCTTCACATTCACGTGTGACTTTTTCACGAGGTTTACTGCCAAAACAATTATCGTCATTACCACCATTAGTTATATTTTTATTGTAATGATCAGCTATCATTGTGAGTATCTCTTCTGTCTCTCCCTCTCTAGATGGCCGCACACCAAGATCCGGGTGCTGCCCTTCTCAAGGAAGGAAGCGCTTGCTCTTGGTTGGGTCTCTGTAAATAACATTATAAAGAGGACAGTCTAGACCGGCTCTATATGAAAAAAGTCACAATGTAGCTTCAATTGAAAATGATATATAGCATTTTGAGGGATTGAGATTCCTTCAGGCTCTGAGGTTTTAACTATTGTACTTTTGTGGCAAACCAGCTTGTCAGCTGGTTAATGATAATACCTATGTCAGGATCATTTATTATAAATAATGTGTTTACTTAGTGGTTTTTTTTTGTGTGTTTTTGTAAGTGTTTTGCTGTTTTACTTGGACATTTACGTTTTTTTTTAATCATTTTTATTATCCTTTGCTGTAATTACAATACATATAATTAGCTGTTGTAACAATGTTACAATGTCAACACATTTAATTAAGGAAGGAGCAGAACACAATGTCCTGTCAGCTTGAATCAAAACAAGGTGTCAAAGTGTTAATTATTATTTTACTTTCTGTTGATAGTGAGGTGAGCACATATTTGTTTTAGGTGTGAGACATATAATACCAGGTCAGAACAGGATGTTATTATGGTTTGACCAAGAGCTGTCAATAAGTAGCAATAAATAGCAAATATTTTTAGGTTTTGACGTTATATGTCAGATATGTGTTAGAGATATATATACGTGAGTCTCATGATACCACTTTGTACCTCAAGAGGCCTCAATTTAGTGCCTAGTCTCTTCAGTCCAACAACACCAAGGCACCTCAGGCCTGGCCCCGCTGTAATTCTGGAGGTAGGCACTAACTGATGCCCAACTTCCCTCTTACTTCTCTCCAGTTTCACACCTCTCCTGTCCCCGCCAGAATCCCGGAGTCAGAGTCCTGGTTGGAGCCTCTGTAAATCACATTAATCCCATATTCCCTGTCAAACTGGCCTCTGTCGGTGTCGGAGGGTGTGCTCAGTCCCAGTCCAGCCGTGTTCACTTGGAGGCTGCTGAGCCCGGTTTCATTGCCTCCTTGGCCAGCTCCATTTCACTCCCTCAATGCTCTGTGCTCCTGGTTAGGGCAGAGTTGGCAGCTACAGTTAGCTATTAGCTACTTCAGCTTAACTTTTTGGTCATATGTCCTCTATTTGTTTGGCATATGAATTCGACAAGTGGCCAATTCTTGTATGTAGCTGCTAAACCGAGTTTAAATCAAAGTGAAGGCGAAGAGTGATATTTATCTTTAGTGCTGAATAGAAATCTTATTGATCTAATTTGTTTTACTCTCCTTAGTTATACCCAGGTCAGAGTATATACAAATTAAAAACATACATATATCACATGCTGGAAAGTAACACATATTAACGTATCCAGTATAAAATCATATAAATTGAAAAAGGGCCAACAAACATACAGAGTGTGTTTTACTTGGAATACACGCCGCATGATCGGTAGAGATCAAAACATACTTTATGAGGTGTAATGGTAGTAAAAAATAATGAATGCTCCATTAGGGGTAAAGCAATTTTCTCAACGGCATCAAACAACAGGTCTAGTTAGACATCTTGAAGTTTCAGTTCTACCCCAGTGTTGAGAAGCTGATGCTGGAGGCTGATACTGTGCACACTTACCTGCTCCTTTGAAGAAGCAGAGGGACTGCCTGTGGTCAACCCCCGGGGAATATGATGTGGCTTGTGTCAGGATTTCCACGATATTACAAGAAACACCTCCTGGGGTTTGATATTGTATCCCCCCGTGGAGTTTGGATTATAGCAGCTCCCCAGTCATTGGCTTTGTGGACTTCCTATCAGATTACAGCCCTATTCAGATGGGATTAGTTTTATAATGGCAGGTGGAGAAATGTAATCAAATGTAATCAGAGTACGGCTGTAATTTCTGTGCTGTCAAAATCTGCCCTGTTATTCAATGCACCTAAACCAGTAAACTACCTAGTTTCTTTGTCTGGTGTACAATGGCTAATTTGAATGTTTTGATGGTGACAGCATCCAAGTACAAAGACATGCAGGCTGTTTTAAACTATACTACCCTAATTCTGTCTATACAGGAACAGGTAGCTTTTTACGGGAAGCACACTATCAAAATATCCTGTAAAACAGCTTCATGTGAGCATTACTGAAATGTAGAAGGTGGAGCTGAAACTGTAATAACCTGAGTAAAGATAATCTGACAGCAAGAACTGAACCACGTTCCTAATGCTACTGAAAAACAACTACACGCTGTATAAAAATGGTGTTCTTTAATATAGTTAAGTACGATGACTGACCAGTTTGTCTGGGATTGTCCCAGTTTTCAAGAGAGTGTGACAGTCAATGTGTTGTTGTCAAGCTAATGGCTTGCCTTTGAGTCATAGCAAGGTTATGACTCACAGCTCTTTCCGGCAACATGTTAAGCATGTAGTGCATGGTTAGGGACATATATGCATGCGCATGAACGTGTGGTACATACAGATGTTCAATTTGAATTAAATCACCTTAAAGAAGCGATAATTTATTTGGGTTTGGCCATTTGGGTGAAGTGGAACAAGCTGACACCACATTGACATATTATCACCTCATAAAGTTGCTGTGGCTAGCATATAAGTGCAGGAGCCATGCAGCAACATTTGGACTCATGTGGAGCTGTTGTTGCTTCTGGCCACCTAGCAGATCTAAAATAGTCCAATATTTAATTTAGAAGCTAAATGCTCTATCATCTAGTCATTATCTTTGTAAGTCATTTACTGCTGAGCAGGTAGAGTGCAGTGGGTTTCGGAGCAGAACAGAAAACAGCTGTTGCGTATGGGGTCTTTGTGGGCCGGAAAACCAAAACAGAACATCTCAGTAGAGTTAGCATCTAGTCATTAGCTTTGTTTGTCTGCCCCTTGGTGCTGGGCAAGAAATATCCAGTGGGTTTATCAAAGATTTCTGAGCTGAATACTGGTGCTGGAAAGGTTTGACTCCTTTCACATTATACTGTCATTTCAGCCACTGTGAACAAGAAAGAGCTACGAGAGGTTTGTAGAGCTTTTAATGTAAAACCAAAGTGGCTGAATCACAACAGTTCTCTTTTATTCTTTGAAAACGGCCTCGTCTGTTTTGTTGTTCACATGAAACAGCACTTTTCTAAATCGAGCCGAAGGTCTTCATGTGTTTAACCCTTTCTGCACTCGACTGAAAAAGACTTAGAGCCACGTAGATGGACACAGTGCTGATTCAGAGCCCGTTGAACAACAACCACCCAAGTGTTGACTGCCGTGCTGCGTTCAGAAGACTGTCATGTGTTAGGGATGGACAGTATAGCAAAAACACCACATGAAAAGAGTGTTAAGTTTAAAATAGCAGAGCAGTTTAACAATGAAGGAAAGTAAGTTAGCATAAACTATTAGACAAAGGCGCCAGTGAATTGTAATAATAGGCGGCATTTGATGACATACCACTTATGTATATACACTAAATACGAACCTACAGCCTGGAGGGGAACAGATAGCCTGGCTTTGTTCGAAGGTAATACAATCCATTGTATACAGCTCCAGTGAAAGATTTGGACACGCCTTCTCGTCCAATGGATTGTCTATAGTTTTGTAACAAACATGGACTGTACATAGAATTATGTGGTAAACAAAAAAGTGTAAACAAACTTTTTTAGATTATTCAGAGAAGTTTCCATTTACTTTGAGGGGGAAAAAAAAACCTTTGTACAATTTTGGCTTTCTCTCTATCAGCTTCATGAGGTCGTCACCTGGAATGGTTTTCAATTAACAAGTGTGGTTTGTCAAAAGTTAATTATTGATTTTCTTTACCTATTAATGTGTTTGAGACCATGAGCTGTGTTGTTCGGAGACAGTGTTGGCATGTAGAAAATCACCCCGTTAACTAGGTAAGCAATAAATCATCAGTCAATCATTATTTTAAGACAGGGAGGTTGGTTAATCCAGGACATTTCAAGAACTCTGAATGTGTCTTCATGTGCAGTCACAAAAACTATCAAATGATATGAAGGAAGACCAACAGTCACCTTTGCTACAGAGGATAAGTATATTTCAGTTACCAGCCTCAGAAACTGTCAGTTCACAGCACCTCAGATTACAGTTCACAGAGTTGATGTAGCAGACACATCTCAACATCAGCTGTTCAAGGAAGACTCTGTGAATCAGGCTTTCATGGTTGAACTGCTGCAAAGAAAACACTATTGACAGAGACCAAAAGGAAGAAGACAGTTGCTTGGGCCAAGAAACACAAGGAATGGACATTATACCAGTGGAAATATGCACTTTGGTCTGATGAGTCAAATTTGAGATTTTTGGTTCCAACCACCGTGCCTTTGTGAGAAACAGACAAGGTGAACAGATGGTATCTGCATGTGTGGTTCCCACACATCCACTCCATAAAGTCTTCCTAAAGTCAATCTTGGTCTTTTTTGGACTCTAAGGAGACAAGACAAGCGTCTTTAGTGCTGGTTCATCTCTTATGAGTTATGTGTAACATTCAAGGCTGACCTACTGACCCCTGTGTTGTAGCATGCTACGCTTTTATCTAACAGGTCAAAGATTATGTGAGAGTTGCCCGACCTGGTCGAGGCTCTAGTTGCACTCCTTACTTTTATTTGCGGGAAACTTCAAATGTTTGAGTCCAGATGATCCAGCCGTATGGTCTAAAGGCCGCTAGTAAGACCCCCAGTTCAGCAGCAGAGTCCTATTCTCCACAGCTCTCAGCTAATGTTTTCCATTAACTGTAGGGCACATGCACAGGCTTACCTGAGCTTTAGCCCCCCTACCTGGCTTCTCTCCTGAAAGAGAACAAAGGCCCTGTGATCCTCATTACACGCCACAGTGAAGATTGAGCACAGATGTGAGGCTGTTTACGCTCAGCCCAAAACCTTCTTTTATAGCCACATAAATTCATCGGAGTCCACTCGTTTGATGTTAGTAGAGAGCGATATACGTCACAGCATTGACAAAGTATCTGTCTTTGAAGTCGTGCAGTGATAATCCAGGTATTTTGAAAGATTACTGGATGAAATCATCGCTACCACGCCTAGGTCTCTCTACATCTCCTGCAAGTCTATGCAGAGAACAATGTTCTTGATGTTCGTCAAACTTGATCTGTTTTCAATCATTTCCGCCAATTAGGATGTGCTGAAACTATTCACACCTTACATGTATAGCATGCATATACATGCAGGACATTTCCTTCAGTGAAACTAAGATATATATATACGACACGTGTGCAAGTGCAATCCACTGTGGAAACTTTACTAGCCATGGAAATACAGTAGACGTGATAAATGTGTTTGAAAATCTGGGACGAGCGGATGCATTAATGGTTGATTATACAGTTTATCCTGCAACAATACACCTTTGTGTAGTTTTACATATGGAAAGTAACTTAATGGCATAGCAGGGTCTTTCAGGGGTGGTCTTCCCTTATTAGAGCTCCATACAGATTTAGTACACTCTCACAAACCTTGTGTGCAGATGCTATGGGCACCGTGTTCACAGCAGTACAGAGCGCATGGAAAAAGCTGTGAAAGATTTAGAACACTGCGCATTGGGATCCTTCCTACGTAGGGTCTAAGCCCGTTTTTGGTGGCCTGTCCCTTGCTTTTCAACTATGCATTAAAAAAGAGTGCAAAGTGAAATAATATCTCAAGGAGCAGAGCCTCCTACACTGTGTTGTAGATGTTTTGGCCAACAGGGAGAGGGAGAAGTTGTAGGTAAAGATACAATAACAGAGCCTGCCAATTAGAGGTCTGCACGGGTCAGAATTTTCAGTCCCGCTCCTGGCCGCAAATCCCGCAAGATGCGGACGTTATTTCTCACGGAAGTTCTTTTCATTGGCTTGGGAAATTAAACACGCTGAGCTTAGCTGAGCGATCCTTCACCTAGCGCACATAACCTCCCGCATCGTGCGCTCCCCCTTCCGCCCGTGCGTGCAATGAGCTTTCGCGCCGCACTGCTTTGCGTCGGGTCCAGCGGGAGTGCAAGGCTCTATTGCCACTTTATTATTCCAAACTTCAACTTCCCCTGAATCAGGAGTTCATCGAGAAGCTGGCTGAAGAAAATACATTCGACTGAGAAATACACAGATAGTATATTATGTAGTTAACTTATTTTTGAATTAGTTTTCATCAGCAAACAGTCTAGCATGTACATTTTTCTTTATCCAGCTGTAGACAAAAATTGTACACAAAAAAAAACCCAACAAATATCCACTCCAAACTAAATATATTAATTTAAATATACATATTTATATATGTACATATACTCTGTATGTAAAGTATGTATAAAAAGGAAGTATAAGAGTGAGGAAGGAGGAACCATCATTGCCTGATAAATCTTATTGTATTAATAAAGCAGGATTCACCATTTGGCAAAGATTGATTTTTAGAGCCTGATTGATTTTAGTGCTCCATCTGACCGATGTCCCTGGATCCATGTATTATATCCGGTCGGTTTCAGTCATCTAATGGTTCTACACTTCAAAGCTGTTGTGAGTAATATCTTTAAGAGGTGTTTCTTGGCCTTCCTATTCAGATTTTTAGGCATTACTCTTAATAGATCCACAGCACGATCACGGGGTATATCCTGTTGGAAAAGAGCACCAAATATCTCTCCTCAGAATGTCTTTAGTTTGGGACATGACCAGAATATTTGGGTGTGATTGGCAGTGTGCTCTCCACAACTCCTCCAGCATGAGTTACGATGTGATTGGCCCGTTCTAGTAGTTGCCATTCTCATCAGCGTCTTATGTCTTTATTATGTTGTTGTTGTTGTTATTTATTATTTGTGTTTCTGTTTGCTGATGGTCTCCCTCCCAGTCCACCGCAGAGCCAAAGGACCCCCACTTGCAATTATTATTTTAGAATAAGATATATAAGTTCTAACAGTGTTTCACGTTGTCCCACTAAAGTTTTTCAATGAACCAAATTGTTTATTATGTTTCATTTTGAGCGAGATGCAGTGAAGGGCCATATTTGAACCCAGGCTACTGCAGTAAGGACTCAGCTTTCAGGTATCACATTAGGAGTACAGACTAGGTAAAACAACAGTGAACATAAGTGGTCGGCGAATGACATCACCCTTCAGTACCACGTTGCTACGTCAGTAACAACAGGCCTCCTCAATCAAAAACATACCGCCGACTTAGAGACGAATACGGGGAAGAGAAACAGAAAGATGTTAAGTAGTGCAAGCTGGGGGTGTGTTTGCAGTAAGATACAAAGGTGTGTCTGTGCGGGGAAATGAGAACTGAAAGGGAAAAAAGGATGAACTCAATCCAGAAGAGGTAGACAGTGCTGAAGACAATTGGCCTTTGAAGGTTTAATCTTTGAGTAAAACCTTTAAGAAGTGATTTGCTGTTGAATTTGTCTTGCTTTGGTAGAAAGTAAAAACAGATAATTAAGTACATAGCATCGATTTATTGCAGTACAACTGTTCTTATGGTCAATATGCATGAACCAGAATTTCCCTCGTCGTTATTACATTTATAATCTTTTATCTTTTATGTTATATTGACCACCAAACTGGTAATCCCCTGTTTTTACTTCATAAATCTGGTCGGTTTAAGAGAGCGCTGCAGTTTTAGATTGAATTACTGATTGGACACAAGTTAATAATTCATGCTATTGAATAAATGTCATGTTATTGGAACTGTTAGTACTTGTCTACAAGTACTAAGTTCATTCCTTTATGTAAACACTGCTGAGAGTTCACTGGGAGTAGTTAGGCTACAACAACACCACAATTTGGCCAAAGCTACAGTACATTTCTAGCTAGTTTGCACACTTGCTGCAGTTCAGCTACTGCTAATGCTCATCCTTTAAACCAGATAGCCATAATTGACCTGGCTGATACATCTCATACTCAGCAGTCCACAGCTGCAACCTGTATTTTTTTTTTAAATATACATACATAACAGGTGCAGAAACATTGCAGAAGAAACAGCCAGACTTTACTGAGCGTCGTCTTAGAGCAAGTCTTGACGAGACGAGTTGATTCTTTTCATGCCAGCAAGAAAGACAGCCGGCAAGAGGAAGCCTTCAGCATGCGTCGCCCATGGGCCCAAAGTTATATTCATATTGATATGAATCATATTGATATTTGTAGGTTATAACATTGAGTGCTGGCCAGCACAGGTCAAGAGCAGCTGGACAATGGCTCGGTTCTATTAAGTCTCCCAGTAAGAGTGATAATAAGTCACTTCCTGGAATCATTAATCAGCAATTATTAATTTATGTTGTGCAACCTAGCTACCTTCTTTTGGTAATGTGCTAATTATGTGACTCATGGACTCATGGCCCAAAGTCATGATGTCCGTGGCAACAAGACAAATAGTGTCAATTAGTAATGGGTGTGTTAGGGTTTTTTTGCAGTAACCTCACAGTACCACAGAAATGTATGTTGTTAAGCTGGTTGTGCAAGGTGTGATTGTGCAGATCGCACTCGAAGCTAAATCAGTAATCCAGTATCCATAATCATGCTTTAACAATGCACGTCACTCAAGTCAAAGATCTGAAACAATGCCAGGGCTGTCAACTTTGCAGTTTCGTTATGATGTGAGATTCAGTCGGCGTCACCGCTCCTCGGCCTCCAGGAGTTTGAGAAGCGATTTGTTCGGGCAGTGTGAGAACAAGTTGGCAACCCCTTTATAATTATATAATATTTCCTCTTGATGGTCTGAAGAGCCCGCTCCTGCAAGGCGCTGCACCACTCTGTCTCGCCTGTCCGTGCGCCTGTCAGCGTCCACTTTTCACTCATCCATCATGAAATGGTGTGACTGTGTGAGAACATATACGCGTAAGGCGCCATGGCATGTGAACAGTGTTAATTGCATGAGTGCGCAAGGGTTGACGGCCTGGCATACTGTGCTGTGCCTACTTCCTGCTGTCAGCACTACGCTTTGACTAATAAACCAAGCTCACCACTAGGTAGTCGGCTAGGTAGGTAACATAAAACTTTGTGGCCCCAGTTAAAATCCTTTTTTACATTCAAATCCAAAGTTCAGACAAGTAACATAACTCTTTCTATGGTTTGGGTTAAGGTTGGGCAACTAAAACAACTATATTTATGGCTCGGGAGAGGCTATGGTTATGCTTAGGCAACTAAAACAATTTTGGCTAAGGTTAGGGTGAGGCTTTGATTATGGTGAAATAACAAAACCTTTAGCTAGGAATTAAAACTTGACTCACAGTGTGTTCTCTGTAAAAGTTGTGAATTAAAGGCCAATGTTTCTGCCCATTCACCACCTCGACCACAACACCCTTACTGTACTTTCTGTCCTGCTATTTCAATGGTGTTTTGACTACACATTGTGCCTCCAGGGAGGGAAATTAGATTTCGGGATGAAGTGTTTGCATTTTTAGACAAATTCACCAGGCAGGGGCTTAAAGTTTCAGTTTACATCATAGATAATAAATCGAGAGGTTTCATTTGTTCTTATAATTTGCTTGAAATAATTCCTCCTTTCCCTGCACTATGTCAACTGTGTGTTCTAATACTAATGCAAATGCTGCGGGAAGTCCAACGCTTTTCCTCTCGCAGTTGTTTTATTTTGACTTGAATGGAGTCAAATACGGATAAGGGAGGCTGGAGAGCCCTTTGATTATATTTTCCCACTGGATTATTTTTACTCGCACAACACGGCTCATTGACAGAATTGCAGTCTTTTGCTCTATTTTAGGCCTCTTATTTTCTGGTTCTTGGTTGGGCTTGCACGGCAGGCCCGACCAAAGCTCAGGTCCATTTGTAGCCTCCATGGCCGCCAACCTTTTCCAACAACCTCCCAAGGTCAAAAACAAGCTGAACAGTAGAGTATGTCCTCTTTCTTTATTTATACGGCTCCTGCTGTCATGCAGGGAGAAAAGGTCAGCTATGACCTGAACTAAATGACATTATATACATATTATATATTAAGGCTTGAAGTTATAGCATAATTAAAGGCATGGCCACTTTGTGTGACAAGTGGTTGGCATTACAGGTGGCTAGATTCAGCGACTCAGCCTCAGGCATGGAGACTGCATCCATTTATATTCATACAGTCTATGGTCAGTTACAAAAACAGCATCGCTATTAAGTGAGTACCAGACGTGATGTTAAAGCCTTGGAATTATGATTGTATCACTTAAATATAAATGGCACGAGTAGTATAAGTAGTAATGGTAATATTTTATCTAATCTTTTCATCAGCTAAACATAAGATTTTAAAACGGCTTCAAACAAAAGAGAGCTGATGAGCTTGTGCTTTTTTTTTTTTTAACAATCTCTCACATCTCGCCCGTAAAGGTAAAAATGGGTTAATTTGCAGCGCAAGTCAAGCGGTTGCATGCGCTATCTCACAGCGGGAAAGAAAAGGCACCTTTTCACCTGCACGTTCAACCTCCCCTTCGTTCAGCAGGGTTTCACGCTGGTGGACCCCACACGGCGTTAGAAGCTGAACAGTTGGTGGCGAGGAGGGTGAGGCAATGCCAACCTACACTATAAAACTGCCCACAGTTTATAGCAATTGTTCCACGAAAATCCTGACACAGTGATTCTGTGACTCGACGGGAGGAGGATCTGAAAGTTGAAGTAAAGGGGAAAGAAAGGTTATCCAGTAAGCACCTGGATCTGGAATCCAAAATAAAGAAATAAAGTTGTTGTTTTTTTTCGCTCGTCTATTCTTTAGCAGTGTCACATATTTTTCAACAAACACTCTTTCAATCTCCTATCCAGTCAACACGTGGCTTCCAGGTGCTCCATCACAATTTCCATTTTCCAGCTGTCAGGCAGCCTGCCTGTGAATACCAACCGATGCAGAGAAAGAAGAAGAAAAAAATCACATTAAGACCAAACACTTATCTCTTGTGAAGAGACAAATGTCAGCACGTAGTGAAATCAGGACAGCAGTGGATTTGTGAACTGAAGTTATAGATGTGCATGAATCTTCTCAAAGAGGCTGAAGCGCTCCAGCATCTGTGTTGATGCTTTGGATATGTGACAAATCAACCATTTCCTTCTGCGGAAGACAGCGCTGACTGTAGGAATTTCAATATTGGACTGAACCTGTCTGAATCACACACTCGAGTAAACACATACAGCCGAATATTGAAAAAAAAAAAAAAAAAAAACGGCTTGCCGGAGCAGCTGCTAGAGGTGTTGAGCACGAGACGAACTAATCAGTGCTTTGAATTACATGTACGAGATTATAGCAAATCTGAAGGAGGCAGGAGGTGCAGATGGCTCTGCTGGGGTTGGTATGGGGAGGGGGGGGTCCACAGCAGAGAGCAAACATCTGGCTTACACTGACAAAAGGGTCCTGCTAACACCAGCTACCCTCCTCAGCGGATTTACCTGCCTATTTCATGCACTTCAACTCAAAATTGCACATATTTACGATCGTCAAAACTCCCTTTGTGGTTGCGTTGTTGACATTTGAATTGGATTAACATTGCAGGTGAAGGTCGGGAGTGATATTTACTGTGGCCCTCTGTAATTTTAGTCGTTGTTCCGAGCGGCATTTTTACCTTTTGGATACTCAAAGATAAGGTCTGTAATAGACATTGACATTCCACGGGGCAAAGCCAAAAGTCAAAGCCAAAAAAAACCTCCCCAGCGAGCTGAGTTGAAGGGGAGGTAAAGAGGCAGAGAATACTGCGTGAGGTGAATTTGAGTCAAATTTATACTCCTTCTCGGGGGGATAAGTCAGTCAAATGTTTATACACGGACTTGCCTTACACTTGCAGACGATATCTCTATCTCTGATGTCTATAACTAATAAATAAAAGCATAAATCGGCCGAGAAATTACAGGAAAAAGAAGCTTCAGAACTCTCCTGAGAATAATCACATTTATTTTATAATGAAGTATTTCCTCGGTATAAAAGTCATCTAGTGGTACACTAATGGGAACAGTGCAAAAAGAAAATGCTAATAGTCATTTCAGCTTACTTTGTAATGGCACCGATTGGCCAAATTGTCAACAAATTCTGGCTAAAATATGGTGCTGTCCAGAAAACCGACCTGCAGCACACTTTGTATGGGAGTTTTGCTCTCTTGATAGCTTTAATTTTTTATGTTGTCATATTAGTTCCTAATTAGGCCTCAGCAGATAGATAGATAGATGGAGGCTAACTTGTTCTGTGGCTGTTTGAGGAACTGCAGTTTTTGGCACTTTCGTATTGGTTTCATTTCACAGCCACGGAGGTTGCTGCTTGGATCTCAGCTTAACTTAACTCGACCCACATACAACCTTGTATATAGACCTAAATTCAAAATCCAAGGTGCACAATGCTTAGCCAAACTTGAATTTTCTATCTAATCGATCTATTTAAACTTCTACTTTTTATAATCTGGCGCTCTCTTTCTTTTCCTACTCCCTCTATGGCTATTAGTGTCTCCTTTGGGCAATTAATCCTTCTATGCATTTATTTTCTGCCACTTATCTGGGGTCGCAGTGGCAGCAGGCTAATAATGTAGTCTAGACATCCCCCTCCACTTTTTCCAGCTCCTCCACATCAACTTAGCTGTCTCCTTTCAATGTGATGGAGCAGCAGCTGTAATCCAAGCTCCCTCTGGATGTCTGAGCTCCTTACCCTATCTCTAAGGGTAATCCAGCCACCCAATGGAGAAAACTCATTTTGGCTGCTTGTATCAGCAACCAATCCGGCTCAAGCCCAACCTAGAGGAAGCAATGCACTGTTTTTTCCGGCAAAGAACCATGGCCTCTTGCTTAGAGGTGCTGACGCTCATCCCATCCGCTTCAGGTTTGAATGCAAACCACTCAAGTGTGTCCTGAGGGTCATGGTCTAACGAGGCCAATAGAACCGAGAACGGTGAGCCATGACTGAGATCAATTCAACAGATCAGATGTTACCTTTCCCTCTGTTATATAATTATCCTTTTCCATTTTTCCTCATCCGTTTTTATCGCAGTCAGCCCCAGAGTGTGTCCAGATTCGGGTCCGTCCAATGAGCTCATCAGGAATCCTGCTATTCAATACCCATCTTCAGTTTAAGCGTCATGGTTTCCAGATTTTCACCAGACTATATTGTCTTTAAGAGGATACTCCTATAAGGGCCCCTGGAGAAACTACATTGACACACTGACACAATCTGATCCAGTTGCCTATCTCACTGGCTTTTTCCATATTGTGCAGCCTATGTTGAAGACATTCACTTCTTTATCGCTCTCTGAGATGCCTTCTGATTGAAATGAAAGATATGGAGGTTGGGGAGTGTTCCCAAAGCACAGATGTTGCAGAGGCACAACAGGAGAGCTGCAATCCCCACGACTCACTCCAGACTCTGGGTTGAATCGACTCTGGGTTGTGGATAACCAGCATCCATGTGTCATGCAAAACCAGTCCCACACCAGAGAGAGCCCCACATCCAGACTCTGCACTGACAGCCGGCATTGAATGGGCGGGGTGGTGTTGTGCTTTGTACACCCAAATATTCACCCTTAACCTCTTTTCTATGACCTTTTGCTGCACTTTAAGATCATTGCACCAAATGTGAAAGTAATTCAGGCGCCGACACAAATGAAAATGTCCTCCAGAAGACAAAGCAAATTAGCTGCATATGAATCTAATTTGTAGGAGACGAGCGTTGGGCATTCACACAGAAATATGTTCAGCCTGTTTCCACATGATACAATCCAAATGGATAGATCACGGCGTTCTCACCATGGGTGGCAGCACAGCTGCAACACGGAAAATAAAGACACAACAGGGGAAGATTCTGAATTCTTAAACGCAGTGTTCTTACGCAGAGGCGAGCATTGTGCTTGGAGTATCAAACACCCTCCACTGGCGTCATTTTAAGTTGCTCGTATCCAGAGTGTCATTCTTTTGGTCACTACCCAAACCAAAAAACCGCAGAACAGAGCTGGAACATAACTTTCTTTGGTCATAAGAGTAGCTACTTTTAGAATATAGTACAACTTTATAGGCACATTCATAGTTATTAGAAACACATGTTGACCCATTAATCGAAGCTATACACAAACAGCAAATGGATGTGCATCAGACATCAGTGTCAGTATTAAAGAGATGTTCACCCAACCAAAATTGTATGATCTATATCTGTTGAGAGTCTGATAAGCTTTTAATACATACAGTATGTAATTCCTGCCACTAGGGGGGTCACTCAAATCTAAAGCATGGACAATATAAGACCTGATGCCACCCATAGGTCCGTATGTGAATCTCAGTGTCACCACCTTGGCAGTCCTGCCTTTGCCACCTCTTGGACAGGGACGTGGATCTTCAGCGGACCTGTGGCGGGTTGAATGATGCCCGAGTGCTCAAACAAGCCATCTGTGACAGCGCCCGCCTGCAAAGCAGCTACTCTGTTAATGCTGCGTAACTTTAGGCCTTAATATAATTTGAACTGGTTGAGCAACAGTGACGTGTACTGTGTACTGAGAACACTTCTACCTCACTGCAGCAAGGTGAGAAGTTAAACCGCTGGAGGTCATAGAGAACGAGATTTTTTTTTTGTTGATGATCTTAACATGCACTCCAAGCTACTTTTATCCACTGAAAGAATCTGTGCTTGTAAACGTTTCAGTGCATGTACGATGTGAGTATAAATGAAGTAACATTGATTACAGGCTTTCAACAGACAGCCTTTAAAACCAATGTCAACTGAACGTTAGCTTAAGCCAGTAATGATGACATGATAAAGTTCTGGAAGTGTTCCCATTCTTGCCCTTGATCTTGACTTTGGCTCTGACTGCCGCAGAAGGCCTATACTTCTAAATGAGAGTTGGTCACGGCGTCTGATGAGATGTTATCGGTGCCAAGAAGTGAATGCATAGTAAAGGGTGATGAAAAGTTTTAACCTGAAGCCTAACGCACAGACAAAGACCCCACTCATTAAGCGGAGAGGAGGGAATATCCTTGGCAACGCTCACTGTGTTTTCATGACACAGCCGCACACAGTAGACGGGGAAGGGGAGATCAGTGATGTTAAGCGACAGTTCTCCATAAACATTTATTTGTTCTTCCGAGCGGCTCATAAACAGGGAGTCTTTTGGCCTGGAGGAGCCCTAAATTTGTCTTGACATTCCTAAGATGGAAAAAAGGGGAGCCCCGCTTCCCTCATAAGCTGCACACATGTAAGACAGACAGGTAAACTACCTGTTAGACAGCTGCCAAAACACGCGCTAAGATATTATACCGCTGACATGCAGTGTTTCACATGTTTGGTGTGAGAGGATCTAGATTCTTGGCTCCTTCAGCAGTGAATACCATATGTTTGAGTTGTACTTGACGTCATATGAGGTCAATGTTTTAAGATGTAAACACAAGGATACATCACGCGGGCCTAAAGTATGTGCCATTATAAGCAACTGAGCGATATGAAGACAATTTGGCTGGCGTGATTTAAAATCTTGCGTCAGAAGGAGACCTTAGCAGAGGTCAGAGGTCACAAAGTACATTCATCAACATCTCTGTATCAGTGCCAGAGTTAGCCAAATGTCTTATTTGTTCAGGCTATAAATATACCGTTGCCTTGTCATTAATGCATTTCTTTTAGCACAAGCTTTAAAAACAATTCATGCAAGCAGTCGCTCAAGACGCCGCCCACTAATAAGAAGTACGGTGGTTCAATCCCCAGCTGCTCCAGTCTCCTCGGGCAAAATACTGAACCCCAAGTTGCCCCCAAAGGCTGTGCCATTGATGAATGTTCGGAAGGCTGGAAAGGCACTTTATATAAATACAGTCCATTTTCCACGTACTGTCACCCCATTACATTGTTATTGCTAAAGTGTTAGCAATACAGTTGCGTTTTTGAATATCTGGCAAATATGCGGCAACATTAGGAGCGGATATTCACATTCTTTTTAGCTCTGGTTTGTCTCCCTGAGAAAAATAATTGGTGGATTTACCATAGCTTTTTCACAGCTGCAACTGAACCAAGGCAAAAACAATGAGCTGAAAGAGGCTAAAACGCTCTGCAGCGCAAGAGACAACAGGACCTTCTAGTAGTTTGTACAATAAAAAAATAAAAAGCATTGATGATACAACATTTGTGGTATCAAAATGGGAAATTTTATGGCAATTAAGAAAGAGTGTACTGTCAGAAAACGAAACTGCTATAGGTACTAACAGACAATTTCATTCTCAACAGTTGACTATGTGAGCAATGTGAACAATGAAATTTAAGAGAATTAAGAGTGACGCTCTGTCCTTTTATGTTGTGAACAGCAGAGCAGCGCTCGAATTGAACAACGCTGCTCTTAACAAGTTAGCCAGGCTTTTAGATCCTGCAACTCCTCATTCTTACTGTTCAGTTGCATTGCAAATTGTGGAAAGATTATGTCACTATGTCATTATGTATATAAAACTCAAGTTGTGGAATTTAGCAACTGATTTTTGTGAGAATGCAAATCAGTTGAGCACATCAAAGCGTCAACTAGTGCATTTGAGTCTGATACTGGCGGAACTGGTTTGTCTTTTCACAGGACAGGTTTCTGCTTTTCTTACTAATTTGAAGTGGGCTGAATCCAGCCAATCAGGATTCAGCACCGTCAGAAACAAACTCAGGATTAGACGACAGTCTCGGTATTAATTACTGCATCATTATTTTAACGGCATTTACGTTTGTTTTTGTTTTATTTCACTCTGTTGCTACATTAACTGATGACAGTTGTTGGTTTTCCTCCCTGTTGCCAGGGAGAACGGCAAACAAATCGGATTAAATCACACCCACACAGTTCTGATGAAGATTACCTGGGTGCTAAACTTTATTTTTTGAATACACCTGTAGGGATCTTTTTTTTTTTTTCTACTTTGAATTTGACTTGCTTACTCATGACTTATAGAAAAACACTCAATCCAAATGTTTCTTTGCACCGAGAGAAACCGCTTCCAACGACTTCGGGCTGGTTGCGTTGAATCAATGAAAGCTGCTGACGAAGGAAGGAAGGAAAGCAATCCACTACACTACTCCATCGGCAGTTTCACAGTCGGCCGTGGAATTCAGACCAGAAAACCCATGTGTCCTCCTTCCTTGCCTCAAGACTACCGCTGCACCTTACTTCAAAACGCCTGTCTGCTCCCCAGAGTGCAGTTTGTTTTCAGGCATTGTTTCATTGGGTTTCAGTGGGACTGAATAAACCCAAGGAGACTTAACAATGAAGTCGCAAAATGTCAAAAAAAGACTCATTTTTCAATTACACAACAAAAGGGAAAGAGATTACGTTGGCTCTGATGCACAAGGTACTAGAGGCAACAAAGGCTTTAGAGGACGACAAAGAGACGCTGGAGTAATTAGAGAAGAATTCTGGGGAGTGCTAAAATATCCCTGCAACTCAAGATGCACACAGCACACATGAACGGATCATCTGCTCCGTGTTTATAAGTCATCACTGTCATCTAGTGGTCGATTGCAGCACTTCATAAAAATAAAAACAAACCCAGGCTCTTTCTTTCACTGAACTTTATTTTCCTTTTCCTTTATTTTAACCTCACAGTTTGTACAGATACAGTACAGTGTTTCTCTCCTTGGTGATGCATCGCTTGCATTGACCCTCAGCGACTTCCAGGAGGTGCTGGGATGACTCTTTGACACGGTGTATTACTGCACACAAAGTGATACTCGGTGTTGACACTCTTAAGGTGAGCTACAAACAGTGGGTGTGTGTGTGTGTGTGTGTGTGTGCATGTCTATGTTTTAGTGCACGGAGATGATTGTTCGGATCATTGCATTTTTGTGCAGCTATTGCCATCGGGTTACAACGTGGATAAACGTGATACATGTCACATAGAGCTTGCATAATTGGATACCGAACGTCGCCTACAGCTTCCCACCTGAGAACGAAGCCAGCACGCCCACCATTCACAGAGATCTCCTCGGATTTGTCTGAGCGCACAAAGTAAAACAGTTTGAAGGAGGAGAGGACGGCTATTGCTGTCGCTGATACAAAATGTGGCGACGAGTGGAGCCTCAAATCAGTGTGAGATGTCAGGTGATAACACGAGCACGAGGTGGCGCAGCACGGGCAATGAACAACACTGTGCTTCAGCTCAGGGGCACAACTATATATTCACAAATCCGAACCACTGCTTCCCCACAGCGGCGTAGGACCTCTCGGGTGTATAATGTGACGTTTGACAGGATGTAATCACACAAACCAAACCAAAAAAAAAAAATACCATAAAACACATCTCACTAGTCATTTGTCATGCAGGTGCATTCGCTGCCATTTATACAGCACGGGAATCACACACCGGTACAACTGATGCACGCTCAGCTCACTGTGCTGTGCAAGGTAAAAGGGAAATCCACAAAAACAGAAATCGCACATGCTATATAAAAAAATTTCGGATAGTAAAGTCAACAGAAAGCTGCGATAACGACGTCTCGTGGCTGATTTCGGGGTCACTTACTGAACTCAGTGGGCCTATATACATTTGTTTGAGAGTCACGCTCATGTTCGCACCAATTCAGGGTCACAAATTGACCCAGTAAGTGCATATCTTTGGACTGTGGGAGGAAGGCAGATAGAACTCACACAGAAAGGCCCCAGCTGAGGTCCAACTGAACAACTATTGGAAATTTTGGGACAAAGTGTGCCCAGTGCCCTGGACTTAATCTGCTAATGGGCCCCCCATGTTCATCCTACATTTTGGAGTAAATTCCCCATTGTACTCTGACTACAGTGTACACTGTAAATACTGAAACAAGAGGGGCCTCAAGATTATGTAATATGCTTAAAGCTAACCAGTTCGTACAAAGTTGCTTGAACAAAGGCAAAAATGTTAATGGAACGCTTGAAGGTTAGGTAACGCTACACTCATTGTGTCGAGTAGGTCTGCTTCTTGGATCAGTTTTCGGAACATCGCTTAAATTGTTGGATGCACAGTAAGGTGAGGGTTTCAGAGGATGTCCGACTTGCCTTACAGGCCCAGATCATGTCAGTTCATATTACCAAACAAAAGCCCTCAAACTAGTTGACATACACTAAAAAAGTCTGAGCCTAACAACAAAATGAGGGAATGATGATGAGACAAGGAAGGTGTTCTCTCTAAAACTACTGGTTCCTTGAATTAGTCGCCCATATGAGCATGCACAATATTTTGACGTGAACGCAGAGCTTTCAGATATGAATTGCGAAAATGTCTCCATATGCTTGAGTCCCATGACTTTTTCCCGTAATGCGCTGCCTATATGTCTCAACATGACGTCATCTCTGCTGCACGGCTTAAGGAGAAACCGGCTCAAGTTCACACCGTGAACTGAGCTGCACAGTGTTATAGGAGTTACATATGTGAGTTCTATATTTGTGACAGATTTCCCTTTTAAGAGCAACTTTTTCTCCGTACAGACGCGGACGAATTCCGAGCTCGTCCACCTGATCCGTCAAAGCCACTACTTTGCAATATTTGATGAGCCTGGCATGCTGGTAAAATTCGTGTTTTCCACGAGAAAAACGTACGGCTCTCTCAGTACACCAGTTCCTCCATCTCACAAATCTATTCGCGTTGACCGAAGTTGAATCCAACCCGCTGTGGTGTTCCTTTTTCCACAAAAAAAACTCATCAAACAATTACATATCTTTGTGATTGTCGTCCTCAAGCAAACACGATGACTTGGCTCTGTCGACTAACACAACAAACAATAAAGAAAGTTGTAAATTCATACCACTTGTATCTGACTGCGTTACAGCATGCAAGCTTCAACCAGTGTGTGTCTTCACTTGAGAAAGCCGTCATTCAAGTCAGTCAGTGCAAAGGGGACAAGCTGGCACCTTTGTGGCCTCTGGCTCTGGAGCTGGGGCCAGCATCCGGTGAGGTAGGGGAAACGGGGACATCAAAGGCAGGGTTGGGAATATGCAAAGCCGCTCGTTTACTCCTCTTTGCTCGACTCTTGGTGTGACGCGGTGGAGAGGTATTGCCTTGGGAGCTCGCGGTATGTCGTGGCCCGCAGCTTGTTGAAAGCTCTGGCGATGGGTCAGAGTTCACCGCAGGGGTGTTGTCTGGGCAGGTATGAACTGTCTGTTTCCCCTGAGGACATGACGTGGAAAGAAGTGGGGAGCGAGTGGCGGACTCCAGCAGACCTTTAGTTCCCTGTGTGCACTGGGGGAGGCACGAGAGAGAGGGGAGAGGGGAGAAAGAAAAAGAGAGAGGAGCCGATGAGACGAGGCAGCGAAGTTAACAAGAGCGTAACAGCGGGATGTTAAAATCACCTCGGTGAATTCGGCAGCAGCTGTGCGAGATGAATCAAAGGCAAGCTGTGCGCAAGCAGTCCAAACAAGTGGTCTGAAACAAGAGATCACAAACGTCTCATGCCATGGATCTGCACGGAGAGGCACATTGGACCTCGGCCGTCACATTTGATTGTGTTTAGCAGCCTCAGAGAGCGTTGGCTAGTCCTGGAACTCGGTACAAAGGTGTTTCAAGTACTAGTGCAGCAGTTTGGTTGTGTTTGGTTCAAAGCTGAAGCAGCGGGCGCCGAGATATCCTGACTTTTAGTAACTTATGTGTGTTCTACCATGAAGTAACTCAACTGACATTAACTACCCGCCTGATAATTGCGTCTTTCCAACATTTATAAAGCTTTCTGTTAACAGGACGAGCCTCTAAAGCTGGATTTATAGTTAACCTAAGGGGTTTGTGGGAGTCCTGCCATGTTGGATTCCACCCATGGATATCATCTGCACTATTCTAGACACACGTGCTGTGTGATATGATCAGGCTCTGTATCATCTTTCATATTCCAGACAATATGGAGTGCAGTTAGATCCAGGTTATGTTATTTGACAGGGCCTTTGGTGTGAGACTGAGTGAAACGTGAAAGCTGCGGGTCATAAAATCGAGTTGAGTGGTGCAGCTTTTCACCGGCATTAAGCCTAAAATTAAGATATAACACGCTCAGAGTGTGGAATAACAGACGAACCTCAAGAGCATAAAGCCTTGGGAGTCATTTTCATAGTCAAATTTACAACTATGTTAATGAAGCTTTAAAGAAAAAATGAAATTTCATTCCCCGCTGTATAAAAAGATAGATAACTTCTCAGTTTTGAAGGCAACAATGCTTTAATTCTAGGTTAATCCAGTCTGGCTGTCCCTAGAGACAGAGGACAAAGCTGCTCCTCCTAAACCTAAATAATGTATCAGATATCATTAAGCCCTGGATTATTTCCTACAGTTGATTTCATTGGCTCAGTAGGTTACCAGACTACAATGACCTACGGTTTTATTTTCATGGCCACCTAACCTACTTTTAAAAACTGCGTGGCTCACAGTTTTCGTCTCCCGTCATGGTCTAAATGTTTTTTATTGGAGTAAAACCAAATTCTGGTGAATCTGTAGCATGAAAAATTGACACAGTATAGTGGAACTGTTCCATCTGTACACGTGAATTAATTTTACATACGGCGTTGTGTTGAATTATGCACTCTGCAGTGTATTCAACATGGCAGCGTATGGATGAAGCCGTGCAGCAGCAAGCCAAGAGAACATGCAGCCGCGGTGTTTGGCACAGAGTCTCGCTTTCCCTTCCTCTAAAACAGTCTTACCAAGCTCAAGCATCGCTTTTCCTGCACTAACAGCGGCTAATCAGCCAGTGCAGGACACTGCAAAGTCTAGACATTTCTCCTCCTAGTGTTGGTGGCAGGACGCAGGCACAGAGACAGACAGACCACATACAGAACAGCAAGTTAGGACTGGGTGAATAGACAACGGAGCGTACTGATGCTAGAGCCTTTCTTTCTTTGGAGAGCATTATTATATGATATGTACACCGGGATGGTGGACAAACAAAACAATGAAAAATGAGTACACACAGATGATGAATTGCATGGACAGGCATGCACGTTTTATTACATTTTGTACATTTAGGATACTAACGAAAAGAGAAATATATATAAAAATATAAAAACGTAAAGGATGAATAGAAAAAAAGGAAACAAACAAAAGGTAAACAAGTGGAAATGATGTTGACTGGCCTGTTTGTCACAAACAATTTGGCACTTTGACCTTTTATATGCAGGCTAATATGTGACTGTTAACACACGACCAAAGTGAACCAACAGAACAAAAAAGGAAACGCCAAACTGTCGGTGCAGAAAAAAAGCTTTCCTCGCAGCTACTGGCTGAGTTCAAAAGGCTTTTTTTTTTTGTACAGACAAAACACATTTCTGACTAGAAAAACTACATCTGGCTTTCACTTCATTCCGTACACACAAAGAGAAAAGGGTTATAGCCGTCTTGTTATTTTGGTGTAAAGCTGTTTGTCTTTCAAAGTGCCAAACAGCAGCTACTCTACGTCTTGATACGAGAGCGCCGCGGCTCAGACTGCAACTATCTGAACCGCGGTTACGTCTTGTAAACAAAAGTTGTTGTACAACTCTCCAGGCGTCCTTTTTCTATCCCTCGCTGTCAGAGAACAAGAGCGGCGCTCTGTGAGGAGGATGAGCTGCAAACGGCATCCTGCTCTCTTCCTACCTCATAAAATACCCTGAGTTGACAAACTGCACCAGAACAAAACATTGATTAACAAACGTGAGAATATAGATACTATAAAAATATATATATAGTGAATAATATCTGTATTGCTTATTTCAAACAAAATATGTGAATAAATCTGATTTGATCATTTCCATGAGGTAAACAGGCGAACTCGTCTGACTAACGAAGCCAATCGCCAATCCAATTTTAGAAAATTTGCTTGTTCTTTCTTTCCTAGAGAGAGATGAAAGAGTTGAGAGCACTCTCATGTCTGCACATTAAATGTGAAGTGGCTGCCAGCAGGTGGTTAGCTTAGCACAAAGGCTGGAAACAGAGGGAACCAGCTAGCCTGGTTAAGTCCAAAAGGAAACTACGCCTACCAACACCTCACAACACGCACACCAGCTCAGCATTAAATCATAAAGAAGATAAAAATGTGTTCATCTGTGAGATTTAGAGGTGTTGGTACTGTAGATACTGCAGGTCACTGGCCGTTTTCCTGCAGTTTTTACACTAAGCTAGGCTAAACACGTCTGGACTCCAGCTCTGTACTCGTCAGTGTCTGGTGTACGAGCTTAATCCGGTTTGAGCAAACCGACTGAACCAGAACTTGTCACTCTGAGAAAATAAACAGCAGCTCTCAACCATGTCGACCTTAAGTGCAGCTGACTGCGTTGGAAAGTTAATAAACAGTGATTCAATCATCGTCCCTGTTTCGTTGCATCAGCGAGGTAACTAGCCATGCTGGTGCAGCCAGTAACGTGGCACAAAAACGAAGCCTCGTTTTGAGCCTCTCCGTTTTTTTAAACTGTCTTAATACAAAACCAACGCTTCCTATTTCAAATTAAAAGCCATGTGGCGTTTCTCTGGAGAGAACAAGGGTTTTATTGTGAAACGTTTGCAGGAACGTGTTAAAGGTGTCTTGAATATCCAGGTCACGTGAGAGCTAGTGGTGAAATGAGATATTTGGCTGAATATCAAACAGTTTTTTACCTCGAGCCAACTGTAACACACTGAGGTGTTTTGCTGCAACAGCACTTCTTGGCCTGGTATGGCCACTAGCTTCTGTTTGCTAATGTTGGAGTACCTAACGTGTGTATTGCCGACTTTTTGACTTGTCTCTACTTGTGCTATTGATTATTACACACTTGTTAAATGGCTAGCTTTAACAGACAGACCTGCTCATCTCACTCTGAAAAGAAAGAAAATAAACATATTTCCCGAAAAGGCTGAATTATTCCTTTAACCTGCGCCAGCGTACAGTACAGTAAGTCGTAAACCTGTATTAATGATATGTGAACCTGGGACTGTAGTGGAAATACAGTATATGTAGTGATTAACCCATACACGACAGTCAACAACAGGCAGCAGACAGATGCTGGCTCAGGGCTACAGCGGGCAACAAGGCTTCTGTCAGGCAGAGGAAGAGTTTTGATAGGAGTTGGGGGGTGCGGGAACAGGAGAGGGGGATTCCTGTAAGCCAAAAGCCAGCTGGGAAGATCCCCCTACCACGTTTATCTCGTTCTTAGCGGCCAGAGTGGACAGCTCGATGTCCGCGCTGGCTGTCTGGACAGATTCATCCGTGGGCAGGAAACCTCGTCTGTCGATCAAGCTGAAAAAGACAATGGAAGGTCTCATGTAACATGCACCTACATAGACTGGACACACTGGACGTCATTCAAACGGACGCCCAAGGTGGTTTAAAATGTAATGTGCATGTAAAAAAGTCGACATTTCACATCAAGAAACTACAAAAACCACGTGTATCTTTCAAAATAAGAGCATACTTCATTCAAGCAGGTTCAATTTAGTATTTGTGGGTGGTTTTGGAGAATTTAAATGAATGAGTCATGGGTTAGAGCCAGAGAAACGATTTAGCAACAACAATTTTAATAATGGATTCATCGTCAAACAGGCCAAATGCCAAACGCTGCTTGAGTAATCAAATGTGTCCCCGGTTGAGAACCCGGCTTTGGGTTATACCTCCTAATTTTTTTAGCAACGAGCTTTGGTGATGCTAAGAGAATTATTGTGGAGTCATGGGGAGACATGGAGTCCATAAACGTGTCACAGTAACAACAGCTAGTGACTGAATGCTCCTCAGTATGTATGCCAGCCTCACGCTCACTCCACCTGCCTGATAAAACCGCTGTCGATGCTTTTTCAAATCACCATCACAGAGGCGGTTTGGGATTTAGTGAGAGTTCAAGTTAAAAAAAGCAAAAGCAGAGATTTGAATATTTGATGCACACGTGAAAATATTTGACAGATCAAGTGATCATAAGACATCCAGACATAAATATCACAACATGATGCAACATGAAAGGCAGCCAGCTCCTAATCGTGCATTGATGCCCTCCAGAACTTGATACAGTCTGCGATATTTATGACTAACCTGGGTGGCATGGGCCCACAGAGCATAGTGCAACAGTTGATAAAGATGTTTTTATGACTGTATGGGTTGGTGACATCTTCTCCACTCTTCCCTGACCAGGAGCCTTTAATCTGGAACACCCAACATGTGTGAAAAATATTATTAATTCTGCAACATTTCAACATATTTTCACAAATTTGTGCTCTTGACCTTGATGCGAGTATTCATTAACTCCACAAAATGAGATGCTTAAGGAATTATTACGTTTCCTAATGGCTTGATATATTTTTACAGTTCTTGAAATTACAGTAATATTATTGTAATATTTATTTGATTTAACATGTATTCCAAAGTTTCCTCTGTCTCAATGTCGTTTTGATTGAAGAATTGATTGTAGGCCAATACTCACGTCTTCATTAGTGGTCAGGTTGGAAGCAACCAGGTATGTATGGAAGCCTGAGAGGCCCAGGATGGACCAGACTGAGAAGAAACATATCACAAGCTCTACGGCAGTGAAAGGTTGGGTCAAGGAGAACGTTAACGTCAACACATAAATGGAAAAAACTGTGTTTGACAGTGACAGTGTTTGTGATTAAAGGATATCTGCCTGGACTCTCTTGCAGAGCGAACACCAGACCTTTTCCACCCTGAGCCCCTGAAAGAGGGGGGAAAATGAACATAAGGCTTAAAGTGTGTTTACACTGAAGAGAAAAAAGTGGTCGTGTTGGGATTCCCAAAAACTCAATAGTAAAACAAATACTCAGTGCTAGATGTGTGGTCACACAGCCAAAGATGAACGCCGTCAGGAAGGAGAGCGACACGATGAAGGTGTAGAAGAAACGGTAGTTGCGCTTTCCCACACAGTTCCCCACCCAGGGACAGTGATGGTCGAAGCGTTCTGAAGGAGAAGGAGAATTCACAATGAGCGGAACAGTCTGAACTGAGAGTTCAGTGAACTGAACCGGAGCTCGGTGAGGCCTCGGTTCATTATTTATCACTGGTAAATGTCAAGAGTGACGGCGTGTGTCCGCATCTCACCCACACAGTTGTCACACAGGCTGCAGTGGGAGGTGCGCGGAGGCCGGAACATCTTGCAGGTGAAGCAGTACTTGAGCTTCACCACCTGCTGGTTGATGAGGACCTCCTTGGTGCGCGGTGGAGGCCGATAGCTGGTGTTTCCAGTGTTGTCTGCAGAGGAGAGGACAAAATGAATCGATTAAGATCAATTAATTACGGTACTATGAACAGGCACACGACACATCCATGGACCCAATCTCTCGAGCGTGTACGGATTTGAAGCGTGCAGTCACATCAAGTTTCACTCAGTTATGCGGGGAACAGGGCGAGACGGTTGTGAATTGACTCTCTCTGATCTATCTTTTCAGTTCTATCGGACTTCTGCTCTGATATGTGAAACCTCGGCGTTCTCCAGTGTCCGAACATTTTGAGAAAGAGGGGGGCGGGGACTGACCGCTCATTCAGGAAACATTGATCCTTTGTTATATAGCCGTATGGTGAAACAATAAACGCCGCGAAAACGGAAGGATGCTGCCTGGCGACAGCAGAGACATTAACACAGAGTAACAACAATCAAAGCTTGTATACTTTTCAGCTTGTCTAGACTGTTGTTAGCCTGCAGGAAATGCTCTTCCTGTCCTTTGGGGATAACATCAACATAAGTGTAGGCCTAAAAAGTGAAAACACAGCACAGGTCAGATGGTCTTTAAAACTTGGTTTGCGTCTAAATATGTAAATACGCTACAGTTAACTTGTCTCCCTTATGGCTGCTTGCACAGGTTGTGTGTTTTATTTTGAAAATCTACTGGATTCTTTATGCTATTTTTGCGTCTGACTTCAGGGCAGCTTGAGCTGCTCTGTGCAGATTGACACGCGGCCTGATTGCGGCGCCTGTCAACAACAGAACATCTGCATATTCTCCGCCTCGTTGACCAAAACAGCGACGATTAGCTCTGGCGGGCCGCAGCGCACACTGAGCGTGTTGCATCCGTGCCCGGTGGAATTTAGCCGTCGGATGAACGTGTTTCTTGCAACATTATGAATTTCTGAGCCTGTGAATGTTCAACAGTGTTCAACAATGTTCTTTCTTTCAAGTTGTTTTCTTTTCACTTCACTTTTCACTGCAGAAGGTTTTCTCCCGGATCCGTTTCACGACCACCAACGGCAAACTCAAAGCATTTTTAGTGCCACACCGTCTCACTTGAAAACACTTTATTTTGCCACTGTTTACAGTGTGAACATTTCGTACTTAAAACCTCCTACAAGTTAGCGTGAAACTGGGACACGGCTCTAGTTGACCCGACAGATTAAAACTCCCTTTTAAATGAAATCAGTAATTAAACTGAGGCTGACATCTGTTCAGAGAGCAGCCAAGCTAAGTGTCCAAAGCGTCTCCTTAAAGGTACAGCAGTGGGTAAATGTGAAGTACTTATGTCAGAGTCTCAAAAGTAGTTGAAACAACACACAGTGAAGTTGAGTAATATGAACATCTTACATCACCACTGCCCAAACTTCAGCCGTGAGTAGGAGTTAACAAGGTGCAGATGAAGCTAACTTTAGACACGAAGGTCATTATATTGAAGGATACTGTTGGCAAGACTTAAAGCTTGCAGTGAACATAACTGATGGAGCGCTGTGAACAGGAATGTGGTGCAAAGAGAGTCGACTAGGGTAAAAGAAACTGTACAGGACCTTGTCAGAGGGATAACAAATCCACCGGTCCGAACTTTAAAAGTCAACAAAGGCATATTTCTTCCATAAAAACAGCACCAACGCCTGCCAACTGACATCCATTACGCATATGGCAAATGAGTCTTTTTAAAAGAAAAATCTATTCAGGACCTTTAATGTGTGAAAGGTTTCATCATAATTAAAGTGAGCTGGCAGCAGGACGACGGGTGACTCGATGGTGTTCGAGCAGGACTTGCCTTATGTTTCCGTTTCAGAGGAAAACAGCAGACGCCAGCAGAACAACGCCATCGGTCTCAACTTTGAATTGTGCTCTGAAGCAAAATGAACGGTGCGAAAGCTCTCATGACAGTGCCACAAATAGTACGTCCTTGAAGTTTGACGAGACTGAACGAGCAGAGGGTAAAACTTAGAAAGAAATTCGCTGAGCTTAAGCAGTTTTTGAGGCCACATGGAGGCATCGAGTGCCAATAGTGGTCTAAATTCAGTGCCATAATCTGGCAGGAATAGCACCCGGGGAAAAGACGGTGCCTAAAAACTAAGATTTTATGATCCTGGATATCAAAGTTAAAAGCACTTGAGACAGCTGTATAACCGTAGAGTACACTTACGACTGAGTTGGCTCTTACCGATCTGTTTTTCAATGTCCGCAGCCTCGTCTGGTGTTGCTCTGGGCAGGATGCCGGGGTCAGTGAAGCTGGTCTGGAGCAAGGTGATGACCACGAATACAAAAAGGCTGCCTCCGATAACAGGTATGCAGCTGGTCAGGTGTTTCACCAGGAAGGGACAGCTACAGACAAGGGGGAGGATGAATTACCAAGACGCACTGACCGGTATGAAGGGCTGGGGAAATAGGATCAGAGCTCTCTCTCATACAACTGAGCCTACTTTTTCCACCCACCAGGGGATCTGTTTTAATTAACATCCAGAGCCTTTAATCACCATATGAATCCTTGGAGACGGAGCACACTTTCATATTGAATAGTGCTTGAGTATGATAGTACATAGCATGTCTCATTAAGAGCTACATGAATATGTACAATCAGAAACATTTTAAGACCAAACAGAGCTCAAATATTTAGATTTTTGTATACATTTTAGCAGATTGCATCATAAAATTGACATTTTTTACATTTAATTGCGCAATATTGAAGAAATTACAAGTGTAAATACCAAAAAAGGACATTTATTAATCATAAGGACCTGCTTGATGGTTCGGCATACATTGAATACATCAAACAGGGGTCAGTTCAATGAAATTTTAATTTCTAAAGCTGCTTTTCCCTCACACTGACACGTCCTTTAAATATACACCATACCTTTGTCACCAGGAAAACGACTGAACAACCGAATATGAAACATGAACTCACTCAAATATGAAGAATAATCCACTAGTGACCAGAATAAGGCCGAGAGTGAGGGGCAAGACCCCGCTCTGCCGGGCCACTATGATCCGTCCATCGCAGTAGAAGCGATTCTTCCCGGGGAAAACTTCCCACTTTCTCCTCGGTCTCCTCGGCTCCTCTCTCTTGTCACCGTCGCTCCCGTTGTGATGGGCTGGAGGGGTCGGTGTTGGTATCGGGAGTGCCTGCGGGTCTATTTGCTGATACTCGCAGTTTTTCATGGTTTTTATAGTGTGTGTGTGTGTGTGTGTATTTTTTAGGTGCTCTGTCCCGCTCCCGATTCGGACAACCAGAGCATCGGTCCAGCGATGGACAGCATCACCGACGTCCGTGTTTGAGGCGGCTGAACGGTGCAAATGTCGTCATTCTACGTGGAAAACAAGCTATACCGTGGTTGTCCATGTGTAAATATCCCGTACTCGAAATAGCACCCGTGTTACTTCCCATGCCTCTTCATTTATTCCTCTTAAAGTCTGTGTCCAGGGTGGTCGGTCATCGTTAGCTTGTTAGCCGTGCCATTCAGACTAGCCAACTCAGCCAGCTGCGGACTATTTAACACGGGTGAACCCAAACAACCGTTACCCTTAGCTAGCTTGTTAGCTTGCTCGTCGTGCACTTAACTAAGCCCCAGAGGTCCTATATGCTTAAATACAAAGAAGCACTAAATGTTTAGATGCATGTAGCTTCCCTACCAACACCCCTGACACATTCGTGACTGGTAGTGTTTAACTACGCTGCCACAACACGAAGCGTCCGCTGTAGCACCGGTGTTTCGGTTTAAGGAGCGACCCTGTTAACTGGCGACCTTCAGTTGAATGCGTCCGTGGTTGCCGTAGTTACGACAGCCGTCGGTTGAAACACGACGAGAATGCGTAGCCGTTAAACAAAAAAAATCAAAGACAGAGTAAGTTGTTGTTTTTAACATTGTAACGTTAATAATATATATTTTTTAAAAACCTAAACAAACAGCGGTTCACTGGGACCCACGTATATCTTCCTGTTTTCAACGGCTGTCAACAGACGCATTTGGCCGACGGTCTCCAGTTAACACGGTCGCTCATTAAACCGTAACACCGAGAAAATTGGCCGTTGATTAACACACACACACACACACACACACACACACACACACACACACACAAGAAAGGGTGTATTTCCTGTCAATTTTCTATCATATAAAATATAAATAATCTAAAAACGTTCATTTTAGACATGGCGATATAGGCAGTCATTAACACTTAAAGGCTACGTGATTTACTGGAATACCTCTCCACTTTCATTACATTTTTCTCTATAAATGTCAAAAGTCAATCGGTGCCAAATTGTAATATCCGGTAAAACAGCGACGGTTGACGGTGACTTGACAGATTTATCGAGCGAGGACATTACGAGAGGTGTTATGGCGACTTCTGCCATCCTGCAGTGAACTGCCGTCGCGGGAGCGCGCATGGCTAAAACGAGAGCTCCCAGACACTCATAAGAAGCTCTGCAAGACAAAGTACTGTGCTTCAAAGTACTGTGCTTCATCAGTGATAATAAATGATCTGCATTTTTTTATTTATCATATAAATATTAGCCATATGCACTATATACAGGATGGCTGCATCATTTCTATCACGCACATATATAACTAATTATAAAGTATGTTCTGATAACACCATTTCTATTTGTTGTGTCTTTACTGAGTGAGAATTATTGAGATTTATGTCTATAATCGCAGAGATTGCAGAGAGCAATGAATTCAAAATATATAACCTTTAAATTGATGCATGCTATTTTTGTTTAATCTCATTTAGCTCCTTGTTATACATATTATTATTGTTGTATATTGTTGTTGTGCGCGCTCCCGTGAGGGGCATGCACTTCCCGGTAGGTAGGCGGAACTCGCTACCGGAAATCATATAAAATATCAAAATAAAAGTGTGAATTATATGTTATAAACATGTTGTGTTTGCTAGTTGCCACGTGAATTGAATACATATATGAGGTGTTACTGAAACTGTAAACGGCCTATATAAAAAATACACAATTCAAAGCTAAAATCAAAATAGTAATTTAAGTTGCGTTTTATTTTTATGTCATAAACGGAAGTCCAACCTCCTGCTGTAGCCACCTGGTGCATTTCCTCCACCTTGACGCTCAGGTACACGGATTTGGCCCAAAAAAAAAAAAAACTTTCTTGAAACTGACATTTTGTGGCCGAGCCGGTGTCTTTGACGTTCAGAATGGATTAAAAACAGAAATGTTGACTGTTAGGTGGAGAAGACAGCGTTAATCCGGGAGTCCTCTGGTGGAAACACCGTGTTTAAAAGTGAGTAAATGGTTAGTGAGGAGTTCCTAAGTCCTCTAATGGAGGAAAGAGCCTCGGTGACAAAGTCGCCATGAAAGTGAAAATCATTTTGATAAAGGGAGTGGGTCGTAATGTGTGTCAAATATGACGAATGTGACACTAATGTTGGTGGGTAAATGTTTAATGCTTATTTGTTTATCAGCTCACTACATGTAATGACTACTGTAAACAGTTTTCTACACATGCCGTCATTGCGCCAGACACCATTTGAAAATTTGAGAATTTAATGTTTATTATGTTTCTAATTGATATTTATAAGAGGTGAATCATAATCAAACATATCTACAGGTTCAAATAGATTTGGCTTTCAATTCGGCATGCATGCAACCTACAAGAGTGCTTTCCTACCGTCCTAAAAATGTGTTTTTACACAGCTTTATCGTCAAATTAACAACTGGCTGAATCAGTTTAGATGATGGGATTTTACTCCATGTTGTTTGTTGAATGATAAAATGATAAAGAAACACCTAGTTGGTTCCTCTTCAGGTTTTTTATCAACCTTCAATTTAATTTTAGGATTTTTAAAAATGAATTTGTTGTCTGAGTTTAAATGCAGCCCGTGTGTAGTTGTTTTTCTTATTTTTTATATTTGTTTTCTTCGTAGTTACAGTTAGCATGTAGTTTACAGTTTTGGTGTACATGTAGTTTATTTTTATCAATCTCCATGACATCATATGCATGTGAATATTGTCTTTGAATGTACGCCACATCCTCCCGAGAACCAGTTTGGTTACTTTACCTGCCACCCGGGGATAGTAGTTTCACATTTGTTTTGAAGAGAGATGCCCTCAGGTGGCTTCAAGTGATTTTTGGTTTTTCTTTCTGTCAGATTGGATTGATAACAAGTCATTTTATTTCGACACCGTCCTACCATTTGGTTACACCTCATTTGACCTCATTTTATCTCACGTTTGTTCAGAACTTGGAGCCACGACGTCATGTCTGCCGGCAACACTGGCAGTCTGAGACACAACTCGGGGCCTGGCAGCTACAGGTATGGACCCAGCCGGAGCAGCAGTCAGAGGTCGTCCTATGAGGAGCGCTGCGTGGACCCAGTGGAAGACATGCTCCCGATCCCGGAACCAAAACAGTCCACAAGGCTCACCTCAGAGATGCTAATGGAAAGGAGTCTGAGACCATTGGCTTCATCCCTGGCTCAGCTGATCCCCGCTCTGCCTCACAAACCTGCAACCCCTGCGCTTCTCCAAGGAGCTGTAGGACCTTTATATGCAGCGTACTAACCTGCGGCCTGTATAGAGTCTGCCAGCGCTCTATCCTCGCTCCGTGCCTGGCGCCAAACGAGAGCTCCCCAGACAAACCAGTGGAGGTGAGCCTTCAAGATGTGAACACGGGAGTCAACAAGGAAGAGGACGCCGCAGACTGGCTAGGGGACGTCTGCATCGCTGGAGTCCGAATTGACAGTCCAAGAGAGTATTTAGATGTTGAAACCAAATCTCCACCGTATGTGCCTCCACCTGGTGGTCCGACACAGCCCAGCCATGCGTCCCTGCACGAGTCCATGAGGTATGATGACTGGGAGGATGGCGAGGAGAACGTTGATTCTTTGATCACCAAGAAGCTGCTGGAGCTCTACTCTGAATATCAGATCGAGGAGTTGGCCAGGTGCACCTCGGACTCTGTGTTTTTGAAGAAGAGCAAGGCCATCCACCACCTCATCAACTCACTGGCAGAGGAGCACAAAATGGACGAGCAGGAGGCCGAGTGTCGGCTGGTGCGCGGCATCATCCGCATCAGCACTCGAAAGAGCACGAAGAAGAAGCCGGCCATCTCCAGGAGGGAGAGGACGCTGTCGGACAGCGGCAACGAGACGATGAGGGAGAGCGGTTCCTTTTCGTTCAGCAACAACAGTAAGTTTTTCACTTCTCAACGCCGTGTTGCCTCTGAAAAACGCCACACAGCTGCTGCTTTTTTTTTATACCATCCAGTTACCATCACTGTCCTTTTCTTTATTTCCGGAAGATGACTACAAATCGAATCCAAACATCCAAATATCAGAACTGACCCCCTCCGACAAGTGTGCCAGAGACATTTGGAGGAACAATGGAGGTAAGAAATCTTTACCATGTTCATTTTATAAGCAAATAGCTAAATAATGACAGCAATAATATAGTAATAACATACACAGTACACTACAACATATGCTCTTCTTTTTTATGAATGTTTGATGTACAGTTGTAGCTCCAGTAGTCATTCACTTGTTTTATTCCCGGCAGTTTACAGTCACTGTGAAACGTGCATGTTTTTCTTCCCGTAACTTTGCTCTTTTAATCCGGGAAGTCCACCATGAATATTTGTGTGTGCCAACAGTAGACGGGTTTGTTTTCATCAAACATAGTCTGGAAACACTGGTTTCACTTTCTGACTTTTAACGTTCACTCTTACCTCTCATTAGAGATCAGATTAAACTGTGGGGCGGGCGAAGGGTTGTGATGACCAGCGGGGGAATTTTTGAGTGAAAATAAGTTAGATTAATGTGATTTATGTAGGAAAATAAACAAGCGCGTGCTAATGTTGCAGGAAAATCAACTTATTCAATGCATTTTTAAAAAATGATATACTTTTGCTGAGAATAAGTAGCAGGCATGCAGATTCATGACTGTAAGACTAGTAATGCCCTACCTCACATGATTCAGCAGTCCAATGCTGATTGATACAAATCTCTCTACTGATGAGGACATGACACGTCACATTTTTAATCGACATATTTTTCACATTTTTCTCTTGGTCATGCATATATTCCTAATAGTGTTTTTGTGCACAACCTTGTCATAAACGGCTTGTTTCAATTTGAGTGTAACCTGTTCACCTGCTCATACGACGTGTGTCGTCAGGGCTGTGACAGAAAATAAAGAGTGGATGGTTTGATTAAAGGAAAGCACTGATGGTCACAGAGACAGATGAGAGAGTATTATACAGTGGGCGACGTCACGCTGTCAGGCGCGACAGAGTGAGGGAAAGCACACTTAAATTTGAGCAGATTAAGGTATCGTGATTCTTAAAGGTGCCCTGTGTTTTCTTGTAAACAGAGTTTCTGTTTATATTAAGTGTGACTCCCTTGGTTGTGAATACCTGAGGTGTAACAAGTGCGTTGGATGCGTTTCCTTCCTCATAAAACATCTGCAAAGACTCTGTGAGGAGATAAAATGAACTCCGAGGCTACAGTCGACCCTGTAACTCATGTCAAAATGTTTTGAAGTCATGCATATATGCAAGGTCTGCTGCTTTGCAATTTAAAGTACCTACAACAGATATCTACAGCCTCCCTTTACATGAGCAGCTAAACACGATATGCTATATTCACAGTAAAACACGTAACTCAGCATCTTCACATTCTTCTTCTTCATTGAGAATATGTTGATGTTAAGTATAAAGGAAACATAATTCCCTAAGCACTGCTAGTGGTCAGACTGCCATCCCATTTTCCCGTAATGTACCGTACCTCTGTTAAAATAGTTTATAATCCACTGAGTGTGAATGATTTCTCCTTGCATCACACTGTGAATATGGATGGCGAGAGGTGAGAAGAATTAATGCTCAGTGAATGTATGTCGAGAAATCCCCGTGTTCTCACGTGTCTTTTTTCTTTTTGTCCTTATAGGTCACACTTCTACTTCTCCAACAGGCTACTCGCCCTCTCACACAGAAACTAATTCTTCAGGTGTCCCGCTAATTCGTACCTCTGTGAGAACATGATTCCTGCTCCACCCTGGCAATCCGTGCTTGAATTATTTGTCATATTGTGTCTACAAGGTCACATATGGGACGTTGAAAGGCGACACTACTTGCACAGGAGTCTCTGGCTGAGCCGAGCTCTTTGTAGAGGCTGCGGCTTTGCTGTCTCCAAAGCCAAGCCATGAAAATGTGACGATTCACATTGTCTGAAGGACTTCAGTGAACTCAGGGCTCTGTGTGTAGATATTTATGGTTGATAGATAGTATGTGTATATTTGAAGGATTGCTTTATTGGGAGCTTCCCCTGCAGGCAGATATCACCAGCAGCTCTTGATGGCTCTCAGATATTGTATCACGATTTAACCGTCCTCTCGTCCTTGAAGGAGAACTGAGTAATGTTCATGAAACCTGACCCGGTCAGATTATTGTGCTGTTGTTATGCGAAGGCCTTCTGGATGTAGTTATAGTTTTCTGGCACATTTCATCGTCATATATTTGATTTTTTTTTTTAACGAATGTGTGTGTATTCAGTTTAATTCAGAGGTTATATATGACATATGTACATGAATGATTATAGATTAATGAGAGGAAATTATGTTCTAATAGATTTCTTATTTGTACCTAAAGTGGTAGTAGTGTAAAAGGACGAAGTAACAATATTTAGCAGGAAGAAAAAGGAGGTTTTATATGATGCTGTAATTGTAATATTGGGTGAAATATTTTTGCGTACCTGTGTGTGAATTTTGGGAAATAGCCTTATTTTCTTTACTCCAGAGAGGTACACGCTACAGCCAGTTAGCTTAGCTTAGCATATAGACTGGTTCTGTCCGAAGGTTACAAAACCTGCCTAGCAGCACCTCTAAAGACCGAGTAATGTTTTATTTTGTGTCTGGGCCACAATGTGTTGTCTTTCTGTGAGCATTAAATGTGCGGATAAGCTAGTGTTTCCCACTCTTTCCAGTCTCTATGCTAAGCTAAGCTAACTAGCTGCTTATCCATATAAAGATGGACGACGTGTCTACACTTCCTCCCAATGTATCCCAGATACTTTGGGGAGGAAGTGCCATTTTGCCTCAGTGATGTCATTTTGGAGCCAGAGTCTGCGCAGTGGTGATCGGGGTTGCCACGGCAGTGTCACGGTCCCGCCAACGCCAGCAAGGCTCAGCTGTCAATCAAGATGTGAAAGTCCCTTTTGGATGTTTGCCAAGATGAAGGGGTGGACTTTTTTACATATACTGCAGCCAGCCACCGGGGGGCAATCTGATTTGAAAGAAGTTAGTAGGTGGACTTTTCTTTTTGTGTGTTAAAATTCAGGTTTTTTCTATTGTGACTTGAATGATGTTCATGTATATAGAGTGTGATTTCTTTTCTTTACAAAGCAGATTACTATGAATCTCATATGAAGCAGATAGCTCCTAAGTTTTAAGTTAACCGGGTGTTTGATGTTCTGAAAGCTAGTGTGTGAAAATGCAATTATAGTTTAGCTTTTATCACGTACTATAACTATAATTTATTAGTGACATTATCCGAAACTGACTCATGAAGTGAATGTTTGTTTTCTTACCCCGACGTGCTTTGCTGTGTTTGCTCCTGGGTGCTGATGGGAATTTGTCCAGCTGACTCAGTGGAATGTATTCAGCTCTGTGTTTTCATTATCAGCATTAGATTATGGTTACTGTTGGTCATGGACCCTATTGTAATGCCTTCAGTTAATGCACATGGGTATATTGTAAAAGTGTGGTTTAACTGTTTAGATTACATCTGTCCTCGTGTGCCCTATTTCAATTCTAAGTGCAAAGAATAAATGTTTGTGACAAGAGGTAATATGGATATCTTAAATAACTGTCAAGAATTCGGCTGCGACATCATGGTGGCATGAAACTCGTTGCTCTGGTTTCAGCCAAGCAGAAAACCAACTTGACTAATTTCAAAGTGATTAATATGTCTGTGTCATGTGTAGCTATTGTAGTATACGTCTTATTTCACAAAACTGGTTGACTTGTCTGCTAAAGCATAGCATTTTCTTTTCATTAGCATGTTAGATTTTCTCAGATTTGAAGGTATATTGCTTGGGTCCTTTCACAGAGGTATGATACTTTATATTATCAGCAAATGTGTGTGTCATTCTAAAAACAATAAAATAAATGAAGTGAAACAATACAGAGTTTGTTTGCTTGTTGTTTGCCACGTATGGCCACACGAGGGAGTCAAAGTTTTTCTTTAAAGATCAGGCAATGCTCCTCCAATGGGATCAACATGTTGATTTTTATGCTTTCACAGACTTAAACAATTAATAAAACCATAACTTCACAGAGCTAAAGCTTTCTCACAGGGATCTTACTGCACAAACAGCATGTCTGTTAATAAGTGTAACATATTTGTGTTGCCGATAACAGGCTTGAAGAAGAGCTCTGTGACCAGGCTGTGGCTGACAGTCTGAATGGCGGAGGCTGCTAGGAGGACGTGGCCGAAGCGAACAGTGTCTTGTGGGTGCCAGCCACGGATGACCTCTTGGAGAGCTCTCTGAGCTTCCCGTTGGAGGCCTTCAATGAACAACAGGGCACTCAGTCCATGAACAGCTGTAACAGATGAAAGGGAGTTTCCGATTAAGCTCACATATCCAAGCATGGCTTTAGAACTTAATGAAAACGTGTCTTACCTGGGTTAAACAACAAAGCACCCTTCAGGTAAGCATATTCCTTCGGACTGAGGTCCAGATCCCAGATGTGATGCAAGCAAGTCCTCAGTTTGTGGACTCCAGCGAGTGTTGGTGGGTCGGCCTTCTTTTCAGTGAGCTCTGGTCCGAGCAAGATCTGTCTAAGGATACTTGAATTTGGTTCGTCGGTCACCTCAAAGACTATCTTTTCTTGAGCAAGTCCCAGAAGAAATAAAGGAACCCAGCAGTGTCTTAACAACAGTGACTGATCTCCTGATGGAAGCTGACTGAAGGACGGTAGACTTCTCACAAAGCAGATGGTTTTGACCAGCACGCTGGAGGCAACCTGGCAGGTGGCCTTCGGGTCCTTGAGGCAAACCGTCCTCCTCTGTTCACAGTGGCAGTTGTGTGCTGTGGCGTTATGGTTCATTTTGGCGTTGAGGTAGCCGCTCTCCTTCCCGCTCAAGATGTTGTACAGGATAGTGTGAGGATGCTGATCCTGGTAACCAGCGCAAGTGGTATGTGTAATCTCTTCCAGAGGAAACATCGTGAAGGAAGACGTATCCGCAGAATGCTCTCAAAAAGTAAGCTCCAGAAAAACCATGACTACTGTCACGTAGTGCCTGTCCACAAGCTCCGACGGCCCTATTTATCGGGATGTCACCTGCTCCCGACAAGCTCAGCCTTGACCCTCCTTTTTTTAAGCCCTTTCATATGAGAAGAAAAAAAAACAACAAGAAAAAAGCAGTGACCGTGGACTTCCCAAGCCGTGTGATCAAGGCTCCCTCCACGTGGCGGCGATAAGGCTAGTTAAACTGAGCCGCCGCACAGGCAAGAGAAATACAGAAGTCACAGGGGTGAATGACCTTTATCGTGTTTACCTCAGTCATTAACTCAGCCTGTACCAATCTATCAGGGACTGACGGGGTCAACGCACAGACTGCCACCTGACCCGTGCCCCCGTTACACCTTGGACGTGCATGAAAAAACACAATGAAATTTTTTAATAGGTCTTGAAGATTACAGTTGTGCTGCCTCTTTCAGAAATAAGTCTTCATGTTTCAGGGATTTTGATTACCCACCACAATTTCTAAGGTGAGATCAGCTCATGTACATACCAGGTCATAGATAGGTAATCTAGGCCACAGTCTGTCTGCGAACCCTTATCCAGTAGCACCTATATATGTCACTCATCAGTGAAAATACCAACCATTAATATAGTCTAATATGATGGTTAATCAATATATCTAACATAAAATTGCATATGGTATAAAAACTCACATGCTACAAGCTTAGTAATGATTTACCACCTGCTGAGACTGTTGTTGCTCAAATTAAAGTTGAAATGAATACTAAATAGCCCTTTTCACAGCAGCCATTTTGACATCAAATAGTAGGTAAACAATCGTGTCACCAATGATGCTAATTGATGTTGTCAGTGTCTTCATGTCAGCAGGTGCTTTGCATGCAACAGGTGAAGGCAAACACCTGCTGTGAAATCACTGCTTGAGCAACAGACATGTGAGATTGAATAGAAATAGAAACCTGCACAGTCACCTCAGTGTTAAAGAGGAAAGAGCAGTCACTTATCAGGCAAAACTAAATTATTAAAACTAAAACACTAAAAACTCAATTTCTTAAACACAAGGTTGCTGCTTTTGACTGTTTAATAGGATTATAGATTACACAAAAACATACATGTAAAAATCCCTGTCATTATTATGATTAGGGACATCTGTTTCCAGTTTGTTTCCTCTGTGGCCCTTAAAGCTAATAAAATACATTACAATATGTTCAAATAAATAAACACAATAAATGTAGTAGTAATTTCATTTTATTCCATCTTGAAATTGGTTATTCTGACATAAGGGAAGCAGTATTTTTTTTTTTTTTCATTACTAGTTTAATATTTATTTATTTATTTATTTATTTATTTATGCTGATTATAAAGGTTCATAATAAATGTAAATTAATTCCGCAGTTCCACCACCATTTTAATATAGTTTTTTTATTATCACTTTAATTAATTTATTTTATTTATTATATTTACAATAAATTCCGTTTTATTTTTTGTTTTATCTAGAAACTTCTCAGTCCACGCTGAACCAACTCTCTCATTGATTGGATATGTCGGCTGTCAATCAAAATCTCATCTTCCAATTGCTCAAAACCAGCGTGTGGGCGGAGCTTGTTTCCAGGAAGTGAGTAGCGTGACTGTACGGGCCGCACATTGTCACTAACCTAGCCCCAAATAATTTTCTTCTGCTTGTCGTCTCAGAGCTCATATTGTCTTTAACCTTTCCCCACCAACTATGGGTGACGACGAAGAAAAGTATGACGGCATGTTGCTTGTCATGGCTCAGCAGCACGAGGGAGGAGTGCAAGAGGTAAGCTAAGCATGCTAAAGCTAACGTGCTAATGAGGTTAGCATGTGAGCTAGCAGGCAAACGGCGCCTCTCAGAAAAAAAAAAACCACTGTGAGCTATTTACTAATGTTGTTATCCTCTAATAATGCGCCCTGTGGCTGGATAGATAACGTCTTTAATAGGTGAACTGTTGAAGTCGGCACACACGTGACCAGCAAAGCAGCACAAGCACAAAGCAGTTAGTTTCTGTTAAACTCATTTTCTGGAAGGTTACCTTCTCTGGGAAGATGATATAAATATTTGTAATACACGTTAACATTTGTATGTAGCCCCGAGATGCTGCTGGATCAGCCTGGGCGGTGTCAAATGTCTGAAACTTCTAGAAGAATCTGAGTTTGTGTCTCTGTTTAAAACGGATAGATACTTCATTGATCCCGAAGGAGATTCAAGCATCCAGTAGCAGCATGCAAACATACATTAAACATGCATTGGAATGAACCGACAACACAGTAGCTATATGTTCAAGTTAACCTAGGTAGATCTAAAGTTGAAATGAATGATGAGGCGCCTTATTCAGTAGTTTGTTGGCCCACATTCAATACAATCAATCAAACTATAACAAGAACTAACAGGAGGTCATAGAGGAAGGGAAGAAAATAAATTAATATTATGAAGCTGATCTCATGACAAGTTACATATAGACAGCGTAGATATAGATACAGACATTATTGCACAACACAAAGCGCCTGTAGAAAATGGGTCAACGCTATCTCACGTGCTGAGGAGACTGAGGTGTGCAGGACTTTGTGCGACACTGTGGTGTCACACCCAGACCTCCATGAGACTGTGGAGGCCTCACACAGCTCCTTTAGCATCAGACAGCTACTCCCACCACGAGCTCCTTCATTCAAACAGCTATCAGACACCTCTAACGCCTTTAACTCGTTGCCTTTCTTCTATATATTTCGCATTTATGAGTAACTAACTTAAGCGATTTCTTGATCTAAGCCATCAATAAGTAGTCATGAAGCACGTCTGTCGTTGTCCAGTCATGTCAATAATGCTCTTATCTTTCTCTCAACAGTTGGTAAACACATTTTTCAGCTTTCTCCGCCGTAAAACTGATTTCTTCACCGGCGGTGAGTCGGGCGCTCCAGAGAAGGTGAGCACTGTCGGCGTACCTCGCAGCGTCTCTGCCGTTTGAGAGCAACGCCTCCTCGTTTCTCAGCCTCTCTCCCCCTCTCTCTCTTTCTCTCAGCTCGTCAAAGACGCTTTTGCGCACCACAATAAGCTGGCGCAGAAGGCCAACAAAGAGAAGCAGGTGAAACAGGAGAAGGAGAAGAAAGAGAAAGCAGAAAGAGCCGCAAAGCTACAGGAGGAAGAGGAGAAGAAGAAGAAGAAAAACGACGGCCCCAGAATTCAGGAACTGACGGACGAAGAAGCGGAGAAACTTCAGTCTGAACTCGACAAGGTGAAGTCTGAAAACCGTGCCGCTCCCTCACATGTGAGCCTTTGCTTTATTACAGATGTTTACTTATTTTCATGTGCGTTTTATACATTTCAGAAGAAGAACGAAGAGGAGGAAACGGTGAAAGCAACAACAAATGAAGAAAAGTCTGACAAAGCAGACAAAGAGAAGGGGGTGAGTGAAACGTTGGTGAAAGTGTTGGCTGTTGATGAGCGGCTAAAATCTGATTCCGCTGATGGACTCGTCTTCATTTTCTCCCCAGTCGGACTCTGAAGGAGAGGAGGACGAGAAGGACAAAGATAAACTGAAGCCTAATTCAGAAAACGGAGCTGACCTGCCAAACTACAGGTGGACACAGAGCCTGTCTGAAGTCGATGTGAGTGCCTGCCGACTTCACTAACGCGTTCGCTGATCCTCTCAGCAGGTGTTTTTTATCATCAGATTTTTTATTTTCATAGCGACCTCATGAGATAGATCCTCACCTGTCCTGACTGCGCCTCTTGTATCTTTATCATTTTCATCGTTACACCTCCTCAATTTCATGTTTATAGTCACACTTTTGCCTGAATTCGCCAAAAGCAGTGTCAAGTAGGGTGTGTACTACTGCGTTATTAGGCCACCAGTCAAATCACCATCAGGATCAGCAGGAGGAGAGAGCAGGTGCTAAGATAAAACATTATCCCACTGTACCCGTTACATAATCACTGCCAAAACAAGTGATACAACGGCGTCCATTGAGCCGTGTTTGTACATGTAACCATGACATTTTTACTTGGTTCAGACCCAGAAGAAGAATTGTAGCTGTTACATCTCGTCGATCTGAACAATGTTACCAGGTGACTCCACCCACTGATCCGTCTAACACGCGGCGTTGTTTTCCTCCCGCAGCTGTCGGTGCCTTTTGATGTCAATTTCCGCATTAAGGGGAGGGACGTTGTGGTGGACATCCAGCGACGCTCCATCAAGGTGGGCCTGAAGGGACACCCTCCTGTTATCGACGGGCAGCTTTACAACGAGGTGAAGGTAGAGGAAAGCTCCTGGCTCATCGACGACGGCAAGGTCGTCACAGTCCACCTGGAAAAGGTGAGAACAGATGACTCGTAGCTGGTCTGTTTGAGTTGAACTGAAAGAGTTGTTGAGTCTCATCGCATCGCTCTTCTAATTTCAGATTAACAAAATGGAGTGGTGGAGCAAGATTGTCTCCACAGATCCGGAAATTAACACCAAGAAAGTCTGTCCAGAGAACTCAAAGGTAAACCATGTGACGTTTGAGCCTTTTTTAGGTGTGTTCTGCCTCCTGCCCATCCTAACTGTGTGCCTTAACTGCCGAGCAGCTGTCAGACCTGGACGGTGAGACGCGTGGGATGGTAGAGAAGATGATGTACGACCAAAGGCAGAAATCAATGGGCCTGCCGACGTCTGAAGAGCAGAAGAAACAAGACATTCTCAAAAAGTAAGTTTCCAGCCTTATATCGCTGCCAGATAATGCACCCGCTTGGTTTAGCTTCAAATTCTCTCCGTGGGCCGATGCGGCGCTTTATTGGCCGACTCATAGTCAGCTTTAACAGGAGCTTTATGGCGTATGAAGGTTTTATGAGAAGAGTGAATTTTAAAGCTGTCTGTTTAGTTTTACCTGTTTCTGCTCAAGGCCAGACTCACCTGCTGTAACTGGGCAATAAAATACAGTATGGTGTTTGTAGCAGCTTCTGCCGTGCACAGACGTGACCTGGACTCATCTGACGAGCAGATGGGTGTAATCTTTCGCTGTGTGTTGCTGTCTCAGAGCACCAGTGATCCCGACATGCATATCATGGTTGGAATAGTTTACTGTCATTTCCCTTTATGATAGTGGTACATGGTAACTGTTTGTACTTTTTCTGGTGCTGATTTTAAAGGAGTTTAATAATAGTAATAACTTTATTTATACAGCGCCTTTTTTAAAAACAGAGTTTACAAAGTGCTCTGACAGTCACAAACAGGAGACTCGGACAAAAATAGCATCAGAAGAACCAACAAAGCAGGAAAAATAAGATTTAAGAACATGGTAACGGAGGAAGACGTTTAAAAGACGAGACGATATGAATTAAAAATAAACAGTGCATTGAAAATAAGAAAAAGATAAAGTAATAAATTAAATAATATTAAGTCAGAAATAAAATATGAAATTATGAAAAATAAGAGAACACACTATGTACAATCCATGCACATTCACACACACACCACTTTATAATATTAAATCAAAAATAAGAAAAATTAAAAGTAATAATAGAGTTTCACAAATGAAATAATGAACAGACGATGATATGATGTGTCAGTTTTCTTATTTTGAAAGGTTCAGGTGACTCTGAACGTCTTTAAACACACCAACAGCGATGGATCTTCTTGGTCTGATTCTGATGCATTAAAATGAAATGAAGCCATCAGCCATCTCGAGAGTAAAAGACGCACTTAAAGAAAACGACGAGCCGTAAAGTTAAGTACGTCCCATCGACGGCAAATGGGCTAAAACATAAAAGCACCAGTGTGCTGTATTAATTAGCATCTTGAGGAACGGCTCCATGCTTAAACGTGCAGAGCTGTGTTTTAAAACGGAGCATTAACCTCGTGGACGCGTGCGACGATTGTTCACAGTAACCTCCTCCGAGTCAGTGGTCCACCCGTGACGTGCCGCGTTAAATATTACACAGAGCAGCCGTTAACGCAGATAAGAGCTGACGTCAGAGCTGTGAGACGCCGTCTTATCGCTGCTGGTAGTAAATGACCCCTCTTCTTCCTCTGCCGCTTTCAGAGCAGACCAGAGCAGACATGTCTGCTGTTACGCTCACCTCCACTTCCTCTTCCAGCTTGTTAAAGCCGCCTCTGAGCGTCTTGTATAGTTTTATAAGGGTTAAACAACACACCACTGCGGCGGCATATAGCTGCTCTCAGAGCTGTTTTACCGACACAAAGTCCACGTTGTGTCTGTCCAATCAAACGCGTTGTCTGATGGTGTCATCTTCAGCGAGATCGCGCATGTTTTTTCCTGTTTTTAAAGCAGCTTAAAATGCACTCTTTGGCCAGATGGAGGCGCTGTAGCTAAAGGGTGCCCAGCAGGGAAATGTTGACAAGCTGAGCAAGAGAAAAGTTTGATCGAAACCAAACCTTTCATGACAACACGCTGTCTTGTTTTTGGCTCTCATCTTTGACGTCTTGTCTCCAGGTTCATGGCTCAGCACCCAGAGATGGATTTCTCTAAAGCCAAATTCAGCTGAGACTCGCCGTGGAGATCACCCACAGAGTCCACGTCATGATTCACGTCCATCATTTAAGAGCCAGCCCTCTGCCCCCCCGTCATCTGTTCTCTCCACACAGGTTTCGTTGACTAACGCGTCTTAAGTTCATGCAACAGTACGTTGGGTTCTTTGTCACGATAACGAGGCTGATGACTCTAATGATCATGTGCTCCCTTCGCATGTTGTCTCAATATTTAAAGATGTGTCTGGATTTTTTAATAAATGACTTTAAAATCAAACCGATGTGATGCTCGAGTCGACTTTACAGCACTCAACTGCTGTCAGCTCAACCTGGGCAAGTGTCCATGACGTAAATTCTCCTCTCTCCTACTTGCTTTTGTGTTTTTTACTGGCTATAAATTTAGAAGTTTCACAACCTTGAAGAGTTCAAGGCTGAGAGTTGTGATTTTAACAGCCCTCGGTGTCACTGAACTCATATTTAGTTTGGATTGCATCCAAAGGCTACTGGCCTGCAATGAGAACAAGTTTTCCTGGAGTTGTCAACATGCAGGTTCGTTACATAGCAGTGGAGCCGCTGTGGACGTGAAGTTTAAATGTAAAACACGTCACTAACTACTGAAATATTTGCATTTAATTAAAACTACTTGTCTAGTAATGAAATAACATAAGCGCAGTGTAATTAACCATGTACAGGCTGGAAAAGACTTTGCCTTTCATACCACTAGAGAGCAGTGTTTTCCTTAAAGTGTAAGGAGTGTGTGTCCTGTGAAGTTTATGTCTGGCGAGTCCTTTTAAATCTGGAACATAGAAGATGACTTTCATGAGAAAACTGGAGAAATTACTATCGCATATGTGAGCTCATATTTAGCCAGTTTCTAAAATTACACTAATCATGCTCTAAAGAGTCGCTATAGATGACTAAAAAGGAGACGTAAGACATATTTATCAGGTGATATCCACAGTAAAGTGCAGGAGTAGCAGAGTATCAAAAAAGGGTTAAATTATAACTAATTTGCAAACATTTTAAAGTTATTTGATAGTTTTTCCACTGAACTCCTGAAGCATTGTCAGACATACGATGGAAAAAATAAAAACTATCAAAGCAGCAGAACCAGAGACACTGTATTCATCTTCCATGGCAACTACCTTACCCACAATGCAATTTGACTGCCAACAGTTCAGAGTGTGTTATTCTAATAGTGGCTAATGTCGCCTTCAGCAGAGATGAAGACCACTACAGAGATCTGGTAAAAACTCGCTTGTTTTTAACTCCACGCCAAAAGCTTATTTTTAATTCTCAAACTAGTCTTCAGATCCAACTGACGCAGACTCAAGTGACATCACCTGAGGCAACTCATCGGGCGTCCCACAGCTCCGTGTACAGATTAGGTTCACATTTACGGAGCAGTACTCATCAAAACAGAGAGAAAATCACAAGAAGTTCACTGTAATCGTCATTCAGATATATCTCTATGCAGCATTTTGCTCTTCTCAAATAGTACTACTATAGTACAGACTTGTGTGAACGTAGTGACAGACCCGTCGTCTGATCCCTGAGGATAATCAGCATGCTGCTACCAATGAGTGAAAGACACGCTTTCTCACTCAGACCACACTGGATATCATGCGCCTCTGCTAAATGTTACTTCAGTGAGGACCAGTTTGCTTACAAGTCTTTTCTGCTTGTGTGACTGTCCACAGCTAACTGGACTGGCCTGTCAGGATGGTGAGAGGCTGTCACCATCACTGTGGCGACCGGAGGAAACATACATTAGCTTATGCTGGCTAGCAAGTCCTCCTAATGTGTGAAATTGCTCATGTAGTTCAAAAACGCTCCGCGGACATCTGTCCGATCGGGATTCTAGTGTTTTTGCAAAGGCTGACCTGCCGACCGCAGACTGAAGGACACTGTGATGTATATTAACATGTAGGCCATATTACAGGGCATTCATTTATACAATGGTACACAACTTTTCTAGTTTTACACCACATGTCACGGGTTATGGCATAACTGTGCAATAATTCTGAGCATATCAACTCAACTGAGTTGAAAGACTGCAGTTAAAATCACTGAAATTTCATTTTTCATAAGAAAAAAGTCAGAAAAAATAAACATAATCGTGGATAACCAAGAAGTTTCTTCCTTCTTATTCATTTGCTCACTTATTCCACTTCATACTTTAAACAAACCATCCACATTTAAACTGTTTCCATATTGCTATATTGTTTTTTTTATATCTCTTACACTTGTATATACTTACTCATGTTTATTGTTCATAGGATATGAGGGATTCTCCGTATGTCCTGTACATACAGCAGTGTTGACGATAAAGCTGACTTGACTTGAGTGAATAATCTTGTGACCGCTCACACTAATCTCGGTTGCCCTCATCCCCTCACGTTAACCAACTCCTGATGGAAGCTAAGAGTTAAAAACACTAAAAGTCTCTGCAGAGCTGCAGCGTTCTCTGTCAGGCTTTTATACTATATTGTACTATTATACATAGTAATTTCATCCATTGCTAGTAGAAAATATTAACTTGAGCACCTTTAAATGTATTCTTTGCTCCAGGCGGTCATTGGTTTCCATTTATTGCACCACTCTCTCCATTAGTTCAGTTGTTATTGCACAGTAATGTAGTTTGGGATGAAACATCTGCACTACGTTACCATGCAACCAAGATGTGCTAAGAGCATTTTTTTTTTTTTTTTACTTTTTCAAGCTGTTTTTCAAAATATAGATACATAATTAAGCACCAGTGGCTGCTTGGTTCAAGGGGACATTTTAAAAATCTAACACGCTATCTGCCACCCATTGATCAGAGGCCGTTTTGAACCTGGTCCCAGGAAATCAGTCTATTTGGGGCCATTTTCTTGTGTGTAGGTTGGTTTTTTTCAAAGGTCATTCATTAGGACTGTGCCGATATGTTTGCATCCATGTGTGTTCAAGCAGATTCGCAAAGACAGAGTGAGACAGAGAGACAAGGCGTTGCGTTTGTCACGGTCAGTAACGGTTGGAGTAAAGAAAACATAAGCAATCGAGGCAGTTTTGGGTCCCAAATTTGCCAGTACCAGTCATATACTGTCAGGCTGGGTCTCGGTTTTAGGCTTCAATACAGTCAACAGTCAACTTTGATTTTTTAATGAATTAGAAATTGTCAAAAATGCATCTATCTCTAGTCTTTTCACTAACTGTAAGAGCGGTGAAGCCAGAGGCCTGATGGGATTGCGGATGGGTGGGGCGGCTGGATGACTGTGCAGGGGTTGAGGGCACGGAGGAGGCAGAGTCTGCTCAGCTGAGAGCAATGTCTCACCAAGGTACCAGAATTTCTTCATTAACGAAGACACACAGACATCAGAGGGACGGGGTTGGGGTTTTGGGGCGGACGAGGGGGCGGTCTGCAAACACAACCTCACCGCCGCTGCGCTGACTCGCTGTTCCAGACTTGACAACTTGTTTTTTGGCAGCGGTCCCCCCCCCCTCCTCCTCCTCCCACTCGTAAATCACCTGCGAGGCCTTGCACAATGTGACTCACCATCATAATCGTAGTGTTTGTTGGAAGGCCGCTTCGCTCTCCCGTCTTCTTCCGTGGGGCTTCTCGGTGGCTCATTCCTGGAAGTGGAGGAGGGATACGTGAGGGGACACCAGGACGAAGATGAGACAGGAGGCTGGCATCTTCCTCGCGTGCCAGATTTAGATTCTCACTGTCTCATTAGATGAAAACACGCATCTAGCTTCAGCCTTTCTGTAATAAACTCCGATTCTGTCATACAAAATGTCATTTCACTGAGCTTTACTCAACGCTACACCTCTGCTACAACTAAAACTAACATCTACAGTCACAACAAAGCTACAGCGACCCAACCCAACATCTGCATCTGTTATTTAGAGTCCTCCGTCCTCCACACCTGGGTGCTGAGCACACTCTGTAAAGCGTATTTGGAGCACACACTTCCAGGGGTGGAGAAGAGGCCAGTGTGCAAAGTCAAACTCCAATTGTCAATTAGCGAAGGCCAACACAGGCTGCAGGCTTGGGTGTACAGAGCGGATCAGCCATCTTGGAGGACAAAGGCTTCTGTCAGCTCGGGGTCCTCAGATCAACACACACATGCACACACACACACGCACGTATAGAGATGGCTGTGGGCCCAGCAGGACCTGTTTATCACTCCAGACTGAGCAAAGACCATCAGCAAACATCCTCCTCACCCAGTCTGGACAACTGCTCATAAACGGGCACACACACACACATTGCAGATGAAACACAGGGGCTCAGCGACTATTTTATTTGTGGCTTTTGTTGTTTGCTGAACATAATGAAGTCATTCAACTTCAAACTGGGTTCAGTAGTTATAATGAAAAGCACCTCGAGGCTATACTCGCCTTACTATATCAGACAGACCAGTGTTACATACTGTAGTAGTGATGGGCCAATATGATTCACACACACCGGCTCATATCAAAATAATGTCAATAGTCCATTAGTTCAGTGAATATGAGAAGATCAAAAATATAATATGACATAATCAACAATATGTTAACCCAGCCCTGTGTAGAAATGAGTATTTTTGAGATTTAGCATCACATTTTCACGTCTGACATTACGTCCACAGAGGCTACTGAGCCCGGATTACATTGCCCGCTCACTAAGCTCCATGCCTGCCTTCACCTGCGCCCCCAGGCCTGTAAACAGCCTCTTCCCAGTGGTCCAAACGCTAACACTTAGCCAGTGCTCTGGGCTCACAGTTTGGGCGGCCTGGCTACAGAGGGAAGAGAGGGGGGAAACCAAAAGCGCCACTTTAAAAGAGCTCTCCACCAACAATGTCAGACTCATGATGGACATTTTTTAAAATGACTGACGCAACAGGTTCCGAGTCTGTTGACTGTAATGGTAAGAACGAACGTTAGCTCAGATTATGAGCGATTCTTTCACTTCTTAATCCCTGAAGTAAATATAGAAGACTCAATTTTCACAAGCCACAAATCTTCAGAACATTCTGACACTAAAAGTTATGTAATCTGGAGAAAATGTCTGTCAGCAGCAACGCACTCTCTTGAGACCTGATATTGAAATGCGGCTTTAACAGCAACGCACCTGTAATAATAACAGAAATGTATATTTGCAATATAACACTGAGTACTTCTATGTTTGTACATTTTTTACTTCAGTAATAGAAAATAACTAAGTAAGAGAGCTACACTGCTCTTACATAATACATTAATACGAGTGTTCATTTTCTAATTCGAATGAATCTGTAGTGAGTTTAAACAAGGACGTGCATTTAGCTCAAAGTAACGTGGATAAATTCCTACGTTCGGAAAGGCAGTAAAAGTGAACCTTTTCAGAGACGTCGGCGTTTCATGAGGAGGACCTTTGGTCCGCTGTGATCGGCCCTGCCAGCTGCGGGTCACATTGCTGCTTCATTACTGTTTGTCCGTGGCCCCGTGACCCTCCAGCCTTCATTTGCACCTCGGTGAGGACCACTCCATCACTGTTCGGGGGCCGAGCCTCTGTGGGCCTGACACACACATCACACCCCTGACATCATGAGTGCACGGCCAAGCCACTGGCCTCAGGTATGAGCTGGCGCTCAATCTACCATAAAGTACTTTTACTGACTTTTCGGACCTCTTTTTCTTTGTGTTATTTCACAATTTTAGCTGGACCTTCCCCTTTTCTTCTACGTCCAGATATGATATATTTTATTAAGTAATATTTCAGTGTAAATATTTGTCTATACGCATTAGAATGAATTAAATAATGTTAAAACTAAGTGACTGAGTCAGCTGTTATAAACAACGACAATTACTTTTTTGTGCCATAAACGTTGTTATTACAACAAGGCAGCTAAAGTCAAGGAAGAGAGTTTGGTTTTTGGTGTCCGCCATGTTCCTGCTCACAATGCAAAGCTGTATTAATGTGTATCTCTTAGTTTATTAAATTCAGCACCCGGTCTTAGCATTTTGGGTCTGTATTCAGTGACTTTCCTCACATGCAGATCTGAATGTGTTGACCGTATGTCGCACCATAACGCAGATTGTAACAAAAGGGTGCCAGTGATGGAAAAGTACCCCGATAGATTTCTTAAACTGGACACTTCTCCATCGCCTCCTCGTTTCAATTACATGTCAGAGAAGCCACAGTCACTTAGCGTAGCCGTGCAGACTGCTGTTATTTAAGGAAAGCTCATATCGCCGGGCTAAAAAGTCTGGCGAACGAGGGTTTGATACATGAGGGGCAACGGGAGTTACACCTCGAGACTAAACCCGTGGGTTCAAAATGAGAAATGTTATTTTGAGTTGTCTGCTGCATGACCCTCGGTATTTTTCGTCTCAGTTAAACTGGAGTGACCCTTGTTTGACCTCGTGATTTTACTGTAATGCGCCCGGTGTTTTATGCTTCATGCAAAACACACTTGATCATAGGCCTCAACGGCGAGATACAAGCCAAACACCAAACAGACGAAAAGAAGCCCGTGTTTGAGAAAACAAACATTTTTAATTTATTATTAAATGACATAAATAAAACTCAAATACAGAGTTCAAATACAAATAGATAGTTATGTACAGGTGTTTGAGCAGGGTTGATGTAGGAGGGGTGTATTTTTTTTTTTTTTACCCCGACAAAACCCTGCCAGGATGCAGAAGGCACTTGTGTCTCTCGGTCCGATCTTGGAACGTTTATTTCACTCAGAAAAGGCACATTTATAATGGAAAAACACTGGACGTTAATTTATTCTATTTACACACATATACACATTTATGTTAGCAGAACCATTTTTTTTCTTCATCTTATATATTTTCAAGAATAAAAACAAAAAAAAAATATCTAGGAGTGTTCGGTTCGGTTCGGTTCGGTTGTGTGGCGCTAAAAGGAGTTTTAAAAAAGGTGTAATAAACATTTTATAAATGTGTAACAAGCATGTTGGGAATTACTAAGAGCAAAGAAGGAAGTTCAGACCACGCAGCTACTCTAGGAGATGAAGACGATTGTCGTTGCATGTCAGCTTTGTTCAGTATGACTCCAGCCTAGCTTTACACCTTTTTTAAATAATCCTGAATGAATAATCTAAACTTTTTTTTTTCGCAAACAGGATCCTTGCAGGTCTTGTGACATTTCCACATCTTGTCCGGGATCTCTATTTTTTTTTTATGTCCTGCTCCTAAACCTTCAGTCTTCCGAGACGTTTCAGGTTTCAGCTGCTGCTGCTCCCGCCGTCGCTCAGTAGCTCTGAGCCACAGGCGCCCAGGACGCGGTCAGCCTGGCGATGGAGCTCTCGAACTGAGCCTCGCCGACGCCGACCTCGCTCAGGCTGGGGTCGTACATGGAGGAAGGCGAGGAGACGGGCAGCGAGGAGGTCAGGCCTGTGTAGGAGGAGCCCCTCAGGAACTGGGAGGTCAAACCTCCAGGTATGGAGCCCGAGGCCGAGCCTGAAGGGGTGAGGGTGGTGCCGGCTACTGACCATAGGCTTGGGTACTGACTGTGGACAAAAGGGACAAAGGAGTTATTACAGTTATTCTGAGAGTGAGGGTTCAAAGATGGCAACATTGTGGATCAGACCAGAGCGTACAGAGGTGAGAAAGGTTTACCTGGAATTAGATGTGGAGTTGGTGGTGTGGGACAGAGTGCCCATGCCTGTGGAGTTGGGGATCTGAAGAGCCGACCAGCTGTCATGAGTGGGCAGAGTCCCTGAAGTGTTGTCCATGTAGTTGTCTGAAAACAAAACCCCAATTTAATACAAAATTCTCCCACTTACTATGACATATATATATATATATAAAGCCTGTAGGTTAGTCTTACTTGTGCTGGAGGTACGGTGGGGGTAATGGCTGGGGTACGGAGCCGCTCTGTGGCTCCTCAGGCTGGAGTAGCGCTCGCAGTAGGAGCCGGAGGAGTGGCCCGCTGTGCCACTGAACTGGGGAGGGCTGCTGCTGGGGCAGATAGGACTCTGTCCTGGGAGGAACCAACCTCCAACTGTGGAATGAAACAAGCAAATCCAAATTAAAAATCACATAATCTCTGTGTGAGAAGAAGCAGCTTCAGGCGCTCTTCTTAGTGCTTTCGCTGTTTTCTTGTGAGGACGTCACCGGGAAATGAGACTCACGCTGAGAGTAGCCAGACTGCTGGCTGTCTGCGCTGTGATCGGGGACTTCTTTATGGTCGCTCCTGCAATCAAAAGCAGCGTTAGATTCTGTGCTATCACCGCACTAACTTGATGCTTTGAGGATCAGTTTGAGGTCTGAGCGTCTTACCTTTCTTTGGCATCCAAGAAGGCCTTAGCAAAGGGGTTGTGCTTGATCTTCAGAGCAGTGATCTGCGGGGAGGACGTGACTGTTAGCATTTCAATCAGGACAAGTCGGCGTTAACGGGGGGGGGGGTTGAAAATCTGGGCTTCGTGCCCAATTTACCTCTTCGTTCTGGTAAGCGGTGACGGCGATGAACTGTGTTTCGGGGAAAGACTGGCTGCTGATCATCTTCTGGATGCCTCCGACCTTGACGATGTGTATCCTCGGCTCGTATTTGTGCAGAGAATTGAGCATAATCTGTTGGGGGGGAAATTATATTTCATTAGATTAAACAGCAGGATAACATTACACCCACTCAGTTTAGGATATATCTTGGATCAAGAGAGAGGACATAGCTGTAAAAACTGTTGGTACCTTGTGGAAAAATCACACGATTTCCTTGATTTTTACATTATTTTGTCATGTTTCAGAGCAGTGGTTCATGAGATAAGTGTATACTTCATATTCCAGTGCTGTATTTTATGTTAAAAATAACTTCTTTAAATGAATATATCTTCCAGTGGGACAGCTGTAATTGTATCAAAAGTAATTTCACCATGATTAAGTACTGAATCATGAATATCTAACAGCCTCCTCACCTGTCCGCCCCCGTTGAGTTTATTGGAGAGTTTCACTTTGCTGAAGGAGACTGGCGCCTTCATCCAGTGCGCACCGAAGTTGGGGGAGTCCGGGTGGATGTAGACGCAGCTGGGGCTCTGGGGCTCAGGTTTGCCACCTGGGACCCACTCCCCGTTCACGTATTTCCATCGGTTGTTGTCCGCGGCCACGAAATCCAGCAGCACCGAGTACATGGCGTTGGGGTCCAGGCCGGTGACGCTGGCTCTCAGCACGGGAAACATCCTCCTGTAAAACAACAAGGATGGCATTAGTGAGGTTTCCTTTAGCCTTCAGATTGTTTTCATCTTAGCTCAATGACAGCCAAGTTTACCAGAAGATCTGAGGAGCAGCACTTTAGGCAGAGCACTTGTGTGTTTGGGTGAGTGTGAACCACTCGGATATTAGATTTTAAAAACTGCAGCATGTTTTAAAATTAAGAATATTTCACCAAACTTACTCCAAACCCTGAAAACACCGTGCGTAAAAAGCGCGTAAAATGTGCCCGGCCTGTGCGCAAAATACACCACCGAGGCGAGGCTTGCTGCTGCATTGCTGTGACCTACCTTCCAGTTTTGGTGACAATCATCTCGTTGGTTAACTCTTTGAACTTGGTCCATAAGTCTGCATCGTCCAGGGTGAGTTTAATATCCCTCTCGGACGCGTCTCCCTTCTCGCTGCCCTTCTGGAACTCGCTCTCCACGGCGCTGAGGAGATGCTCCAGGCGCTGGTCAGGGTTGGAAGAAGTCATATTTCCAAGTAGTGTAGATAGGCCTAAATCCAATACGTTTTAAGTGTGGAGTGCGAGGAGGGCTCACTGACTCTGAGACGGCCACTGACAGAGAGAGACAAGGCCCGAGAGATACTGGTTTCTCATCCCTGAGGCCTCATCATTTAAGGGCCCCCAGGGACCTCATGGGGATGCGGGGCGTGGTTTGGGCGCACACATCTCGCCTCCCTGACCGGGTTCAACGTCTCCAAACACCGCCCCCCACACCAGGCCTAGACCCCTCTCTACAACATAACAGATTTGTAGAATAAAAAAATCAACTTTTAAGATGAAATCCGTCTTCCTCATCCAAACTCCACACAGAAATATAAAAAAAAATGTAACATCTTTTGTGGATGTTAAAAACGTCTTTGCTGTTGATGTGAAGTTTGGGATTTATAATTTGATACCTTAAAAATCTGTTTAATCTGTTACAGTTTGATGCCCTACATATTCAAAGCTGTGTGTTCAGACAAAAGAAGGGAAGCCGAGGGAAGAGCCGTGCCTTTGAACTCAGTTGTATATTTGCAAATAGTGCTAATCTTTTGTTGTCTCAAATCCACATGGGAGAGGGCTTGTGTTTACTGAGTATGGGCCATTAGGGCAGACTCTGTGTTCCTGTTGTGCCAAAGTGTGGACGGCCCACAAGTGATGCCTGGATTTGCATAATGGGCCTGCGTGGCTCCCTCTGAGACTCTGATATTAAATATTTCAGCCAGTCGGAGGTTGAGTGCTCAACAGAGGCCCTTTTTTTCCTGCTATTTACATAGAAATATTAATTTACCAAACCAAGTCTCTCTGTTATCGGCCACTCTTCAGGACAGAAAGCTGGATTTGTGGCTAGAGTTCAGTTTATGATGAATTCTGATCAGTGCAGCGGGAACCTCTCCACTGAATTTGACTTTTTTTGGTTTGACGATAGAACCTGGCCATTTCTTTTCACTTCTTGACTTCTTGTGCTGCTCCGTACTTCTGCACCACATGCCAAAAGCAGATATTGTACTTTGAAGAGTTAGTTCAGTTACAGTTCGCTCCCTGCTCTTACAGCGACTGCTCGAGAAATGATTCGACAGTTCTAGTAAGCAGTAGCATCTTTTTTTATTCATAGACAAAAAGATGCAACAAAAAAGTGAAAAATAAAAACAGAACAATGAATTTATAAATGATGAAACATTGTTACAGACTAACAAGTTCAAATGAGCTGTAACCTGCATTAACATTAATGCAACAGTAATAATATCCTTAAATATATACACGGCAATAAAACACTGAAAGGAAGCACTGATTAATTTTTTTTTTTCATTTTTGACATTTCCTCATATTTCCAGAAACATTTGAACTATTTGTAAAATGTTACTATTTTTACACGACGATGTTTCTGCAGAGTAAAAAACAACGCTGCCAATTTCTCTTTCTATTTTGTGCTACTGCTAAAAAGTTGAAATCTGTTTTTCCTCGACCAAACTCAGCTCATAAATATCTAGATTTTGGCGTCCTTTATTTACGTTAGAGCAATGACCTTGCTGTTGATGTGAAGTTTGGGATTTATAGTTACATATTGTGAGCAGACAGTACATATTCTTACCGCTCGGCTGTAGGTACTCGTCACTTTTCAGATTATCATTTTATAAGCAAAGACGACGATGAGTTTATAAAAAATATGAAACATTCTTACTGATTAATCTGTGACTACTACTGTTACAGCATGTAGAACAATTAGATGAAGTCCACCTCGATCTGATGTGAGTTTAAAATGCAGCTCATAGCACTAATCCAATAATATATATAGTAAATAACTTACTATAAGTGACTTCAAAGACATTTTGTTACAGCACATCTTTTAGATAATCCAAAAACTTAAACTCAGTCCTTCGTTCTACCTGAAAAAAACACTTCATTGCAACATGTACAATGGTGCTTCTGGTCAACGTGTGAGTACTTCTTCCTCCGCTGCAGGCCGCTGTGTACTAATACCGCTCTCCCTGCTGACTTACAGTATTCAGTACAATGCGCACATTGTCTGATCCTGAGAAAAAGGTTTCTATGTTTCACATCCGAGCCTCCTTGTTTTCCCGGCGCCTCTGATTCGACTGTCTGTGATGTACTTGGAATTGAGTGAGGGCTTTGGAGCGCGACTCCACTTTACTACACCACTTCCTCCACTTCTACAGAGGCCGTAAATGTAAAGGGGCTCTCTCACACCTTTCCATCCCGTATCATTCAGCAGCCTCTTCCTTTTCCCCCTATGTGTGTGTGTGTGTGTTTTTTAATTTTGGAGGCTGAGAAAGAGACAGAGAGTGTTAAAAAAAAAAAAGTGGCTGCATACAGGACCTAACCCCCGCAGACCTGGCCTCTGGGCTCTTGCTAACCCCCGACACACAAAGTCACACTCACGGGAAACTCGGATTTAATTCAGCGAGCAAGTCAGGGATGAGTCGTCTGTAGCTGCAGCAGCAAAAACACCCTCTTGGCTGAACTTTGTCTGTGTGTTGTGGTTGTCAGGTGTTGCCCGGTGAGACTTATTAAAGCACAAAACATCCTCATGCGTTTGAGTGACAGGCAGAGTCCAAGCTGAGGTAAAAGGAGGAGCATCTCAGTCCCCCACACAGTGAGCGAATGTCTGCTCCGGAATATAAAGTTTACTTGAAAAGCCACTGAAGATTTCCCACAGCTTTTCTCCTCACACACACACACACACACACACACAGACATATACTGCTGCTTCTCCGGCGAGCTGAGGGTTAACCGATTGCAGGCCTGCGCTCTGGCATCGGCACACACTCACCTAGGTGAGAAATATTGCAGAGGTCTGGTGCTTCACAAAGGGACAGTTATAACGATGCATATTTTCCAGAGGACTTCGCTGGCCTAAATAAGTAAACACAAGGGAGGCGGATGAGTCAGCCCTGGGAAGAAAAAACACACACACACTCACACACACACACATATATACGTAGAAAACACACTCACAAAGTCACTTTTTTTATGAGTTATGACATAAGACTGTTACTGGACAAAACAACACAATAACTCAAGCCCTAACTTCACTGATAGGGAACAAAAAAATCAGCCTGAAGTGACTTCTAATGATGAGTCTGATATTAAAGATCGTGTCACTCATTAATGGATCATATACACAGAATGAGAAGATCCTCAACGCTTCTTATCGACATTTTTATATTGAATTATTTATACGCTGTGGAGCCAAAAAGGTGAATTTAATCATTTTCCTTTCAGATACATTCGTCTTTTTATTCCTGTTTATACACATCAGGTTAATTGTGGTTTCATTTTCACTGTGATGTGTTTGGGAGACGTCGCTCAATAAAGTTTGCAGAGGATACACACAATCTATCAAGACTAAATCACACTGTCACAGTCACTTCATGAGAAGAGGTCAAATATATATATACATATATTTATTCCAACTTTATGGACAACAGTGTGTTTTCTGTAAAATTGTCAATAAATTCTTGTGGAGAAATGCTAAATTCTTGATTTGTCTTGGCCAGAGCACTCTCGAAAAATAGATTTTTTAATTTCAACAAGCTTAAATAAAGCTCTTCCTAAAGCCTGATCTTGTTTTGTTTCAGTGAAATAAATCTTGAATCTTAAACTTGGTCTCCTTGGTTATTATTTATTCAGTTTGGAGCCTTATGATTATGTTAGCAATCTGATCACACAACAGCACCTGACGTTAGCTAACGTCAGACACCATGAGTTAGTGATCACATCGAACCAAACAAGGCTGAAGCAGCAAAAGCTCCTCGATGTATTGAATGGATTAAAGTTGCACTTTATCGGGTATGGATTAAGCTTTTCATTTGTAAGAGAAACATTTTATTTCAAAACTTACATTTTATTCTGTTTAATTATCACGTCCACTACGTAAAGTGTCAGGACAAGTATTAGAGCTTTCAGATGAATGTAGTACAAAGTATAATTCCCTCCCAAACGTAGCGAAGAGGAAGAATAAAATAAACTGTAAATATTATATATATATATATATATATATATATATATATATATATATATATATATATATTCAACACTGTTGAACATTTGTAACTGTAGCATTGCGTGCATGTAAAGACAGCAAGTGAAACCACCAGCAGCCATCACCTCCTCACATCCCGTAGGAAGGAAAACCACTAAAGTGAGTCCCCAACACACACACACACACACACACACACACACACAGCCTCAGCAGCCCTCCCCTGATGTGGATTGAGCCCTGAGCTTCGTCTGTCACTTTTGCGTTTCCACTTCAAGTTCAGGAAATCTAAACTTTCCTCTTCTAATCACCCGTCCCTTTGAAAGGGATAAAAAGAATTAGTGGGGACAGTAATTGCACCCCACCGCCACCACACCCCCACCCACACCCCCACCTCGCTCCACCCCCACCGGCCCTCATCTTAGAGGCGTCCTACAGTAGACCTTGGGACCTTTGGCATGCTAATGACAAGGAGGCTCAGCTTTGACACTACGGGGACCGACCCGGGCCACTTCTGGTGAAGGACAGTCGCAGGGCCCAACAAGAAGTGTCATTTCATAAAATACAGCCTCTGTGTTGGAGACCATACGTAACGCTGCAATGAAGCCGGTATGAATAAATAAAGGTGGAAGCAGAACAGATTAGATGTGAAAGGAAATCCTTTATTTTACGGTAACAAAGAGAAAGTGCAGAGACGAGTTATAGTATTTAATCATCCAGGATTTAAACTATTTGTGGTGACATCTGCGATTTCAGTATGTGTAAGACAGCATAAACACAGCAGCCGTGGTTTATGCTGTCACGACCACTAAAGGAATAAAAAGTACATGTACTTTTCGGCACTGACAGACCAGGTGGAGTTGGAAAAAGCTGGACACACGTGAAACTAATGCAAAGTACTATATAGATTCATGATACATTTAATGCAAAGACGGATGATACATCTCTGATTTTTGTGAGTGCTTTTACTTTTGTATATTTTTCTATTTAAAAAAATGAAACCAGAGTCAGTCATTTATCAATATTATGATGACCTAAAGTCTTTCTCCAAGAGATCCTCATTGATCTACATTTAGCAAACCATCTTATGTGCTCTTATTTTCTTCATTTGAAAGCAACAGATCTTCATTTTCTTTGGTTTCTTTCAATCATTTTTACACCACCAGCCTGATCGACAGCGTCATGTGTGTGTTTGGGCTGTTTGTCAGGTTTTATTTACAGACAGCTCGGTGCGGTTTATAGATCATCATATACAGATGCAGAAAAATAGAAAAACACTCTTTTTAATTTATGTTTTACACCCCAGTAGACGGTTTGTTTTTGCCTGTTCCTCCTCCTCCTCCTCTTCTTCTTCTTCTTCTTCTTCTCTTTTTTTTTCCACTGCGATCGGTGTTGCCTGATGTAAATATGAGCAGCTGAGGTCAGCAGACACCAGTGTGTGAGAAAACACAGTTAAATCTTCCTGCAGCAGCCCCCAGCTGTGTGCACATGCACCCACACACACACACACATATTAACAGTAGACCCTGTGGAGTGAGATCACACTTCAGCCTATCTCCTTCTGACGTGAAGAGGGATCGACTGTGCTGGGAAACTGTGAAAGACATTCGCAAACATTGGCAGATATTAATCACGACTTCGGGGTGGATCATCATAACCGGGCCCCGCTGTCTGCTCGGGAAGGGTTTTTTAGAAGCAGCTCAGTCTCTGGCCTGCGTGAGTGAGTGGGGTTTTTTTTAGTGGGAGGGTTGAATGAGCACTGGTGGTGGTGGTGGTGGGGGATCAAAAGGAGCGAGACCAGTTTCCACTGACAAACAGTAAGTGTTAAGGACAGAGGATTAATGATAGGTGCAGCCAGGAACATTATTTACCCAGAGTCAGAGGACGTGTGACTTCAGAGCTCGTCACCCTCTTCCTCTGCCGCCACTTCCCCTCTCTATAAATGCACAATTAAAATGAGATGCTCACACAGCGCGCTGTCACCTTCCGATGAATGACCAATGAGCCGTCGGCACCTTACTTAGCCACATAATGGAACAATAATAATAACCAATGAATGCGTCTTACATGCAGCGTGGGCGAGGGAGAGATGCCACTTACCTCACTGTTAGGTCTGAAGTTTGAGCGCTCACTGCAGCCACAGTCCACAAAGTTCTGAACCCGTGGTTGTCAATATATGGGTTGAGTCGTGGGATAAATCAGCAGCGTCACAAGACGATTAACAAGAGAGAAATTCTATTTAATCTAATTTTATGCATAGAATTGTGGGTTTTTTTAAATAAAATTGTCCCCCATTTTCTCGTAAATAGTGAATTAGGAGTATACTTAGTAAAGTAGTATGTATTTCTTAGTGAATTTCCCTGGCGTTGGGTCATTAAAGTCGATCTTATCTCAGTTATTTCCTGAAAAATCTCCAGGAAAAAGTATTTATAACGTCAGAACAACAAATCTAATTCTTAAAGAGCCTCACAGGCTGCTCCCATTGATACTACATTTTTTAAAAAAGCCACAGTTCTTAGCTGAATTCACATGATTTTTCACATAATTTTCTTACAGACACAGCTGGACCTCTTGGTACATCTATGGTGAGTGCAGTCCGTTCTCAGAGGCTTCAGGTTTAAGTTTTCGGGCCGTGATTGTCTTCCGAACTAGTTGTGATGTCATTAAAAATCCTGCTGCTATGTTCACCTGTTAAACTGAGATTTAAAGCGAGCGCACATTCGGCGCCCGAATGTTAAAACAAACTCGGCGCTTACATCATTCCACGACCGTGAAACTGAACCGTGGAAGCGAGGTGACAGGGGAGAAAAAAGACGTTTTAGAGAAGATTAGACTGTTGTGCTGTGACTATCCGTGTTTCTTCATGAATGGACTGGTCATCCTTGTGCACAGATCCCCCCTCATCACAGTATTTAAGGAGTTTAATGAATGAATAAAATGGAAAATGGAAATATATAGTTCATTTAATAGTTAGATCGTCATCTGACTCCATTAAATCTCACAATAATGACTTTCTTAGGCATTAAATCTCTTTTTAAAGGTCCAAAACTTTTTCTTACTTGCTGAACTTTTGACATATCTGACTCTGGAATTACTGCCACAAGCACGTTCCCTAATACACTGAGACACGACAAGATAGACTTTATTGATAGATATAAATAGAATAAAATATAAAAGTTATATACACTGTATACACTTTTCAAATACTGCATACAGATACGCATGTTGGAGTGTAAATAAATAAATATAATTGCACAACAAAGAATAACTTGTTAGCATGTTTAAGTATGTTTCATTGGGACTATTTCATCAGCAGAAACGCTGAACGTCTAGAAGGGTTGAATGTTTCCAACGTCTGTTTAGAAGCCGTTGTAAGGTAACACTCATTTCCTGCTCTACTGGAAGGAAGCATCGTTGCCCCTGAGCCCCGGTGGGCAGCTAAACCCCTACGGGTGTCCGGGGGCCCCAGAGAGGCAGCCAGCGTCTGCCTGCAGAGTCTGGAGGCCAGGCAGGACTATAGGAAGAGGATAGAGAGGGGGGGGGGGGGGGGGTGCTGTGGCCCTCGCTGCACCGTAAACTGGAGGGGGGTAAACAAAGGGGCCGGGCTGCTTTTACTGCCTTCCCACGCCAGGCAAGCAGCAGCAGCTGACTGGAAAGTGTTACCTGGAATATGCCGAGTCGCCCCCCCACCCCCCCGACGCCCCACACCACCACCACCACCACCCTCCTCCACCAGCAGACAGCCAATCTGAATGCAGGCGCAGGGACCCAGGTGTACAAACAGCAAACAGTGGGGGCACATCAAAGGGTCTCATTAAAAGACAATAGATGGCAGCCCCCCCAAGAAAAGTTCTGCCACAACACACATACTGCATCCCCCATGAGGCCAGCACACTGCCCCCTTCTGTCCAGTGTAGTTGTGGTGGAGAGACGGGACCAGCTTTATCATATGATCCCTCTGTCCTTTTAAGGAAAGTCGGGAACATCAGTGTGTGACATCAGTCACTGAAGGCTTTGGGTCTGTTTAAAGTATTTAGTCTGATGTTTTTAAGGTCTGAATCAGACTCAGGGTGGTTGCCAAGTAGATTTTCACCTGCTTTGCTTTGGTGTTTTGGTGCGAAACAAACATATTAAGTAGACAGTATAAAGGAAATGACATTAAATACTAAAAATCGAATTAATCTCATCAACATCTATCCTATATGACATCCCAGTTCCCTATTTCTACTACTTTATAAAGTATAAATCTGGTCATAATTTTTATTATTGTGGACAAATGTCATGAAAAAAAAACTTAACCTGATGTGTTTTATCCCTCTGCGCCACATAGCTCAACCAGGATTATGCATTTCTATAATATATTATGCATTCCTGTATTAATCCGCGGTTGAAAATAGCCCCCCAAAACTTCCACAGTTTCCTCCTGTTCCAGTAATGTTAATGCTAAAAAACGACAGCGCCCGGCTGTTTTAAGAAAGAGAATCGGTATATATTTGTGATGTTTAAAGGTTTCGTTGTCTTCAGCAGGGGCGAATGGGGTCGGGTGCCACAGAGAGGTGGCAGACGAGGGAGAGCAAGCTGAATATTTTGGGCAACATTCAGTTTCCATTGACTTTCATTCACTAGGAACGTCGGTGCTCATGACACCGGTAATCCAAAGTGACATTATTATTGCGAGGTAATGCAGTGCAGATACGCAGACACGAGTCACCTGATAGATTTACAAATCACGTGGAAATGAACGGACATCAATGGCTAAATACACAGCATATCCACCGATCTAAAACTGTGCTGCATGCATGCTTTTTGTTTATTTGTTTTATTTCTTCATTTATTCATCTCCTCCATCCCCTTTTTTTCCTTTTCAACAACTAAGAGATGATTTTAGCTGATTTTAAAATCAGCTATTGATTTTTTTTTTTTTTCTCCTCTAGCCTCTCTGAAAAACAAATTCAGTTCAGTTCAGCTGCCAGTGCAGATGCGCGACAGATGTGCAGTTGATGGCAGCGATGGCAAGAAGCTCAGAAACACCTTTGGAATGAAGTTGCTGCGGTTGTAACAAATTCTCTGTGAGCAGTCAATTATAGGGACTTCAAACCTGAGACAAAAATCAATCCCAGCACTTTATCAGCCTCACGCTTCCTCATCCAAACATCAGCATCACCGAGCGGCTCTGGAGTAAACTTTGAATTTGATATTGGGTCGCTCAAGTCAGCGGAGGGACTCTCGGGGAGTTACTTGCACAAGCATTTCTGCGTCAGTCAGAAGATGTGAGGCGCAGGCAGACGCCACCGTTCATCCCTGCAAACGGATTTTAAAGCAGCCCCCTAAAGGCCTGCGCTGCGCCGTTAGATGTGAGCCAGCCTGGGAAAAGCCTATCTGGACTCCACAGACAGCAGCGAGCCTTCAGCTTTGATGGGGAAGCCTCTTTGTAGTTGGCCTGGAGATGGCTTGTTAGTCAGTAAAAGTGAGGGCTAAATGGCTCCCTAACAGGAAGCAGTTTACACGGTGACGCTCAACCTGCCTGTGGCCCTCTATTGTCCCGAGCCCCATGTCCCACTTCATTACCATTTCCATAAGAAAGGAACAGTAATTGCCCCTTTTCTTCTGCTGCCCCTTCATCTTGGAGTGTCTCCTCTCTTTTTTTTTTTACCCCCCCTTCCTTCTTCTCTTGTTCAATCCGCCTCTCTCTGAGAAGTCCATGCAAACTGACTGGAAAACATTTAATCTGATATTAAATATAACTAGGAATTATATGTGGATTATTTGAATGTATCATACTCATTTGTAAGCACAACAATCTTTACAAGCTTAAATTATTCAAAGAAAAGGGTGTAAATAAATCAGTCCTACACATGTGAACAGTTTCCGTCGTCCAAAAGTACACAAAAAGTCCAAAGCATCAGAGCGGTGTTTGTACTGGAGATGACCTGAGACCCTCCTGACCTTTGACCCTCACCTTAGATGGCAGGCCGACTGATCAGTGCAGAGGATCTCCGTCTCCCTGGGTTACCTGGAAAGTCTCTACGAGAACACAAAATGCCAAGTTCGAATACACCCGCTGATCAAGTCCTCACAGTTTTCACGGTACTTTTTTTTAAAAACCATTTCAGGTAGACCGTACCTTTAATATTTGTATATATTACACATTGTGTGTTTTTGTGTGTCCTTTATATGATTTATAGCTATAATTCCAGTAAACTTTTATACCATTAAAAGACACACTACTGCTCATTTAGTTCCACTTATGTGTTGGAATGAGTCCACGCTACCGATTACATTCAATACATCATATTTGACGATGGAAATAAACCTTTTACTTTTTATCAGATTTGTGTATGTATGTAATGTATATAGGCGTGAGTCTGAACATTTTATTTAGCTTTAAAAGTTTGGGAATTATCTCAGTCATAAAGAAAAACTTCATCTTTTAGTTAATTTATTTTATAGTTTATTCACAAAACTTGATTTGATACATGTTTTTTTTTTCATTTCACTGAATAAAAGTATTTTTTTCTCTGTGTAGTTTTGTCTGTAATATAAATGCATTAATAAGTCATTTTAAGGATGTTTTCCTGCCATTGATTTTTAATTTTGAGAGTTTAGCCTCCATGTTTACACAGCTATTATCATTTGTCTGATTAATTATTCAGTAAAATATGAGGAAACATTAAAGGTTAGAGGTGTGGGGAGGGGGGGAGCAGACTATGAAGAAGAAAAGACAGATGCTTTAACCAGTGGTGTATGTTAAATCTGAGAAACACGAGATCTGTTACGAGACATTCGCATGGACTTTGAGATAAATACACACACCTAACAAAATAGAGACACGTCGGATGAAGTGCCTGGAATCAACACTCTAGAAACAAGGCCAGGGAGGATATACTCACTCTCACACGTTCACACTGTGCCCCATCACAGGCCTCCTCTGCCTCACTTTGAACTTCCAAAGGTGACGAGAAGTAAATGCAGTGACGACAGAACGAATCGTATGCGGAGAGAACGATCGACAGCCTCCTTGTGTCGGTAATCCTATCAGCAGCAGCAGCAAAGTGGATACATGCAAACAATCAAAGTCAAACATGTCGCTTCACACACACGCCTGGATACCTGCTGATGCCTCCACAGCAGGGAAGCAAGGTTACGGGCCGTATATGTAGGTTATACATTGGTTTTTATATATAATATGTGTGCTTGTGATGTTCGTCCACCTTGATAAGACGACAGAAACGCTCCTGTCTCCTCGGTTTCCTGAGGCCCTCCATGGGAACGCTGCAGGTAGAGCTGCTGTCAAGGGAAGGGGTGGGCCACCGGACCCCCTCGGTGACTTGAACTGTTTTAATCATGGCCCCATGTGAACCCCGACAAAAGAGCCAGGTCAGAATCACCGTCTGCTCTTTTGTTGCAGGGGGAGCCACTGAAGCTGGGAGTGGGCTGCAGGCTCTGTCGCTGCTCCCATCACCACAGCAGGCCTCCCGTTTATTTGCTTTGGAGATTGTTTTATCCCAGGTGACAGTAAAGGTAGCACGTTCCCGGGATGATATATTGCACTGTAATCGCTTGTACCAGCCGACCAGCGAGGGTTGTCAACAAAGCCACCGTGGGGGAGACACACACACTCACACACACACACACTCCACAGCTGGTAAATACCTTCATCACATCAGGCACAGCCAACAGAGCGATTACGGTTATAATTACATATGAAGTAATCATCTACAAATAATTAATGAATGTAAATCATGCCTTATATCTGTATTGCAGCTGCATATAATGTTGACATAACCGCCATATGTCACACCTTCATCTGTCTATTACTTTATCTTACATAATGTTTTGTGTGATAAAAAAAGCACCGCTGTACATTTCCATAACAGAACAAGTCATTATCACAGACAGTGTAACGAATGGACAGTTTATGCGGGACGTCACCCACAGGTTTCTGGAGAGCTGTTGAAAACATGTAGCTCTGGCCGCCAACAAGTCAGCAGTCCTGTCCCTTCTGGCTGCTGATCTAAAAATCATGAAAGACGTGGATCATCAGTGGACCTGAGGCGGGCTGAATGACGCCTGGGTACTCAAACAAGACATCTGTAACGGCACCCTCCAGTCAATCACAGCGACCGTACTGTTAATTATGCATAACTTTAAGCCTGAACAGGTGATTTATATATAAATTCAGACTCAGTACAGTTATCATGAGCAGGGAAATTATCTATAGAGACCAAAGCTGTTTTTTGGACCAGGCTGTAAACGTGTTTATTTCTGCTGTGAAGTTGGACATTTAATATGGGGGCTTATGGAGACTGACTCATTCTGCAGCATTCCAGCCTCAAGTGGTCGTTTGAGGAACTGCGGCTTATGGCACGTAGGTTGCTGCTTGGTCATTACCTCTTCTACTGTACCTGGTTTGGTGATCAGGCGACAAGCTTGGTAGTTTTGTAGTTTTTGTGACAGTTCTGTGTTTCCTGTTTTTTTTTTTAGTTCCCCCCTGTCTGTATCTTGCATTTCTACTTCTTGCCTTGTTCCCTGCATTTCCTTTGTTTCTTTGTCTGTCCGTTATGTGACTAGGTATCTGAATGTGTCTGCACGTTTCTGAAACTTGCCTGGTTCTGGAATTTGGTTATTGCATTTTGGTTTGTATTTTTACCTCGGCCTCCAGCCTCCGTTTAGTTTGTTGGGTGCTCATCCCCCGACCAGTAAGTGATTAAAAATCCTGAACATTTCTGCCTTTATGAGACAGGAGAGGCTGACAGGAAGTGAGTAAAAGTGAGACAGATGTTGGATGCAAAAAAGCAAAAATCCAAGTTTAGGGTTTAAATGTTTGATTTAAAGATGAAGAAAAATTAAGATAAAAAAATAACATTTTAAACAGCCAAACATTAAAATAGCCTCTGGTTTCATGTTTGTCAATACTTTATTGCAGCTAAATACTCTTCAATATGTTTTCTTTATGACTGCACTGTCACGTCAATATTTTACACGTGGACTTGACTCTAACATGTTCAAACACTCAAAAAGAAACACGGCACTGCCACGGCGCTGACGACTAATTGGATCTGTACAAGACGAATGAAGCCATTCAGATGAAGCGGCTGATTAATATTGATCACCGAGCCCTCGTAAATGTAAACACGGCCTCTGCTGACTCTCCTGTCACTCCTCTGCTGCTTTTAAGAGACACAGCTGCCGACACTCTTTCGACGTTTGGTGACATTTTCATTGATCCTCTCAGTGATCTCTGGCTAAATGGCCCCCTGGTGTTTATTACAGAGGATAGGATGGAGAGGAAAACATCTGTACAAATGAAGAGTTTGGATCGGGGAAAGTCCGATTAGAGCTGTCTTGATTTACACGCGGGGGAAAAGTACAAAAATATAAAAGTAGTTTTAAATAGGATCTGCTTATCTGTTGTTTTTGTTGGCTGGGACATAATGCTAATTCACAACTGGTCTACTGATTGAGTTTTTGCCTTCCCATTTAGTCTTGACCAGTCTTTAAATAATGCATGGTCACCCTCTGGTGGCCACAAGAGTCACCACTATTCTCTATGTGGTAATGGATGTATTCTCATGCGCCAGCCTTGCATATCACCGCGCATTATGTTGGATATAATAATTTAATCTCCTCCGAATGTGAATCCCAAACAATGTGCAACAGCGCAGCGGCAAAGATTGATGATGAATAAGCCCGAAATCATATAGAGAGGCAACAAGAATGCATGTATCTCCACAGTTTTCACTTTTCTAGGCCTGCTTTTGTTGCCGTGAATATTACACTCAGAATCAAATTACAGGCACAGGCTTTGTGAATGATTGATACAATGCAACAGCATGCAGTAAAAATGACTCGAGGATGTTTTATTCATGAGCGAGGGTGGTGGCGGCGGCGGTGGTGATGGTGGTGGGTTTAGATAAACAATAAAATCTGGGCTGAAACGTGGAACACCCACAGAACAATAGATTCATGAGAACGGCAAACACATTAGATTGTTGTATAATCGTTCATTCTTGGTGTTATCGCACGGAAAATGTATGAATTTCTCTCAGGTCTGGGTGTAATTTGAATTCTGATGTCAGCGACAGCGGGCCAAATATCTCCCTCTGCTTTGAAGATTTTTGACTTCAGACGGGAACATTTTTCGAACACATCTCATCAGAGTTTATGGAATTTATCTAAGTGAGTTTGCATTCATCTCTTTCCCCACTTTTCCCGCTCTTTGAATTGGACACTTTCATTTGCGCCAGTGTCTTTCACTCACTACCAAAAAAAAAAAAACCAAAAAAAACCCATGACAAACAGATGCATTAGCTCCCCCTAATTGCCCGAGATTACCAATGAGATGCCTTATGAGTTACCAGGGTTGCTTCCTAGAAATGAAAGGCCCCGGCCAATTTGCATGGGAGGTAATTGAATCGCCCCGCAGTGAGGGAGAGAGTGAGAGAGAGTGGGGGAGACGTGCCACGCATCACAGCCCAATTGGCTTCTCTGAGAGTGTGGCATGAAAAGCCATTTTCAAGCACTGAATGCCAAGGGTTTTGCTCTCTCTCATTCATGTGGAGACCACTTCTCGCAGCCTTTTCCCATCCACTCCGACAGTGTTTCTCCGAGGCCCCGGCTGATGGCTGCTGGCTGTTGAATGGGGGGGGGGTTTGCGTTCAGGGGGGCCCTCGCACATATGGGGAAATGACCAATCACTCCCCTTATCTGGAAATCCTGAGAGCAGTCGCGGAGGAGAGGTGGGGAAAGAAATGAGATATCTGTGGGAATGTGGAATACGATGAACTATTGCCGCACAATTCTCCAAAGCGGGGATGAGAAACGCGTTGGGACAGCGGCGAAATGTAAATGTCATATGTTATCAACATGTGCAAAGTGAATGTTCTGATAAGGTGAATAATCGCTGCACAGCTACACACCCCCTAGAAACCGTGGACATTTGTATTCCCTGTTAATGTGAACGTAACGCACTTTTACATATAGGAATATGCTGCATGCAGGTAATGTGTTTTTGATGCATTAAAAAACACATTTCCCACTTGTTCTGTGCTGCTATATTTCTCTTTTTTTCACATAATTTGCATGTGTTGTGCCTTTTTGTCGTTCGTTGCCACGTCCATATCTGCCAGTCGCCCAGGAAGTACGCTTAATGCCAAATAGCCAGCTGTAGAGTGAACAAAAGGAAAGAACAACACACATTCATCAAGCGACTTCCTCCCACGCATCACAAGATGATTACTCTTTACCGTGGCGAACAGAGTAAGATATTTGGGTCACATCATCAGGAATGAACTGTGTGTGATGATGATGATTTGCACAAAGCAGTCTGCCGGCTGTACAGATGATAAAAACAGCCCCCCTTTAGAGCCTACACTTACATGCATCATATTCACTTGTGGCGCAAAGGTGGCATTTAGTGATGCATTTAAAATCGTACACGATATACAGAAACAAAAGGAGAAAGTGTTTAGTGTCACTTTCATTCAAGAAAAGGCGTTGTAACATCGTGTCAAATGCTCTGAGGTATACATATCACATTAGTTAACATACTCAGCATGACACACTGACATATTTCAGAAGGTGAGCGCTCACCTCTGTCTCTGTAGTGCAAATACTCTTAACCAAAGGACCTCTGGAGCTCCCTTAAATGTGAGGATTTATTTCACTTTTTTAGCAGCTTGAAAAATACAGATCCTGACCTTCTCAACCCGATCCAGCACTTTTTTTGGATGAGCGGTAACGCTGACAGAGAGCCAGACCTGTAGCCAGGTTTCAAAACCTTCTGGAAAGCTTCCCAGAAGGCTGTTAAAGCAGCAGGTTAATGCCTTTCTTTATACTGTCATTGGTTAATGCTCGTGGTTTTTTTGGACGGCGAGACGTTCAAGTGTCCACAGACTTTCGGGCATGAATCCCATTGGCTTAGCCCTCATGAATGCTTTTCTCACATTTCCTTTTGTTAAACATGTACGTGTATTGTCACAAGGTTATTTATGGAAGGGTCTATGAACTTGAATATGAAATCCCAAGTGGAGTAAATAAACCTATTTATCTAAATGGATTCGCAGCAATGAAAGTGATGTGACAGTAAAAACGATATTAATTTCCCGCATTCTGTGTATCATCCTGATGCCTGTCATCACGGATGGACAACATATGAGGGTCTCTATCCTTTTCATTTGCTGCCTCTGCATCTCTTTTGTCATCAGATTGGAGAAAAAGGAAAACATACCCCCGCTCTTATTTATTTTTAGTCCTGGCCTCAAATGGGAATGAGGCCGATTACACTTCCAAGATTGACAATTTTATGCTGCCAAATTAAAAGAACCCTCTGAATTAGTGAGATAATTGCATGCAATCTCCCTTTAATGGGCCTGTCAGTGATTACTGGCTGCCTCGACCAACCCTATCAGTGGCAGGGGAGGGGAGTGTGCTGAAATGAAATGTCAATCATATTAGAATAAATGAGTAAATTAGTGCGAGTAGCTCATTGTCAGAGCGAATCAGTCCTAACGTGCCACCCTCCTACCCGAGGCTGGGACTGACAGGGAGGCGGGTGAAGGGGGGGGGGTGAAGAAAACAGACAGAGAGAGAGGGAGAGGAGTGAGAGAGACAAAGAAATTACATGTGAGCACATGGTGCTGACAGCTTATGAGATGTACAATTATTATCTTCAATTGGTGAAGCGCGGCGTTGTGGCGAAGAACAGTCGACAATAATTTCTCTTCATCTGCTCTCGCGCTCGTTTAGTCGACGCCGTCTGCTGCCAGCTGCAAGCGCTTCGAGGCCTTCGCAACACTGAACAGGAAGACGTTTAGGGAAGTTGTCGAGGAGGAGATTTTTAAGTGCAGTTCCCCAATATTTGCTCGAGATTAGTCTCGTCTCTTACGCGCCTCTCTTTGTTTCCCTCAGAGGAATTTTCCCAAGCACGGTCCTACCTTACAATTACAATGTAAACATGACTAAAAAGAGGGGTTTTCCCCGCCGACTGCACCAGAAAGAACCCTTGTGTAGGTGTTGATGTGTTTAAGCTTTACTTATATATGAGAAAAATATTTATGTCTGCATGAGCTTATCAATAGCTCAGCTCTCACTTCTCTTTTGAGACAAGAGTAAAAAAACAGAAGTGCAACGCCTTAAACGTTTTACAGTAACTCTACACGCTGGTGCATTGTCACTTTGTTCGCTTTAAAGCTGCGTTCATTCATCTTTTAGTCACGTGGGGCCAAGGATTTCCTACAGCTCCGTGATTGTCAAAGTGTGAAGTCACATCACTGGCACTCACATCACTGGCATCCACATAAAAACTCGTATTACAACCGATTCGGCTCATTTAAATGTGGTTTCACTTCGTGTGTCATGGTTTCACTTGTTAACAAAAGGCAACAAATACATAAAAGTAGCCAGCTTACTCTGTTTATCTGGTCTGACATCATGGACTTCAAGAGAGAGTTGGATCTGCATCTGTGGTCCAAAAAAGCATTTTTCTGCACAGAGCACATTACAAAACTATAAAAAAAAACAACTATAAAACTGTTTGTTGCAAACAAACAATTATTACTCTTTCTATAATGAATTTTGAAACCATTAAACAACAGCTCAGTTAAGTGATTTTCTAGGTTCTGTTTTATGTTGCCTGACATCATCCCATTGTAAAGCGTTCGAGCTGAGAGGGGCCGACACAGGTGGAAGTAAACATGGAAGCAGCATGTTTTTTGGCTGTTTCCATCTTGCCAACATTGCATGAACGCAGCCTCATGAAGTTGTTGTGGTGAACATGTAAGCAAAGAGTTGCCTATTTACCCAAACAGAGAGATATAATATGCCCCCAGTTGCAGAGCTCAATACAACTGTCGCAAATATGAACCTCTGTAATTACCTGTGTAATGATTACATTACTAATAATCCAAAACTAGCGAGTCGACAACTTTGCTCACAGCCAAACATCAGGTGCAACAGTCAGTCCCAGATTTAGTCTTGTCTGGCGGCCTTGATCACTCTCTTATTTTCAGACTTTTATTACGTCCCACTTGCTCAGCTCCAGTTCTGGCACAACACTAGCTCTACCCAGGGTTCAAGGGCTGAAAACCACCTCTTCCCAACAGTCCAAAACACTTGTGTTACAAACACTAACACTGCCATGGTGCTCTGAGCTCACAGTCCAGTGCAGAACAACTAACAAACTGAGGTAACATTAGTTACTTAGTAACTCAGTTTACTTTACTGTCCATGACGAAACTTTGTAAATCACCGCAAGGTGATGCACAGCAGCTGGAGAACATCAGATGGAAAAAACACTGATCCAGTTTCACCAAAATCAGTCAAATAGTTGGTGGTCTGCAACTTAATGCCGTAAAGTGTTTCGTACTTCTTGTGTGTGATCGTGCCCGGAGTGCAAAGTTACAGTGTGGTAATGTGACGCCCACCATTCACTTGGCTACTACTTGATTTTATGGTTACACGAATGTTGCTTTAAGCACTTCCACAACGTTGGGGGACTACCCAGATGTCCTATAACAGGGTCAAACTCCAAACACACTGGATCCTACACATAATCCAACCAATAGCACCTTTTCTTTTTATAGCTCACTGCCTTGTAAACCCCAAGCTTTCGGCAATAAATGTGGAGTAAGGAATCATATCATCAAGGGTTATTCTCTGAGATTCTCTGGAGTCAAAGAAGACATTATATTATATTAACTTCTTATACAGTAACACTCATCACGATGATCCTTTAGGACTTTATTTAAAGAATAAAGTTTGACAAAAAGAACACTTCATCGTCAAAGAAGTTTTGTATTTTTGGTGTCTGGTGGAGAAAACATCTACAGTATATCCTCTGACTTCTATTGCTCTTGTTCCAAGTTTACCGCACACTCATTGCGTTGCTCTTTCTCTCACAAACACTCAGCCCCCTTTCCCTTACGATTTCCCACAGGCACTGGGAACTGAGTGTAAATCAAGGCAAAATTCCTTCAGTTCGACAATTCATTTGTCCACAGGCTTGTTAGGCAGGAAGAAGGAGGAGAGGGAGCGTGTGTCAATAAATCATCTGACGCCTGGCTATATTTATGCCCACAGCAATGAGTTTAACAAGGAGAGCAGTCCTTGAAGCAATATCCTAAGTGGCACTTCATCCCTGTCTCCTTCTTCTGCACCCCCTTCCTCCCTCCTTTCCTCCCCTCCCTCCCCTCCTCATCCCTCAGGAGACTTCTGATTGTGAAGTGGCAGAAGATGCTTCAGCTATAGCGCGCAAAGGCAGAGAGAGAAGACGAGCCGAGACACACGCCGCCGTCTCTCTCAGCTAAAATTATCCCATGAGCCAGAGATTTGGAGAACTTCATTTCCTTGTTCATAATTAAACTCCTCAACCTTAATCTGACCCAGTCATTCTCCTGCTGGAGCCGAGCTGGGGCTTCCTGCAGCGCTTATTGAGCCCTACTTATTACAGGGATCAGAATCCATCCTCCACTTCAGCTGCCAAGTGTGGGTCACCCTATTCAATTATTTTTTTTCTTACAATTCATAGTATGAGGAGATGATAGATCCCGGAGATCTTGCCAGTGCGCTGTGCTTTTCACATAGTAGTGAAGAGCGGGTTCACGAGAGGTGACTCTTGCACTGTATCACTGCACGGTCCCATTCAATGCATGCTCAGAGAAAGACCTAAAACAAAGCACTTTGCAAGTCTCACCCTGCATTACGGCCGTCGAGCCACTAGATGGCAATCCTGAACCAGCCCTCTTGCCTCCTCTTTGCTTCTTTCCCACACTCTCTTCCACCCACTGCTGGTTTAATTACTGGCATAAAAAAAAGAGGTTCTGTTCGCTCCTCATAGGCCATCATCATCATTCCTCTGACGGAGATGATAGACACTCTTGTTTTGCTGTCAAAGCACTTTTCAAATCGAGAATAACGCGGCTAAATCTTAGCTCTTTTCTCTAAATGGAGCTTATTGCAGCAAATCAGCGCCGAAAATAGCAGCTGCCCCTTTTCCTCCTGACCTTCTTTGCCAATTATCTTTTCCTTCAAAGTGGTCTTATTATGAAGAAGGTAAGATAATGAGCGAGTCAAACACATCTCTTGCTGGCTTTCCCTTCCCAGCACCTGAGCCGTTGCAGGTAAACCAAAGGTGTCATAATCACCATCAGCACATGGGCCGGCTGCTTTTGCTGCTACCCACCTTATGACCTGGGCTAGCACTAAACAACATCTGAGACAAAAAGGGGAGCATGCAGGTTATCGGGCACTTTCACCAGCTGTGACAGAGAGATAGCCTGGAAGTGTGTCTGACACCGTGGCAGTATTAGTAGATTTGTCAGTGTCAGCCTCGCTCCCTCAGCATCGGTTTTAATATCATGGAGAAAAAGTGTGATCCAACCCGAGTTAACCCTACAACTGTGTGGGAAGGGGAAACAACAGCAGCAGCCGGATGATCGGCTCTGTTTCCATTGTCGTTGCACCCTTTATGGAGCTGATTTAGTGTGAGCTCAGAAGTGTGTCTTGCACCTCGGCTACATGATTTGAGCCGGGGTGGAGAATGGGATACAAGCTTGGCTCCATACAAAAGCCCCCTTGCTCGGGTCGCAGTGGCGAGCCTCTGACCTCTCCCTCTCAATGGGTATTGTGTGGCCCCCACGGATTGGAGGGTAAAACAATCCATATAGGTTTAACAGGCATGAAGCAGGACGGATAAAGCCGAGAGGACACTGGAAGAAGAGGTTGTCGTCCGAGCCAAAGAGGCCTTGCCCCCAGTGTGCCACGGGGTCAAGGGCAGTTGGGTAATCGGCAGGGGAAAAGGTCACTGACGTAGACAGGAGCTGGCTGAAGCTCGCTCACCTGACTCAGACAATATGTGCAGCTTTTAGCCTTGGCTCTAAGCTTATTTTTCTTCTGTCTCCTGGTGCTAAATAGCCATGTCTGTATGAACAGCAAGGAATGGCCGGTGTTCAATGGGAGACAGGCCAGACAAGGGGATTAGCTTGCTATGACCTGCTTTACGGTCAGCACAAACAATAGCCTCTCCTTTGTTTTCCATCCACCATCTCAAAGTTTTACACATCCCACCTTTGTTGAAGTTTTTGGAACACAAGATGAGCACGGTCAAGATGTGACCGTGCAATTACACTCGCAGCGTGCGTTCAGCTCATCTTTGATGTAACCTACTTTTTTTCCCCCGGTTACTCTGGTCCCCAAAAAAATGAATCTACAGCTGAATTCTTGGATTAGGCCCTCTGTCAAATTAATTCAGTTTTACCGGGGCTATGGAACAGATGGCTGTTTCATTCAGGACTCAGGGTAGTTTTGTTGCCTGGCAATCTCCAGCCAAACCAAATCAAAGACCATAAACTGTCACTTAGGGGGCAGTGGAATCTGGTTTGGCACGCAATCTGACTGCGAAAGCATTGGTCATCATACGGCCGCATCGCGCTATTCACAACCTGCTTCGAGAAATTAATAGATGGTTAAGATGCGAGAGTCGATAAGGAGCTGCTTCTTTTGGGTGGTTTCCCAAGGAGGAAGTCACATAGCAGCACAAGTAGCTATATAACTCTGCATATATGACTGTTTTAGTTATCAAAGTTGATGAAACTAATCTGGAATGTAATAGATAGATAGATAGATAGATAGATAGATAGATAGATAGATAGATAGATAGATAGATAGATAGATAGATAGATAGATAGATAGGGTTTAAATGAACCTATAGCACAGTGAAGATATGAGTTAAGATACATTAAAAATGAACCCATAAGGTTACAAACCCATGCTAAGAAATCAAACATATGCAGGGAAATGAAGCCTGAATATATTTGCAAGTAGAAAACCATATAAAAAGTAAATAAATAAATAAAATTGTGCACAGAAATAAGAGCTAGAACTACAAACAGAGAGCGTAGCTGCAGTTTGTGCTCAAATGTCAGCTGAAGGACATGCTTTTACTCTGTAAAAATGAGATTTCCACTATAAAACATTACGTCCTATCATTATTCGGCTATGAAAAGTTACATATTGCTGTTATGCGAGGGGAGCTAGCCGTTGTGTTGTTGTACTGTGAGTAGTGGACTATGACTACTGGGGTATTTGTTGTTTTTGTTGAGTAAATTGATATTTGTCCACTCTGATATGTGTAAGTCGTTATGTTATTATGTGATTACCGTGTTCATTATAGGCAGCACAACTTGTGATGTGAGCTCTGTAATGGAATATGAACTCCAGTGTGGTTGCTGTGGGACTTGTGTGTTGTGTTATAGGGCTTTTCCACTCACTCTCTCCCGCTCACTCTCTGTGTCTCTCGGCCTCTCTCGCTCATCGAGTCAAGGCGGGAGTTTACAGGAACAGCAGGCAGGCAGGGCCTTGTCACACCGCGGAACAACACAGGAATGTATTGTATGCGTTAGAAAGACAGGACAGCTGGGGCAAAATAGTGCGACAAGTTCCCCGAATGTGTCCTCCTGGCGTGGAAACGCGTTATATTCGCCGTGGCGCGAAAGGGCAGTCAAAATGAAGTATCACACGTTATTTTAAGTGACGTTGCGTGGTGCGCGGCGTGTCTTTTTGGCGCTGTAAAACAAGAGTCACACACACGCACACACAAGTGAGCCGCGGAGGAATCCTTAAGGTTGCCAGTGAGTGCTGCGGCACTGAAAGCACACACAGTAAATTGAGGCTCCGGCTTCGTGGAAAACCCGGACTGGAGTTTGATGTTAATCTGAGGCAAAAACACGTTTTAAAAGTAGAAAAATAGACAACAGAGGCACAATAATGTTTTTTTACATCTCAACAAATATGTCACAACAAAGTGAGAGTGTTAAATCCTTCATTTTACAGCACGTTTCGACGTTTTTTGCCTCTGCTTGCTAATGAGCTGCCTGTGTGTTGGAGGGAGCGGTTGCTGTACTATGACCTCTATCTAGACTTGACTATCTCTGTGGCTCAACTGTGAGAGCCAGACACCAGCAACACAGGGAGAAGAACTGGTTATACTGGTGGTAAACTGTGGTAACCTTGTATTCAAACATGGTCCCCATTACTGGTCCAGAAAATATCAAGCAGTAGTGAAACGAGAGGGGTACTTCTTCATGTCTGAATTACCCATTCAACACACCACTGAAGCCTCTGCAGCAAGGCAGACATGTTGAAACGTTGGTGGAGAAAGTAAGCACGACGTTAGACCCCATGCTGTCTGTGAACTTTAGTTTAGTTAGCTTGTTTCTTATCAAAATGATGTTATATGATGAAGTGAATGATCCTGATAACAGATATTAGCCTATACACACTTATTTCTCTTATTTCATGTGGTTATTTGTCTGTATTTAGACACCAAACTGCTTTGGGAGGAGCCAGAAATTATCATTTCCCTTATAATAAATGTGTGAAAGTCTTAGAAAATATTGGTATCATCATTTAAATATGATATCTAGTTATTCCTAATGATAAAATATCCTATTTTATTCATTTCAAATAACTTTTCCCACTTAACGTGTCTGTTTCTATATGGTCTACTTTCATCTAAATTATTTTATGAACAAACAGGAGTGTTAGTTATTCATTTTGCATGTTATATACAAGTTTATACGCATGCCGAGCTGCTTAGAAAGGCGTTTAACACGCAAACTCACAGCAGTTTAGCAGATGAGCATGTTGAAGGCCAGGTCTATGTGACCACAGACATGTTTAGATCTACTGTATCTAGACGGCGGCCCTCATCCTGTACAATCTCTCCAGTCTGTCTGCCCTGGAATGTCGCCACTGACGGCGATTCTTCCCTGGAACAACAGGGAATTATTTGGAAAGGGTGGCAAAATCAACACACCGTCTGTCGATTATCCCCCTGCTATTCTGGGGTCCTTTTGGCTCCGCTGTGTGTTCAGAGCATCAAAGGGCCCGTCAGAGATGTCAGGCCTAAAGGGAGGCGATGCACAGTTTAATCAAACATTTGGGTGTCTCTGTGTTCAGTGTCATGTGCCACCATCTCAAAGAAATTGCATATTAAGAAAAACAATGGGTAGAAATCACGCCGCTTGGAGAGAAATTAATGCACATGTTGACACTTTTGAAGCCTGCACTGAGATGCATTTGGTTGAAATCCAACATTGTTGGGTGCACATAAGAGAGAATTCATGGGTCATAGAAAGCCATATATCTTGTAACTCCTGGGATAAACCGTCATCCAGCATTCAAGAAAACACATTATTTTTGCATCACTTTAATCTTACAGGATAGACTTGTTATCAAGTGTCACACATACAGCATGTTACATGACATTTGATAAAGGATCTGGTGGAACTGTTTGCATCGTGGCTGCACTGTTGTTTTGATTTGGACTCCATCACTCAGTGCATTTGTTATTGGGGCCGTATGCCTCCGCCTGGCCTGATAATACCCTTTCTCTACCAGGGCCCTTTCTTGACTGTCACGTCTGGTTGACACAAAGTGCTGCCACACGGATGGGGGTTCACCCATCCCTTGAAAGCCCAGCTGTCAGTGGTTACATAATAGCAGAGCCTTGTTGGGCTTGCCGGACTGCTTTGTGCGCCTGTCACTGAATGTGATTGTGGGTAAGATTAAGCGGCGGGTGAGAAGCCACAGTTAAGGGGTTCCTACCTGGTCTCCAGCAGAGACGACAGAACAAACAGAATCAGAGGTTTTGGAGAGCGCTTTAATGTGGCTCAGCAAGAATCGTATCCCTTTTTTCACACCACGCATTGTGTTGATGAACAGCGCTTCTTGCTTACATGCTTGGATGTTTTATGTATTGCCTAAGTAAAGACCTGCAAGGGAGAAGCTGCATGGGCGGCCGGTGAACTGAGCATCAAGAAGTGATATATTTGAACAAATGGCATTAACCAAAATGCTATTTTTGTATGGATTTAAAGCTGTAAGACAACTCCTCTGCACAGATTCAAAAACCAAGGGCTGAGCTGATTGACAATCAATAACTGCTTATGAAATATCATGTAATGTAATGAATTCACCCAAAAGGGAAAAAAAACAAACATTTGAAATCCCAACTTAATAGCTATACAGCCAGGACAAGGACATGCATGTGATTCCAGTAAACATGATTTAATAATAAATGTGTTATTGAGCTTGAAACCATAAAAATCATGGATGGTGGGTGGGGGTGTAGGGGAAGGGGAAGGGGGTGGTGGTGCCAATTTATTGTAGAGAGACCTGATTTCCCCAGGGCTTGTGTTGTTAATTCAGTGTATTATAGCACTGTTTATCCAAAGCGGGAGCAGGAGCTGCTTCAATAGGCTCCCAAAGAGGCCGCACCGGTGATTTCTACCGGACTGAAGCCCCTCTTGAGTGCACCGTCCGGCATCCCTTACAGGCCCGCTTGATGAGACTCTGTTTGCTTTGCCTCCGTCTCCCTTTTCCTGCCACTCCAGACCAGCTTTTTCCTCTCTCCGCTGCTTATAACAGAGCCAAGCCTTACATTAAATCTGTGTTTCTGCATAACCGGCCTTGTATGTTTTTTTTTCTCCCCTCTCTCTCTTTCTCTCTCTCTCTCTCTCTCTCTCTCTCTCTCTCTCTCTCTCTCTCTCTTAGTCTGCTGGGCCCTCTTCTGTCTTCTCTCCTCTTGCAGTGTGGAAATAGCGCAAGCGCCAAAGCCTCCCAGTGCCTCACTTACTATCAGCGCTTCTTCTTTTTTGCACAACCTGAATTCTTCCAACACAACAGCAAATAAACACTGTTGCAAAAAAAAAAAAAAAAAGGGAGAAAGCGGGTGGAGGGGTGGTAGGGTGGGGGTTACTGTGTGCAGCACGACAGTGCCATTTAAAACTGTGGCTATGGAAACCCCTCTGTGTTCCCCTATAATATGTGTTTACGTTGCTGGGTTTGACTGACAGATAAAGGCACACTGGGGGAAGAGCCTCTTTTAAAATGCATTGTCTTCAGCACCTCCTCCCTCCTTTTTTTATTTTTTTTTATTTTCTCCTAAAATAGGCCTCTCTGGCAGGTTAAAATGAGGCAGAATAAATTACTTTAGCTATATTTTGCCCTTCTTTCCCCTACTGTCTTGATTTGTACAGTTGCAGGACAGAAATTGCTCTCCTCGGTGCCTGAAATTAAGCATTGCTGTTGTCCCTGACTATGTTCCTAGAGCCCGTTTTATTGTAACAGTCTCAGTGAGGATTGCGTATGTGGCGCCTGCTGCTATCAAACGAGGGATATCAAAATCTCTCGGAGAGGCATTGAGCCAAAATCCTCCAGTAGGAAGGTTCACGGCTAAGACACTGAGGCAATATCGCGTGTTTAACGTCCAATAGCGAGGAAAAAAAGTGAATAAACAATAAATATACACTTTCATTCACAGATGCTGTGAATCCATACAATAAAAGCTGTTATTACTTATTGATTTTTCTCATGAAAATCCGATACAAACAGACAGGTGAGGCTAAATGGAGGGGGGGGGGGGGGGGGGCCCGTGACACATGTGTCCGCAATATTTTGCATCTTCGCTGTATGCCGTCTCTTATTCTTGCACCTCTCATCTCATCTCAGGAGAGACTGCGAGCTTTTTAATGAATCACTCTCAGTTTGTAATGCTTCTGTAACCTAATGCTAAGTTGTGTTTGGGCCAGTTGTCTAGAGGAGACAAGCCATACTACAGAGGCACATGCCAAACAAAACCCTTGGTTGGCACTATGATGTGGGCATCATGCCTTTGCCAGCCTTCACTCTGTAGGGCCTGTGCCAACCTTTTATAAATGCCCTATTTGGCAAGAGCTGTGCCCAGCAGTGTCTCTTAAGGTTCTGGTTCAAATACCCTCTTCAAATGTGAACCTGATCCAAATCCTAAATGATCCAAATGATGCGTTCCAAATTGTAAGCTCTCATATCATATTCAGAGGAAACCGTGGATTATGTTTTATCAACTCGACTGGCAACAGATGGAGAAAAACTGGAAAGTCATATGCACGGCCTCGTTTTTCTTTATTGTCGCACATTATAGCAGATTTTGTTCGTTAATCTCGGCATCCTCCTCCCTTGCCACGCGTTGAGAAAAGAAGGTGGCAGCTGCGGCACATCAGCGTTCACGGTTTGTTTTCTTGTGGGTTTTTTTTTTTTTTTCAAGCTCGGAGGTGTGTCACCTAGAATTAACGCAAAAGAGCAATTACGGCTTAATGTCCTCTCTTTCATCAGCATTTCAATGCAGAGATTTGAGATCCGACCCCCGCCACCCACCCTCCAGCCGGTACCACCCCTATCTTCAACCTTGCCCCTCAGCCTCAGGCCGATAATCAGCCCCAAAGAATGGTTTCTACCCCCAATAGGCCATGTAGTCCCCTATCTTGCAGCCTCCCCACAGAGTCAAGATAAAGTTTTGTTTTCACAGTTGACTGGTGGGTGGTGCTGGACCCCCCCCCTTCACCCCCCTTTTACCCCCACTGTCCTAGCATGGATGCTAAAAGGTCATTCCTGAAGTGTGTCGCCCCACATGGAGACAATTCCCATCACAACGGAGGGGCCCTTTGATTGTCTTCATGCCCGTATAGCTGCCTTACCATCAAACCTATTCTACCCTGATGCTGTCACCTTGCAAAGATTGTGTTTTATATGCCAGAGTTTACTCCCAGGCTGTCTCTGTTTGAGTTTATTCCGCTTCAAACAAGAACTCTCTGGCTGTTTCAACATCGACTCCACCACCTATCTCGTATCAAACTGCTATGCTAATGTATTCCCTTCTTCGTCTTTTTTTTTTTTTTTTTTTTTTCAATTTCGCTTCATTGTTGCCCTTTGTAAGTTAAGGCACTCATGCTTGAAACAGCACAAACATCAGCCCCCATAAGAGGGAAGAGTTCAGGCACAACAAAAGGCGCATCTGTAAACAATAGGCTAAAAGAGTGGGACAAGAAAATGATTCAGCTAGTAGCAGCTGAAATACATCCAATTTCGATATATGAGAAGATTGGTCTCTTGAGCATCTAAGGGGGCCCAGGGAGTGAATTACATCAGCCGTTTTTCAATATAATGCCTTGTATCAACATACTGATATTACGCGCAGAAAATGGTTTCTCCATAAAATGCTCCTTTGGTTTCTACATAGACTCTATTTTCCGCTGCTGGATAAGTACAGCTGCATGCAATTCTTTTTTTTTTCTTCTTCTATTTTTTTCACAATCCATTCATTCGCGTCCAATTCATCTTCTCTGCCTGCCATAGTTCATATTGATATATGCTCAGGGGCTGTTCTGTAACAGGTAACTTAATCACTCCGTCTTCAACATGTCAATTTCGTCCATCTCTCTGCCAGCCTGCTCTGCTGTTCATCATGTCTACATTACAGTTGGCTATTTCACCTCAAAACAAACGCCGGTCCCCCGACTGCCACCATTGATTTCAAACCTATGGCTTCTGAATCACTAATTCAAACGTGCGTATTTGGTTCAATTATTGTTTTAAATATTCATAGCCTAGTCTATCGTGAATGTAGTGCATGAGCAGACTCTAAAGTCCCGGTCTATCATCCACACATGAAGAGGAAGGCATCAAAATAAAGCATTTCCTCACCTTATCTTTTTTAAAGAATCATCTCTAAACGTTATTTTGAAGCTTTCTTCTCATTGGTATTGTTTGTGAAAGTGCATGGAGATGTAAAGTGTTCATTAAATAAAATATAAAATAAATAATCACTTGAATAAATACATATAAAATACAATATAGCAATAATAAGTCTAATGGATTACACTCTATCTTAGAGCACTCAAAGTGCTCATACTGAAAGAGGGAATCACCTCAACCACTGCTCAGTGTACTTTATACTAATCAGGGTGGGGACAGCGATGTGACTGGCTGTGTTTGTCTTGATTGGCAGAATTTGCAATTAAAAAAAAAAAAGAATGGCACCATGGAATAAAAATACAGAAAGAGTAGGAGTAGTAAGCAGACTTTGAAAATCCCCCCAAATTCCATCATAATTAACTTTAAAGAGTTATAAAGATTGATTTCACAATATAATCTTTACATGACTGTAGCCTGGGTCTTAAGAAACTTATGAGCCCTATTTCTCATATCTATTTGGCACAAATACACGTTTGTGAACTTATTGTCCCATTAGTTACCAACAACTTATTGTTGAACGAAACAATATACAAAAGAAAATACCAGGGCTAGTAAATAAGTAGAAATAAGCTTAGAGAGTTGCTCTGATTGATCTAAAGAGCTAACATGTTCCCAGCAAGCAGCAACCTCGGTGGCTGTGAACTGCAGTTCCTCGAATGGCCACTTGAGCCTGGTTACAGGACATGCCAATTTCCATAAGCGTCAATATAAATGTCCAACTTCACAGCAGAAATAAGCATATTTACAGCCTGGTACAGCCTGGTCTCTATAGCTAGCTTTTCCCGTTCATGACAACTGTACTGAGTCTGGGTTTTATTTAACTCACTCACAAGTTGTGCATAATTAACAGTGTGAACGCTTTGATTGACAGGCCATGCATACGCTGTCCATTCTTTATACTGTCAGCAGTTCCCAGCTTACTAGCGTAGTAGCTGTTAGCTTGCCGGCAGCTATCTGTTTTGCAAAGATGTTCAGAGGACTTTTTTGCATGTCTGCCTGAAGGCCTCAGCAGGAATTATAAGAATAAAGTGCCAGAATTTAAGATTTCAAGTGGCAAGGCTTGAAAGTGAATTTATTTTTGGGGGTAGCCCTTTTTATGCTTTCCCATGCAAAACCAAATCTTCTTCCTCCTCCTTATTTTGTCCCTACCTCACAGCTGAAGCGCTGACAAGATGCTCTGTGTGATTTATAGGGATGGGACTGTTTGTCAGTCGAGTAGAAGCTCACATACTGGGCTCCGTGACCCACAGTGGAGCAGTTCCCAGTATGCTAGCTAGTGATGAGTTCCCTTACTAGAGACACGATTCCCCACACGGCTCCTTTTCATCCCCATTGAAAAGAGAGTGAGCACTTCACTGTCCTTGCAGGGTGGACACCGTAATTTTGAGTGCTCTTAACCTTGCCTGGCTTTGTTGAGATCGGGGGGGTCCTTCCTTCACATCAGTTGAACACACTGCGAGAAAATGGAGTGTTTAGAATTCAGCGCCGACTGTGAAGACTTTATGAATTCGGAGATTTCGCCCAAAAAAAATGCCCCCTAGCAAATTATCACCCCTCACACACACGGTCACACATAAAAAAGATAGATAAAAGTGTCCCAGTGTAACCTGAATATGTCCTATCAGCTTTGATTTGAAAGCCTGTCGTTGAGCATTGAGGTCCCCCGGTCTATTTTCACCTGAGGAGCTGAAAAGGAATTCACTGCTTGGGAAAGAATAATACAAGAAGAGAGAGGAGCTGCTGATTGAATGTCTGCTAAGCAGTTCAGGGTGAGCTGTGGCTCCTGAAAAAGTTTGATCCCATTTGATCAAATCAGATAAGAACAATGGCTGAAAGATTAATCTGAAATATGACCTTATAAGGCTGCGGGAATAATTCCACAAGTGCTTTTTAATATCCTTTCATCTATCAGAGCTGTATGTTTGGATTAAACCTATACTGAAGCTATGAAGTGAGACTGTGGGATCTTTTTTTATAAGAAACCGATTGTCCACATTTATTAAGGAGCCCTGGAGGAGTTTTTTTTTTTAGTGCGCATACCTTATCCCTGCAGTGTTTACAGAGAGGTGGGTGTGTGTTTGTCAGGTGTAAGTTTAAACGTCCACACACACACACACAAGCACGGACGCATGCACAGCGTCTGGGAACGAGCCGGATGCCCATTGCACTTCGCAAAAGTGGCACTTCCTTCCTCTACACACTCCAGACTATGCGTTGAACTGCTGCCTGGCAACCATCTGGACAGGACCCAACTGTTGTGATTGTGTGTGTGTGTGTGTCCGCGTGTTGTTTTAATATGTGTGTGCGTGGCCGGGACAACGTCACTGTGGGATTGCCGCTGATGTTTGGCACAGGTATGCATTAATGAAGGACTGTTGGCGACCATAAATTCTCCGTGTGTGTACATTCTTGTCAGGTATGAGCTGTGGTTGGCTGTTGCACACGTGGGTGTGTGCACTAAGCATCCTTGAATGTGTATGTGTGTTAGACTGTGTGTGTGTGTGTGTGAGTGTGTGTGTTTGAATTCAACTCCACTCTTGTTAGGAAATTCCACGCCACATTATTGGGTTGTCTTGGTGATTGTATGGCTCCATTCCCAGACTGGATCCCGGGGGATTAAAGTAAAAGAAAAACTCCTGAATGATCAGTCATCGGCTCAACAAGAGTGACACTTTTACTGTTCAAAGCTGAGATTAATTGAAGAAAGTTCCTACATTAAAAATGCATATTTAAAAATATCAAAGGCTTACATAAATTAACAAAAATAGAATATTTTGGCTTAGTTAAGTCAGTAAAATATTTATGGCCCCAGCCTGTCCGCTGAAATTTGTGTTTTGCATTAATGACCAGATATGATATCAGTTTAATACTGATTACAAGAGTGGAGAGAAAAAAAGGGCCCATTGGATGAAGTCCAAGCTGCTGCCTTGGTGACGGCCGGGGGAAGCCGCGGCATCGGGCGGAAGGTGATGCATCACGGTCATCCTCGCGGGGAGGCGGTGGTGGGACACAAGTAAACACTCTTAAATCATCATCCTGGGACAGATGGGGGGGTGGAGGAGGGGATGTCACGTGACCAAACCCCCCCCAGCGCCACCCTCCCAGTCAACATGCAGTCAACAGTCAACAGTGACAAATGTGACAGACAGCGTTTAAAAAATGAATTTTCCTCTCTCGTTTTCAATTAAACCAAAGACAAGACATGGGGGGCACAATACTACAAGCTCGTGTGGGAAGTGAGAATCTTATTCTATAGGAGCCAGACGGGATTATGACAGAGAATTACAGCGAGAGGTTTTTGTGGTAACACCTTTTCGTCAAGTCATTCTTTGTCTGTGGGTGGTAGCAGTTCTAGTACAGTCACAACAATTATAATGCTGAATGTAAAACTACTGTAGATGGCCTTTTGCCAATCCGGCGTCTATGTAGTATTTCAGAATAAAAACATCTTTCTAATACCTGTAGATTCTAATTTATTTATCGTTATCTCAGTTAGCTGTGCATATATGTATATACTGTCATACCCACACAACCAGTTGTTTAAACTGTATTTAATCCATCATCTTACTGCACTATCACCAGTCGTTTATCAAGTGTATTCACGTTATTGTCATATGTATACACACATAGATACACATATTTTTATTTATGCATATCTATCCATCTAACATCTGTAACCACTTATCCTCACCAGGGTCACGATGGGCTGAAGACTATCTCAGCTGACTTTGGGCAAGCAGCGGGGTATTTATGCACACACACACATATATATATATATACACACACACACATTAACTGTTCTTATGTCTATACCTGTATGTACTACTGACAGCAAAGTGAACTGGAGTCAAATTCCTCGTGTGTGGCCAGTAAAGTGATTCTGATTCCGATTTTTCATCTTTACATATCAATTTCAACAATCATCGTGTCCCTTATTATTAATTCTGGGTTAAAGGAGGTCCTCACGCTTTGCTCTTGAGCTTGTCCGGACAGGCTGCGTGGCATTTTAGCGAACACCATATCCTTGTACAACAAGAATCACATAAATAAATGCATGACACTCTTAGCTGCACAGGAGGTCTTTAGCATCATGTTGTTGCTCTCCCACAGAGATTTAACATACCATATGATCTTAGGGCTTTTAAGTCACTTTGCAGCTGCACAGAGCCACACAGACGGGCTGAACAACAGATAAATATTTTTCAAGGTGAAGCGCTGAAAATACAGCACTTTTTTTTTGAAGTCTCTTCTAAAATAAGAAACACCAGATAGAAAGAGAGAGAGAGAGCATAAAAAAGCAGATTATAGTCCTCTTTTTTAAAACATATGAAACAAGAGAAGAAGAAGAAGAAGAAGACTGCACCTCCTGATAATAAACAGCAAGTTTATGCTAAAAAGAAAAAGAAGCTCCCTACCCCCCCTCCTTTCCTCCCAGCCTAGTCTCTGCGCTTTCTGCTAACACACACATACACGCGCACAACGCACGCACACACACCTCCCTTAGCCTATATAAGCAGACAGCAGCTGAGCTGACCCCCCTCCACCACCCTGCTCCTGCTTTTTATTTTATTTTATTATCACTATTAAACATACAAAAGCTGCATGCTCCAAAATGCATGTGGATATTTTTATTACATGAACTTAAAGTAAGAGTATAAATAAAATAAAACGAGAGGATGTCTTTTCCGCGGACAGAGTGAGCTATGTTGTGAGCAGAAAGCCCCGCATTGTAGAGAGAAAGGGCTGAGCATAGCAGAGAGAGCTTGCTTTGCTTCCCATCCCCCACATTCACATAGCAAAGTTCTGCTGCTTTTGCAAGCGGCGGTGTTGCCTTCACGGACTCCACCCGAGGCTCGTGAACGCACGGTGTCGCAGCATTTCGACCGCTTTTCATGCTGGAAATAACGCACTTTGTGCTATTACATAAGTGGGAATATTGTTTTCTCAGATTATATTTAAAAAAACAAACATACGTGCTTGAAACAACTGCACAATATCTTTCCTTATGTGCAAAATAAACAATATTATATATGTCAGTTTCCTTTTATAGGTAAAGAACTGTGTGGATTTTGCAACATGTAAGTTGTGACTATAACACAGTCGCAGGCCTACTTCTTTAAACAATAATCCATATGTTTACATAGTAGTATAATCTTTATAATATTCATTATCCCACGCTGCTGTGGCTTAAATATATAGATATCATCCCTCTACATCACTGTGCCTGGTGTTATCTATGTGTTTTCGGCGTGATAGCAACTAAATAATCAGGCTCTGGTCGTGTGTTGTACACTGTATGAGTCGTTGGTTTCTGACTCAGGGCGTGAGAATGAGATTTCCGACCGCACTGCAAGGCATCATGAAGGCTGCTGCTGCTAGGAGAGCGCGAGGCAGGCAGGCAGAGAGCACGAAGAAAGGGGGTGGGGGGGAGAGAGAGAGAGAGAGAGAGAGAGAGAGAGAGAGAGAGAGTGGTGGAGAGACATAGGATGTCTGTTTCTATTAATTGTATAGTGCGACTTTATGTTTTTTTTCTCTCTACTCTTTATCTAAAAATGTTCTGGTGTTCTGATCTGAGTTGACTTTATTTCTATATAAAAACGGATAGCATGTGATGATGTGTTCAGTTTCAGTTAAATGCTGTCACTTTTCCACCACCACTGTTTCTCTTTTTGTATCTTCACTTCCTGCTCTGTGACTGGCTCAGTCCATCCCCCATCCTTCTTCCTTTTCTATCCTCTCTCTCTCTCTCTCTCTCTCTCTGCACACACAGACATGCACAGGTTGTGATTTCATGCTTCTTTTCTTTTTTTTTCTTCTTCTACTTTCCTCCTTCCTCTATGTACACACTTTTCTCTCATTTGCTGTTGTCGACACATGGAAGCAGTATGGAGTCAGTCACATCCATCCACCCTGTTTTAGTCCAGTCTCACAGAAAGAAGACTAGTTTGTTCCACCGCTTCTTTAACGAGCTAATAAGATTAATATTTTTTTTTATTTTATTAAAGTGCACAAAGAGCAACACATAGCTCATGCATGAAGCATTTTTTGTAATCAGAATGGCTGAATAGTTATGGTTGACTTCAAGGCAGAGTGATATAAGTGTACACTCAAGATCTGTGGCTAGAAGCCTTGTATATGGTAGATAAAACACATTATAAGTTAAATATATGAGGTCAGGGATGAAAAGCCTCTGTTGGCTATTTAGCAAAGCAACATTTTTAACTCATACTATAGCAAACAGCATCGATACAATGTAGCATTACATTATGAACACTAGCTCTGTATATAGAAACTAGTGAAAACATATTACAAGTTAAATATATGAGGTCAGGGGTGTGAAGCCTCTGTTAGCTATTTAGCATGCAACATTTTTAATTAGTACCATAGTCAACAGCATCAATATGATGTAGCTTTACATTATGCATACATCACAAGCCATGTATGGGGAAGCTATTTAAAACAGATAAGTAAAACATATCTTTTATAAATATAAGAGGTCAGGGATGTAAAGCCTGTTAGCTACATTTTTAGCCCATACGACAGCAAACAGCATCACAACAATGTAGCATTACAATATGAATACTAGCCCTGTATATGGAATATATTCAAAACATATAAGTTAAATATGTCAGTGACATGTATGAGCTATAAATATATGAGAGCAGCGATGTAAAGCTTCTTTTAGCCACATTTTAGCCCATACCACAGCAAACAGCATCGCTACGATTTAGCATTACAATATGAATACTAGCCCTGTATATGGAAGATACTTAAAACATATAAGTTAAATATATAAGTGACATATATGAGCTATAAATATGAGGTCAGTGATGTAAAGCTTCTGTTAGCTACATTATTTTAGAGATGAAGATGTAGCACTGCATTAAAAATCCAAGCCATGTGAAGCTGAACATATACCTCAAACAAACTATCTAAGACCACATTATGTAAATATATATATATGTATAAAACTTAAAGCCTCATCTCCCCCTCATAGTCCATTGCTGTGGATCTTCATTAGCATAAGCTGTTCACCTATAGCTCCACGCAACACTTAATTAGTCTCAGAATGACCGGTGTTTTATGCTTACAAACAGTGCTTTTCGAAGACGTCGACATTTTTATGTATGAGCTCAGTTTAAAGCGCATTAAGACCGACAATAATGGCCTCTTCTTGGGTATAAACAATGTTGTTATTAGAGTCAGTCCGGATCCAGTTTTTTCCTGTGCTGCCGACTCCGCTCCGGGTTTTTATTTTCTCGCGACAGGTCGGTAAGATGGCTGTGTCTCGCGGAGCCTCGTGCTGGTTTGGTTGATTTCTAGCTCGCGCTCTCGCTCTGTAACAGAAGCCCCCCCTCCAACACACACACATACACACACATATATACACACACACACTTGTGTCGGTGAAATTCATTTCCCTGGCTCCGTATTTATATATTTTTTCCTTTTGCAAACTTTCCCCTCTCTGTTTTAACTTTAAACGGAGTCGCGGTGGATTACCGGATACCGGTCCGGGCGGAGGGCAAAGGGGGGAATGAACCGGGACGACGGGTACGTTGTTATAAATATAATTGTATTTATATTCAATGGTTATTCGGAGTTTGATTGTGAGTGAGTCGCCGTGCTGAGAGAGAGAGCGGTAGAGAAAGAGTGGGGGAGAGAGAGAGAGGGATATCATGGCCGCTCAGGTCGCCAGCGTCGCCACTCTCAACACTAGCCCGCCATCCGAACTCAAAAAGCCGGATCGGGACCCACAGGAGGAGTCGGTACCGGGAGAGAAACAGCATGAAAATAAGGAACCGGGACCTGACGGTGGATCTCCTGGTCAGAAGGAGCTGCAGGACGGGACCGATGCTGGAAATGCTGGGGGAGGAGGGGATCCTGACATGAAGAACGGCAACGGGAATTTGCCCAGGGTAAATAATAATAGCAGTAATCAGAATGATACAGGCGGGCCCGAAGGGAATAACCATCCCGGGATGGGACACCACCACCCGGGCCCCTTTCCTCCACCTCCTTACGGTTACAACCAGCACTACAGCCGGGCCCCTTTTCATCAACATGGCGGACAACAAAGCCCTGGCATGGCAGCTGCATCGGGGCCGGGCATGATGGACCCTTACCCCCCTAATTCACACGAACACGGCTACCCCAACCATTATAACAACTACAGCCCTTTCCAGAACAGGACTTCTTATCAGGGCCAAGGATACGGGGCCATGAATTCCCCGCGTAACAACCAGCCTCCGGCGGCTGGGGGGCAGCCAGGCAAGCAACAGCCAGCAGGAGGAACCACAGCTATGGCTGCCTCCTACAATAATCAGAGGTATAACATGGGAAACCAACAACCTACGTCTACGCCAACTTTAAATCAGCTTTTGACATCCCCGAGCTCTGCCAGGAGCTACCCGAATTACCCCCAAGGAGACTATAACAATCAGGAAGGGGCCAATAAGGGACCAGGAGATATGGGCAGCAGTCAGTATGCTGGGGTCCATCCGGGTTGGCAACAAAGGACCCACCATCCGCCTCCCATGAGCCCGGGAAACACTGGACAACCTCCAAACAGAAATCAGGTAAACTTCACTTACTGCTCGGACACACTTTGACTGAGTTAAAGTCAGCATGTAGCCCAGAAAGAGCACTGTAGAGTTGCATATTGCATTGGGACCAGCCATTGTCTATGTAGCTAGAGCTCTAAAATGGCTGCCTCTCTCTCTTTTTCTCCCAATACCACCCCCTGCAACAGAGTTTAGACCGAGAAAGAAGCCGCATATTCAGTCAGAAACTACTTTGAGAGTTGTGGGCATTGGTGTTGTGTGTCCCTGCTCGGGTACAGAGCAAGAGTTTGACTAAGTAGAGCGAGAGTTTGTCAGGAGAAAGTGTGCGTGCGTGCAGAGGGAGATAAGGTGATATTTCATCGCAGTGCCTCCGTTGTAGGGATTTCTATGCGTGTGTGTGTGCGTGTGTACGCGCGTGTGTGTGTGTGTTTTTTTTTTTTTGGTAAAGTGCTGTTTTATTTCTGCAAGAATGTGCCCTGCTTATCAAAAAGTTGTGTCAATGCCTGTCAGGGATGCAAATGACAGCGATAGCCGTTAAGTTACATTTGCATAATCATTAAGGAATGAGGGGGAAAAAAATGTGTCGTCTATCTTTTTTACAAAAAATATATATATTTTATTTTTTTAAAGATGAATTTAAAAAAAAAAATGCAAACGTGTCTAAAATAGTCCGGTGAAATTGCAACAATTACATCCGGATCAAAGAGTGATTGCGCTTCATCTTCCCCCCCCCTCCACCCGACTCGAGGTGTTTCATTCATTGTGGTTCGGTTCGACTCCCCTTCGCCTTTTTTTTTTTTCCTCCTCCTCCTCCTTCTCCTCTCCTCTCCTCTCCTCTCTCCTTTACTAACCCCCCCCTCCTTTTTTTTCTCCTCCCTTTGCGTCTTCTCCTCCTTTTTCCACGCGTGCCCGCCTTGTAAACACCGAGCCCCCTCGCTCGCTCAGGCTGGAAGTTGTTGCGAAGTGCAGATTGCCTTTTGCTTTGGGATTTGAATTATGGAGGTAAAAATCCTGCTGTCAGAGCCAGGAGACAGTTGGTCTTAGGTTGACATGCGAGCCGAGATCTGATTGGCTCCCCCGTCCCTCTGCTCTCGGCCATTTATAATTGCATCTAATGGAAGGCTGCAGAAAAACAGCCCCCTCTGCCCGCTTACATCCTCCACCGTGTCAAGACAGCACATTTTCACTGTGTTTTTGAACGCTTTTATTCATTTTTTCGAGCAACATTTATCCCATTTAGATCACCTTGAAATATCTACATTTTTATGCATAGAAAAAATATGTGAATATCCTCTCATCTGAGCAGAAATACATGCCGGAAAGCACAATATTAATGTTGGAGTAGTTAGTTTTATTTATTCTAAGCTTCCTGGCCACACATTTTGTTCACTTCCTCCCCGCTGCAGTAATTTGCATTATGACTGTACACATCCACCATTTGTTGTGTGTTTTTAAAAAAATAATATTTATTTCGTTGCACGTTAAGCTCATGTGCTGAGTCACGTCTCTGCTCTCTTTTCTTGACCTGCAGCCTGAAGGTTTTATTTTTTATCATTATTCTTTTTTTTTGCGTCTCTTACACGGGGGGTACACTGTGTGCACTGAGCTCGTTCAAGTGGGCTGACTCCGGTACAGCAGATAGAGTAGGTGTGGTCATGTAGGCCCCGTTGTACAACTGTGCTTTCCACTGTTTCCAGATCAGGAGTTGAGGAGACTTGTGTGTGTGTGTGTGTGTGTGTGTGTGTGTGGCAGAGAGGCATCTCGTGGCCACGTGAGAGAGTCGGACTGGCTTGCAGTTGTGTTTACAAGCAACCAAAGGTGTCAGCCGAGTGTCACAGCAAGTTTTTTTTTTTCTTCTCTTCAATAGCTTAATTTACTTCCACATGCGGAGAGTGTAACCATGTCAACACCGCTTACCTACATCTCCCTCTGCACTGATAACAGCCACATTTTTTAGCGTTTATACTCTATTTAAGCGTCACAGGCAACAAAAGGTCTGTTTTGTTTTGTTTTTTTTTGACATTTTGTGACACTTTCTGCAAACTATTTTGCCCGTATCCTCTCCAGGCATGCGCACAATTCGAGCACGGCGTTTTATAGGAATCTACCAATCAGTCGTCGGACCTATCACGTCAAAGGCCGCGCTGCGTACGTGTTGTTGTTTTGGTGTGTTTGCTGCAGGGAGGTACACGTGCTGCGCTTTACTGCTTCACTTCCAACAGAGGCGCGCTCGTTAAAGGACGGGGTCCTCATCTGGAGGAGCCACGCCGCCACTTGTTGCTTGAAACTTTTAAAGGTGCAAGCTTTTCACACTTTTTTTTTTGGATTGCCACTTTGATGCGTCACAGCAGGGTAAATTGCGGACACTTAAAAGCCGCACGTGCGAATGTCAGCGAAAGGAACACGGGCTCCCCGCCGTTTTCGGCGTCTGCGCCGTAGACGGCGTGCCCTTTTCCAAAACAAAAAATGCATCCAAGGAGACGAGAAATGTCTCTTTTCGTAGCGGTGCTCACGGAGAGTTTGGATTTTGCTTTTGGTCTTAATTCGTGTGAACTCGAGGTCAAACAGGGTGAATTGACAGCATCTTAGCTGGTGTGGACGGAGTGGGAAGCTCCTTTTTGGCCACCAAGACAGACTTATATCATAGTCGAGCTGTAAACATGTGACACAAATCTAGTGATTTTTAGCCATCACGCACTTCTCTGAGGCCATGTTATGTTCTTATTTATTGATACTGCAGGTTTAATAAATATTATATCACCTAATGCCTCGTTTTAATCACATTTCATTTCGATAACGGCGAGTGCTTCCGAGTTGCGCGCAATGTTTAGTTTATGCAACGTCTTAACTGTCATTTCTGGATCTGAATAAGTGCACCGGCGCCGTCTGCTTTTGAATTGTCATTTCTCGTCACATTGTGGACGAGACAAAGACCGAACACTTTTCTTTGTATTGCAGGTGTCAAATTAGAGTTACAAGCTTGGAATAAGTGTCTCATCTGTGCCGCGATGTCTAATCGTCTCGCAGAAGAAATCCGCCACCACTTTTTCCTCAAATTTCTGGGTATAACGCTGTAGGTGACAGTTCGATTATGTTGGTGTCAGCACTGTATTACCTTTTTTAAAGCGCGCCGTTACCGTGTTGTGATTAGTAGTTCGTAGTAAGGCTCTGTTTGCGCTCACATCCGTCTAACCGTATTCTCCAAGTATCTTCAGACTGATGTCTGTCCCAACACTTTTTCATTACTAGATTTCCATCCAGGGTAATTTTTTTTCTTCTCTCCTTTGGGCTAATGTGCTTTCAGAGCAGTTCTTTGCCAAAAGAAGCCCGGGTTCATTTTTTAAATTTTTTTTATTGTGCAAGTGGAAGAAGAGTGTCTGGGTAAGGTAATTGAACATTTTGGTTGTTAAGCATACTTAAAGGTAGCGGAAAGTGTATTTTCTGCAGAAGGCAAACAGGCTGTGTCAAAATCTCATTAGTGTCAGTGAATTTTGGAAGAACTGGAATCTCTTTAAGCTTTTTGCAGGAGTGTTTTGTGTGTGTGTGTGTGTGTGTGTGTGTGTGCGTGTGTGCCTCTTGGTGTTGGTGGTTCAGGTGCACAGACGACATTACCTTAATGGATATAATCCCAGACGCGGTACAAGGAGAGGACCTCTCACTTGGAAGGAATACGAACCGTTGTCCGAACGCCACGTGTTCAGTCCGGGGAACTCGTGTTTGACGTTTGATTTCAGGTGGAGAGGCTTTTTTTTTTTTAAAAAAACAGACTCTCCTCTCGCATGAGAGCTGTCCACGAGAAGTGCTGTTGGCTGTACTTCAGCGGAGTTTATGAAATTCTCCACATTCATTAACGGCAGCTCGATTGGCTCTTTTTAATCTGCGGATATATCGCCGGTAATGACTTGATGGGTGATTTTTATTTATTTCTTTTTCTTTATGGGGGCCACTCCACCTGCCTGGGGCCTCCCGCTGAAGATGAATTAATGTGTTAATTAAGTGGTCTAATATTATGGGTTTTCATTGTGTGCCTCGCACACAAACAAACTCTCTGAAGTAGATTGTAGTGGGGTGTTGTTTTTTTTTTGTTGAACAGCCAGGTGTTTCCCTCCGCCTAACACATGGGACTGAGCCATCGGGGATGCCCTCTCAGCTCTGCAAGGCTGACTCCCCAAATTGAGTTAGAATTAAATCATAATCGAAGACACTTTGTAAATATTTCTTTTGAGGGGAAAAGTCCCACAGTTGAAAACATAATGGAGAAAAAAAAAACCAACAAAAAAACACCAAAGCAAAGGGTGTTAAATTGACTGCTGCTAATAGACGCGCGGGCTCCGCCGCTGATGTACAAGGGAAGCCCCGCTGCAAATTGGAAAGTGGCGTACAAATAAACCGTTTCATGGCAGCTTTACTGTGTCAAAAAACGCTCTCCAGAAACGAAGACGGAATACATTTCATATTTAACGGAGCAAATGTCTCGCCTGGCTCCGCGTTGCTATTCAAAAGTAAAACTAATTAAAGCATTAAGCAGACCAGCGGGCTCTTATTTAGCACACTCGAGCTGCGCTAAGTGTGATATTTGTTTGAGGATAGACTGGAAATCTCATTCGAGATCCCTTACTGGAAATTTGAAAATCTGCTGGGAGCCGTGTGGCCGTGCTTCACGCTAAAACAAGAATTTGAAGAAAAAAAAAAAATTCAGTTTGTTTACTGACACGAGCTCTGATGTGACCAGGAAAAAAAAGAAATGTTGCTCAAAGATTCACAGGCGGCCAACTAAGACTGCAACTAAAGGCGATTATGATTATCGACCGGATCTGCAGATTAGTTCCACAATTCATTGATTAATTATTTGGTCCATAAATGTCTGTGTAAGTAAATCACACTCAGTTTCCTAAGGCCCGACGTGAAGCCTTGTTTTGCCATACATTTTCACACTTCACGTGGAATTGACATTTATTGCCCGAAATTGGTTAATTGATTCATCAATTCAACTCCTGTTGTATCATTTAAGTAATCGTTGAAGCTCATTCCAGCTCCTCAGATGTTAATATTGTCTGGTTCTTTTTAGTTTCCTTTGAGAGCAAACAGAATCTGAAATCTTTGCTGTCTACTGGCCTTTCTATAGATCAAACGATTAATCAATTAATCAAGAGAATAATTGGCAGGTTAATCGGCTGGAACAGAAATTGTTAGAACCAGAGTTATGATAAATGTAGATTCACTGGCGCAGAAATCATCTTTGTTTCAAACTATGAGTTGAAGAGCCGTGAGTCGATTCATTAAGCAGTCGATCGATTCGATCATCGATCGCCGATAAATGCAAAAATGTCAAACATCAGCTGGTTTTAGCATCTCGGATATGCACGCTTGATGCTTTTTCTTGTTGTCTATGATACTAAAGTGAATGTTTAAAGGCGTTGAAGTGTTGGCTGGACAGCGCAGGACATTCGAACATGTCACCTGCGAGTCTGGGAACTTTTTACTCTTTACAGGCCTTGTGCAGATCACGTGATCGAGAAATGAAAACGGATCACGAAGACGATTATTTGCAGCCCTAGTTCAAGTTTAACATTATTTAGCTACGTTTGTAGCTGCAGTGATTAGTTGATAAATCAATTAGATGATTCGCTGAATATCAAAAATATGAATTGGCAACTATTTTGATGATGAAACAATCAATTTTTAACATAAATAACATTTTTTTTTGCCCTGTTTAGCCTCTCTGACGTGGTGATTTGTTGCTTTGCCTGACGCGAGTATAAACATGAACGTCATCGGCCTTTGGACTGCTGACCGGACAGCACTTGACACTTGACATTCATACCACCTTCTGACAGCTCATAGACAGAACGATTCATCTAAAAAAACAAAAAAAAATCAGCCGATCAGTCAATAATGAGAATAATTGTGAGGAGCAGCCTCGGTGAAGTTGACAGACACTCGCCGGGGTCCAGCCTCTCAAGCGTGAGGACTTTATACTGCTGAGGTGTCGACGTCTTACTAGGCAAATTAAGTAATTTGAAGACATCGAGGCTTTTGGGAAACTGTTAAACCAGCGGATATCATTGTTTTTATCCCTTTTGAATGACTCAATGATTCATTGCTCAGTCATTACCAAGGCCTTTCTTTTAAATGACTTTTATTTCAAACAAGATTCGGTGGCGTCAGCGGACAGGACGCCGAGCCTTGTACACAATCACTAGAAAGCGATACGCGGTTCTTTGACAGCTGGCGCTCCGCTTTCTGAATTGTTCCCATTCACGCGGCACAACACGCGCTTCTAAGAAAACACACAGAAGGACTTCCAGCTCCTGTTTTTTTTTCGTGGGGGTTGGTGTCGGTGGAGAAGAGGAAGCCCGGGCATTCAAAGAAGGAAGTTCACTCTCGGCTCTTTAGTCTGCACTGCTGAGTAATGATTCTCCACAGGCCACATGGACAGCATGCTGCCTCCCGGCAACTGTGTGTGTGTGTGTGTGTGTGTGTATACGTGTGTGTGAGGCTTGATGGTGTGTGCGCATGAGGGAGAAACGGTGTCAGTGATACCCAGGGGAGGAGGGGGTGGGTGTTTTGTGAATGATCTTCGTCTGCCCCTGACAGCTGTGTGTATTTGTGTCTAAAGTGCAGCAGTTACTCGGTGGTCGTCACGAGTGTCGATGCATATGTGTGTGTGTGTTTTTGTTTTTGCCTCTGCCACCTTTTTTTTTCAGCCACAGCTACAGAAAGGGTTACACTCTCCAACTTTTTTATTTTTATTTTTCCCACACTTGTTTCTCCGTCTTCATCCTCAGCGATTATCCCCGCGAGTTTGCGACGCAGAGCCTAAGAACGGCGGGCTACTGAGGCTGACCGCCACGCGAATGAGCGCCAGCGAAAATAATTAATCAGAATAACTGTACAGCTGTTGCACGTTGAAAATACGTTGGAGGGGAGGCAAAAAAAAAAAGTTCCTCCACGGACAAATGTCAAACTTAGGCTGCTGCATCAGGGCACGCCGCAATGTAAAGGTAATTCATTTCTTTTGACATTTACCTTCTAAAATGCTCCAGATTAGCATAGTAATATCCTTCTCCGAGCCTGGGTGAGACTACAGACTTCATTTACATGACGTATGGTGTGTGTGTTTTTCCGGAATAAAGCAGTTAACCTTTTAAATTGGCGCAGCCGTTAATGCTCGAAGGTGGAGACTGATACTTCCCTCCGAGCCTGTACGGCGCTCACCTTTGCTCACCTAAGCCGGTCGCTCACCTCGTCTCGCACACATGATGCGCGCAAAGCGGGAAAACTCAACGCGGACCCGCGAGGAAACAGTTTGTTTTCCTCTCTTTGTATCTTCTGTGTCGCTCGGTCATGACGTCTGTTCTTTTTTTTTTTTTCTCCTCTGGATCGTACCATCCAGTCACAGCCTCGCTTTCTGTTTTGTCTCATGTGGGATTCCCCCGTTTCAGCCTGTTTTTGAGGCTCATAAAACCAAAGCTGTGGCGTGAGCGCACTTAAAGAACGTCTGTGAAGACTGATTCGTTGATGCCCAAATCTTAAATCCAGTGCAAAGAGGAGAAAGCGTTAAAAATGATGGACGGATGTTGAAGGTTGATGCTCCCAGCTTTTCAAATGTGAATATTTTCTGCTTCAACAGAGCTGAAATAATTAATTTAATTGACAGTTGATTAACAGAAGAGTAACTGGCAGCTATTCTGACAATTTCTCATCATTTCTTTGCCTAAAATGCTCAATTTTTTTTCTTCAATGACGTTAAACTAAAGATCAATGTGGCAGTTTATGGACTGATCTATTAATCAAGAAATAACAGACAGATCGATAGATAATGAAAGTTGCAGCCTTTAGATTTATTTAATCGCTCCCGATTTTGATAATTAATCGTGAAAAGAATCTAAGCTAAAACGCCGCTGGCTTCACATCCCATAATTGGTTTTCGTAGTCTTCTATGATTGTGGATTAAATCTAGTCAGTTTTGGACTGTTTAGTTCTGGCGACAAAAAAGATACCAGAGCTAGTCACGGACACGAAATAATCTGGACCTGAGCTGAAAATGAAAATAATTGTTAGCTGCATCCCTAAATTCAAAACAGTTTTACTATTTTCTGACGCTTGATAGACTAAAACATAACCAGGTTCTATAAATTTTATTAGAAATTGAAACGCCACCTCTTTCTGTACACGAGCATACCAGACGGTCGCAGCCTGTTTGATACGGAGCCATTCTATTGTTTTGATGCGATCGGCTCTCGGTCAGCGGGGGCAAAGTGGCACAGACAAAAAGGCTGTTTAATCGTCATTGTTTCTGTGTCCGTGTGGCAGGTGACTGTGATTCCCGCACCAAAGACACATTGGAACAGCGTTTAGCACCCGGGCCGACGCTAAAGCTGCGGCGGGGGTAAGCGCGGTAACTGTTGTCGGCGAGAGATTTGCATGCCCGTGCCGGATGCGCGTCTGCTTTGTCAACAGGAGAGTGCAAATGATCAATCCCAACGGTCTCTCTCTCTCCAGTCAGTCCAGTTCAGTCCGTCGCTCGTTTTGTTTTCACGCGAGGCCCTGAACGCGCCGCACACACTCACTTCACTGCAACCTAAGAGGCATTACTCAGAAAGTGGACAGCTCTGCTACAACGCACAAACTCAATATTCCAATTAAATTACTAGTCTGTGATTCGGATTATGACCGAGCATGTTTTCCTCTGGCTCGAGTAAGCGCGTGTGCGCTGAGCGGGCGTGTCTGACGTCAGCGTCGGAGTTGTGACTCTAACCATGAGGCAGCCTGTGACCCAGCCAGGTCCTTAAGTGGCTTCGCCTCATTCAGTAGCCAGGGTATTTTTGGCATAGTAGTGAGTGACACACTTATCGTAATGGGTCGTCCAGGGTGCCAATGGTCAGCCTGAATAAGCATCCTTCTCGGCAGCGGGAGCCAGCCCGAGCCCCGGCAACGTGATGTAACCGATCACTGTCTCGCCTCCGATGCTGACTGAGGAGTCGCTGCCCGCTATAACGCATCAAGTGGCTTATCTCCGAGCAGGAGTGGAGAGCACTTTTTTTTTTTTTTCCCCCTCCTTCTCCGAGCGGTCTGGGTGAAGTGCTCATGTAACCTGAGCGCCGCTGCCATTCTTGCGCCGTACTCGCATTGTGGCCTTAAATAAGCCACACTGCCGTGCATTATGGGATGTCTGTCAAGCGTAACTGTAAACAAGCATCGCAAAGGTAATTCATTTTTTAAAAGTGATCTGTGTTTTTTTTGTTTTTAGTTTTTTAAAAACAAAACAAAAAACAAGGCTGTAGTTGAAGGATTGATTTGTGTGAGTCACAAAGAAAAGGTCAAAATCTTTCTGTGTTACACCTGAGATCGGTTCCAATACACTATTTGATAAATTTACATTTTTTTTCCCATCTAATAAACAAAATTTTTGTCTAAAATTTTATATAAATCTGGTACTTGTGTCCAAAAACAGGTTAACACGGGCGCAAAACTGCAGCATTCAACAACAGCTTTCAGTTTTCGACCCCTTTCAGCATATTTCAGTCGGTGTGTAACTTAATTGCTGAGTTATTACGTAGACTACACGAATATTTGCCAAAGTATTTTGTATTTTTTTCTTCTGCAAAAGGTTGAACACCCTCTCTTTTTGCTGGATTTTGAACATTCTGCAGAGTCTGCATCCACAGGTGCGGTACAGACCACAGTCCTTGCTGTTAACCATTACTCGACCGTCAAACGTTGGCACATCTGCTTCGCCCTCGACCGTTTCTCACCACGACGCGCGACGCCCTTGATTATCTCAGCCCTTTCTGAAAGAAGCCCCCCCCGAGTCCCAAACACCCCTCGTCTGTGTTTCGTTCCCGAGAATCAGCCACTGTCACCTGGAACTATAAGTTTGGCCTGACAGGTTGACAGCCGGCAGTCAGGGCGAATGTTCACACTCTCTTGTTCCTCCAGCCTGGACATCACACTGACAGGCGAGGCAGCAGCAGGCAGCCCTCCTTCATTTTTTTTTTTTTTTTTATTTATTTATTTTTTTTCATCAGGCAATAACTGGACAGTCTCAGCAAGCTGCTCTGATCTACCTAACAGGAGGTTCTCCTTTCACAGAGCGCCCTCGGCCTGTCAGAACGGTGCTGCGAACACGTTAACAGCTAGCAGCGATGTTATTCACCGGTAAACACTCACTCTCAAGCGCTAATCACAGCTGTCAAACTAGCACCAATCAATTAAGACAGGTTTGTTTTGTCATATTCTGCAGTTCTGCAGGTATTTGTTTTGTTTTGCAAGTGAATATTACTGCATGTAACACAATGTTCAACTGGAAATGGGCTGTCTTTTCATATTTTGCTTGTATTTTTTGTGTTGAAATGGGTAATGCCACCAACCTGTAGGTGAACCGTGCTATTAGCGTCTCTCAGTTTTTTTTTAACTCAAACTGTCACAATGAGTTGTGTCGCTTACGGCGTGAGCGTCACACATCATTCTTGACCTTGGAAAGTGGCTAAAAGTTTTTGTGGAACTTTCCATCGCATCCCACAGTCTTCCTCAGACAACTGAGTTATCGTTAACATGAGAGCATGGAAAAAATGACAACGCTATAAGGTCAAAACTCGATGATAGTGAGTGGACTTTCAGTCGAGATTTCCGAGCTACATTTGAGCAGACGCGGGAGCAGCAGAAGTGTTTTCCACCCTTCATGCAGGGGCCGAGCAGCGTCTTCATGTTCTTTTTGTTGTTCCTCTTGTTTTTAGCCCTTTAAAATCAGCTTTGTTTACCCCCCTCGCCTCTCAGAGATGTGAAAGCCGACTTTTAGCATGCGAGGGCGCGAGCTCCCTTCTTCCTCTCCTCCCCGAACATCTTTTAAATTCCTCCGAACAGCTGGGTGAACATCTGGGTGAGTAGGGTGCCGCCGCTGCCGCCACTCGGTGTGGATGATGGCACCAGCAGGCGCAGGCTGCCGCCCCCCCCACCCTGCCCCCCTTCTCTACCCAACACGGGACCTCCCTGCTTTAATCCAGAGTCATGCAGCGGCCAGCTCGAAGTTGGAACTTCTCAGGTTGACGCGGTGGGAAGGCAGACTAATTGCTTAATTGAGAGCATGGCCTTTTTGGTCGTCCCCCCTCCTCCCCCTCCTCCTCCTCCTCCTCGCCGTGCTTCTTGTTTACTCTAGTTCTCAGGTACTTTCCCCAGCTCACACCAGTTGGCTATAATCCAGGTTTCCTTAAAAGCTCATTTTAACAAGTAGTCTAGATTGTTTTAATGCTTTACGGCTGCAGTAAGAGTACCTGGCTGCTGCTTTTGTGGCTGGGACCCAGCTGCATGTTTGCCGTGTAGTATTCATGAAAAAGAGAAACACTCAAACAACGTGTCAAAATGTTTTTGATACGATCACTATCTGAAGGTAAAAGTTGCAGCCGTTGTCCCGGTGTTATTATTTATGTAGAGGTTGGTTAAGGCGGTTGGTCAGGGTCGAAATGTAACATTCAAGGGTGGCAGACTATTATTATTATTTTTTTTTGCACACACTTCCTGTTAGGGCCGGTTATTGTTTATAACAGAGTGCTGATATCAAAACAATACTTCACTTTGAGGAACATCAATGTTGTACATGCAGAACGCTCACTGTCCTAAACATCTAAGTATAGATAGATTCCCAATACAGCAGCACAAGAACTTTACTTGTTTACTTGTACCAGACTTCAAAATTTTGCTGTGTTCGGACTGTATTTTGTAGCAGTCCATCAACAGAATGGTTGCTGTATCCTGCTGCACAGTTATGAGAACCAGAAATCAGCTTTTTGTTGTCTATAAGTATCGTGATCTGAATATTTTGGAGTGCTGGACAAATCAAGCTTCAGTCACTTCTGCGGCTAAGAAATTGACCTATTATATTGTTTGTTTGCATTTTTCAGGAAAAAAAAAAAGATGTGTGAACTTAATAATTAAAAATGACCCTTAAGGATACAGGGTGTAAGATTTAGCGGTGGTTAGTGGTTAACTTGCAAATTGCAACCAACTCAACACCCCTCACCTCACGAACCTAAAAACTGTGACTGACTTCACACAAGTCCAGTGGGCCAGATTGGACCCTTTGGTGGGCTGGTTCAGGCCCCCGGGCCATATGTTTTACAGCCCTGATTTAGAGCTTGTGTTTGGTTTGTCCGTTCTGGGCTACTGTAGAAACATGGCAGACTCCATAGAAGAGGACCCGTTCCCTCTGTAGATATAAAAGGCTACTTCTAAGGTACCAAAAACATAATCATTTTTATTTTCAGGTGATTATCCACAAATTAAAACATTCACGAGGAGTATAATCCATAAATCTTAAACACAGCTGCTGTGGGAAAGTGGATGAGGTACACTGTCGCTTGTCCCGGAGCAAAGTACTTAACCCATCACTCCTGCGCTGGAAGTGTTTGGTGCTTAAACAGCGAAAGACTGGTCACACTGGGCAGCTCCCAACTGTGAACGAGTAAGTAAAGTGCTCCGAGAAACCGGCCTCATCCCGGAAGTCGACAGCGGTGACACGGGGTAGGTTTATCCCGTCCCTCCCGTGATGTGTGCGACTCCGCCGCCGTATGAGGGCGGCCTTAGCCCGGCGTGTGCGCGTTAGAGCCGGTGCGTTGCGTGTCGAAGGGCTTTAAAGCAGAACAATGGTGTGTGTGCCGAGCCGAGGCCATGTGGCGGATTAAATTAGCAGCAGTTGTTTATCGTCTGTCCCCCCCGGTCCATCTGCTCCACTCGGCCCTGTAGACTCCAGCTCTGCTCTCAGGCACTGCTCCAGACCCCCTCCACCACCACCACCACCACCACCTCCTTCCCCTCCCCAACCCCTTACAAATCCCTGTCCCCATCCCCATGTCACACACACACACACACACACACACACACACAGTTTTGAATAGTTGCAATATCCACCAGCAGCCCAGTCATGACACAATATACTCAGTGCAACCTCTTCTGCCAAGAGTGCTCTGGCTTTCCTCTATGCAGATTAGCCATGTGCTAATTGTGGTTATTTATTTATTTTTTTTATGGAAGAGAGAGAGAGAGAGAGAGAGAGAGAGAGAGAGAGAGAGAGCGAGCGAGCAAGCAGAAGGGAGGGGAAGAGTTTCCTCCAGAAATTGATTAGATGACTGAGCAGAAAAAAAAGAGACAGTGTGCAGCGTTGTGAGTTGAGTTGCCATCCAGTGTGCTTGTCGGAGAGATTGTTGCTGTACGTGGGAAGTTTTTGTTCTGAATCTTTAAGCTGTGTGTGTGTGTGTGTGTGTGTGTCAGGAATATTCAGACCTTTTAGCAGATGAACTGATTCCGATGAGAGGATTTCATTGAAATTATTGAATATGTTTATAGTAATAGCCTAATAGCTTAATTCTTCCTGCGCGGCCAAATGAAGGAAGCAGATATTGGCACAAATTTGTTCAACACTCGTTTCGATCGGCATCTTGTAAGCAGAATTGTCTATGTATCATACATCTATAAAATGATGCCGTTGACCTTTTCTGAGTGAAAATCAGACTTTCGGTTCAGATGGTTTTGGAAACATAGGGGGGCTTCAGCAAAGCCTTTTCCACCCGCCTTTGTGATCTGTGTGTGTCAGGGAATCTTCCTACATGTCATCATTTTAATCTCATTCATTTATTAATGTTATACACAATAAGTTATATTCATGTTCTGGAAATATTCATGGTTGAATGGTATTGGAGGGGGAAAAAAGGTTTATTGGATAATTTTTTACTCGTGGTTTTTGATTTGTAAGAATAGGATTAAATGTGAGGACCTATTTTTGCTTTGCATTTCATATTTTTAAATCAAACGACTGCCAAATAAGATATGTAGTTATTGTTTTTGATACTTGTTAGCTTCCTTTTGACTCATTTTATTGTTTTAAATCGGCTTTATGTAAGTTTTGCCTAACAGTGGCCTCTGTGGCCACGAGTGGCGATAGCAGGATTGTGGTAAATGAAACGTAGCTTAACATTAGCTCCGATAGAGTGGAGTCATAATGTCATCGACCTAATTCAATAAGCTGTATAAGAGCCTGCTAACATTAGCAAACATTAGCCACCATATGCTATCGGTCAGGCCAGACCAGGTAAGGCTGGAGCTCTGCCCTGCGCTGCAAGACTGCACTTTATGGCTCACGAATTCAACTTTCCATAAGTTGAAATGATGAAGTAGCCATTTGTTCTTTCAGACGTTGCATAATGTCGCTTTTAATGTGGCGTGGAAATTTCAGGTCCTTGTTGGCTTGTTTTGTTTGTCACTCCGGGGGATGATTGTGATTGGTGCCTTTTTCAAGGCGGCGCAATCATCGAGAACTAAAAGGTCGTTAAAACAGGCTGCTTATGTTCTTTGACAGACGGGCCAGACTGTTTCAAATTATTCATCGCTGTCAAACGGCGCTAGCTTTTTATCAACTTTTAACCGCGTACCCTGGTGGGCCTAGCGGCGTAGCGCGTTGCATGCTTTGACTTGTAACTACAGATTTTCCTGTTCTAAAATCAGATTTCACCAGCATGAATGAGGCAGTTAGCAGGTCCTGGTGTCGCGCCTTCATGTTAGTCATTTGTGTTTCAATTACCAGGACTCAAACTTGCATGCCTTATCGTCTTTCCACTGTGTCTATCTTGCTGTCTCCACCTCCAACCCCCCTACGACATTTTCCCGCTGATACAAACGAGTCGCTTTCTCCACCAGACCCTGAACACCGAACAGCCTGGCTGATTCCCAAACCAGTTTAACATTTTATTGAAGGTTTAAACCGTGTAGATAAACCTACTGGACCATTAAGATTTAATGCTAAACTTTCCTCGCACGCCATTTCACCATTGAAATACACAAAATTCTCATCCTCTGATGCTCGTATTAGTAATATTTAAAGCAGCACTACGTTTAATCACAGTGTGCTTATGATTAAACTCTCAGCTCAGACGCTGAAACGTGGGAAAATGCATTCACGTGCTCAAGGTCTTTACTCAACAGCAGCGGCGGTCCAGCCTCGGTGTCGCCCTTCCAAAGAGACACTCATTCTATAACTAAGAGAAAGAGGAACAGAGCCTTCTCTGGCAGTCCCTGACCTGTACACACAAGATGCAGCAGAGGTTGTGCAGTGGTTACACACACATACACACACTCACAAAGACCTCAGCTAAAGCTCTCTGGGATCTTGGAGGATGTATAATGGTGTTTCAGATGTGAACAACTTAAGCAATGCGAGGGAAAATGCTGGTAAACAGATCAATGAAGGGCCGAGCTGTAGACTGGCCACAGATATCTCCCAGAGTTCAGTGCACAGATGTGTTAACATGATCGAATGAGGAGGAGGGGGGCGGGGGGGCGCAAGACCTCTCGAGCTGCAGACAGCAACGTTTTTTTTAAAGCCGCTATGACGTGTCAGGATTGTTGGTGACTTAGCGTCACATCCATTTGTTGCACACGTGTTTGGGGATTGTAGTAGTTACAGTGATGACAGGACCGTGCCCTAAAGCAACGGCTCAGTCGAGTCAAAGTGTGACTTGCGTATGAAAATAAACAAACCAGACTTTTTTTCTGATGTTATCATGCTGACCTTTATTTCACTAAAATTAGCCGTGGTTCTTTTTTTTTTTTTTTTTGATTCGCTTTGCTTCCCCTGTCATCATTAATTGCAGGGCGGGAAGGGGTTGAACTTTTTTTTTCAGCAGCTGAAGCGGGCCAGGTCTTCATTAAAACTGTTTAATGACTGATTGGACTGATTTTTGTGACCAAAACTAGAAAGTTTTGCCACATTTTGCGGCTTAACTTTCTCAAACCCTCTATGATTTCTATATTTTATTTATACACATAAAAATAGCGAAATAGTTGGAAGTTTTTCCTTGCCACTGTCGCCAAGTGCTTGCTCATGGTTGGAGTTGTTAGGTAAATATAAACATTTTGAAGAGTGCGGTTTAATCCTGACCTATATGGAAAGTATCACGAGATAACATTTGTTATGATTCGGCGCTACGTAAACTGAATTGAGATTACATCTCTGTTTATTTGCTAATTCTTGCCGCCCGGTATAAAAATAAGAAACTCAGATTATCCTGTAAGTATCTGTTAACCCTCCAATAATCAGAATTATTTTCCCCATAGCGTATTCATACTGGTTTCCTCCAGGAAACACTGAATTATTACATTTTTAAAAAAATGTTTTCACATGAAAACAAATGCCAAATATTGTTACAAAATATCAGATTATCTGTGAATATTTAGTAAATATTTGTACTAAAGATGTCAGCTGCTTCATTTTAGAATACAAAGCGTGCTCTTTTATCTCTGCCGTGTGATCACCTGGTCAAATGACGGCCATCTCCGGCTTTTCATGTGGTTGTTAAATGAGACATGAGGGAGGGAGTGAGGGAGAGACGCCTGTTTTGTTTTGGGAACGTCAGCACCGATTCTCCACGTGGCTCAGGGAGCTGGAAACCCTGATTGTAGTTGAGCTGTACTTTTCCAGCTCTCTCTCCCCGCTGAGCCGGGCGCCCGAGCTGTCAGGCTTCTTAATGGAAAAGCGGGGCTATACACAAGCCGGCGTAGAAAATATTCTCACCGCCGGCGAAAATATCGACCGAAATTGGCGAGGAAAAAAAAAAAAGGTTGATTGTTTTATGGCCTCGGTCATCGCTGGGAGATTTTGTCTAAATGAGAAATAGATTTTACCTTTAGCGTTGCTGCTCTGTAGTTTGTTAGCATACGAGTCATTTTTCATGCGGATTGGAGGACGTTAGCGGGCGATGCGGGCCTCGGTGGCACACTTTACGGATGACACAGGAGGCTCTGCCTAACTGCTTAAGCAGCTCATTAGGAAAGAGCTATAGCATATTTCTATCTGGCGAAAGAAGCGGATCCAGCTTTGTTAGCCCGCCTGCCATAATTGGACAAATGCACCTGTCTGAAATGGATCGAAGGCGAGCAACAAAAGGTGATGCCCGCTTCTGTTTTTCCACCAGTCATCTTTGGGCTGTTGTGCAGATCAGCGTGGCTTGATGTCAGGAGGGAGGGAGGGAAGGAGGGGAGCGAGGGAAGGCGCTGTCCTTCCTCGCAGACCGGGGTTAAAAGTGCACTAGAGGTCATAGGAGAGTGCCTACCGGGGCCTGTTACCTCTTCCCCCCACGGGTGCGGTCGGTAATGACCCTGGGGAGCGTAGTAACACCCCCCCTCCTCCTCCTCCTTTCCACCACACACACAACATAAGACACAACATAACACACACACACACATACTCTCCTGAACCTGGAGGAGTCAGGAGACTGTGGCCTGGGGGAGGCTAGAGGGAAAACCTGGACTGGAATATGTTATCTTGGATAATGTTGGTTGACCGTCTTGACAGCCTGTTGATCCCCGCCGCCTCCTCCCTCGCTGCCACCGCCCCGCCAAAAACACCTACAGGATCACCCCCCCTCCTCCTCAACACACACACACACACTCACACATACGTATATTTTCACACACACCAGCCTCCTGCTGAGACACCCCCCCCCCCCCTCGTCTTTCTCATCGCAGCACTGTCATTCATAGAGTGCCAAAGCCTGCTGCTTTATTAAAGCCCAGGAAGAGCAAGGCCTGGCCCAGGTTCAAACAGCAGTGCAGCTGGGACCTGTTACATTTTCGGCAGACTGCCCTCTCCGTCTCGCTGGCTATAAATAGCCCCGGTGGTTGTCTCCCTTAACCAAGGAAAAGAGGTTTTTTGGGGGAGGAGAAAAAAAACCACTCACACACAGATTAATAACCGTGGGAAGCAATGAAAGCTTTGTGTCTGCTGCCCGAGGTCAGCAGGCCAGGAGGTGTTGCTACTTCAAAGCCCCCATTGTGGCACTTACTTTCAGACGCCGCTGCGGTGGGTTTGATGGGAGCGCGCGGGGGGCCGGCCAGCGGTGTGATGAGTTGAAGGCGCTGGATTGTGCCAACCACGCACCGGCCCCGTTGTGAATTTTTGTTTCGTTTTCCGATACATCGCAGATGACCAGTTCATCGTAGCTCATAATTTAATTATGTTTGTGTTGCACTGGAGGAGTGTTGTGTTTGGGAATGGGGGGGTGGGGGGGGGGCTCATCTCTTATGTACACACACAGCATCAGACACTTTATGACCTTGGCTCCAGCTGTTGACAGGCGAGGCTCATTACGAGCCTCGCCCCCCCTCCCCACCTATTCCCCTCTCTCCGTTCTCCGTTTCCCTGCCCTGGATCTCCAGCCAGAAAAAAAAAAAAAAAACAGGCCGTCTGGCCCAGTAACATTGCCTGCCCGGGCCATGCGGATCTCCCCGAGTCCAAGCCGGCCAAGGTCAGCCCTCCACCACCCTCCGGCCTCCGTCCTGACGTGTCTCCAGCTGAGGGGTGGGCTCAGCTCCAGCCACCGCAGACACTTCCACTTCCTTAAGCTTATTTTCATAGAAACCCTCCCCGACGTCTCCGCCGTAACAGTATCCACCCACTGGCACAATGATCTCCTGGGCAGGGAAACGCTCCTGGCGGATATAGTGGGCTCATTCATTCATTCATGGCCAATTTTTTCCCTTTCTAGTAGGAAAGTAAATCCACTACTGTTTTTTTTTCTTCCCCCCTCTCCCCCCCACACCCGTCCGCCCCCCGCCCCCCCCCCCTTCTGCTTTTTGTTCTATATTTGCTTGATTACACTGTGACTGGTTTACGAGATGACGCTCGCACGACACATTGCAATGGAAGAGTTATCATTTGTGTTCATTGCTGAGTAATGCTTTTTCAAGAAAAACCCACTAAAAGGTTCCAAAATAGCTCGGGCTATATTTGAACTGGACCAGACTTTCTCATCTTTTCCTGTCACATCATTGGATCCCGAACAATCAGTTGCATCATTACAGAGCTTGTTATAGCTTGTAAGAGCTATTGCGACTGCAAAAAAAAAGAAAGTCCAACCTTTTTTTTCCATGCCAGAATAGCCACTCTGTCCATCCACTCATTCACCTCACTAAAAACAACCTGTCTGTTTTTGTCCTCCAGCCTCCAAGCCCAATGGACCAGGTAGGGAAGATGCGCGGGCAGCCATACGGAGGTCCCAACCCCTACACACAGCAGCAGCAAGGGCCTCCAACGGGGCCCGGACCCCAGCAGGGAGGCTCTTACCCAGGGCAGGGCTACGGACCTCCGGGCCCTCAGAGGTATCCGATGGGGATGCAGGGACGAACACCTGGCGCTATGGGCACCATGCAGTACGGACAGCAGGTCAGCATCTTCATTGTAACCATGCAAAACTTGCCTTTTAAAGTTTGACTTAAAATGCCAGGTAGGTTTGGAGTTTATTTTTACACAAAGCTGCAACCCAGTGATTACAAGTTCACTTCTTCAGTCTTTGTCGCATCTGAATGACTAAGACGATCCCTTGAAGGATTTACCACGTCAGCGAGGTGAACCGAAGTTCTTGTTGGTTTCCTTTTGACTTCTGATATCACAAGACCAAATAAGTTGGTGCGAGATGTGTTGGCATCTTCGTAATGGAAAGAAAAAGAAAAAACCCATGTGACCAAAGTTATGTCTGGATCCAGAGACGTCGATGTCGGCCAAGGTTAAGAGAATCCGAACAATCATCAACATGAGTGTTGAAATCACTAAGCCACCGTCTCGTCAGAGAGGGGTGGCGCCTTCTTTTTAAAAACAAGTTCCAAACCAACAACCCCGGCCTCGCGGCGCTGCCTGGGTGAGTTGAGGAAATGATGGGCAGAGACTTGAGCCACATCTCAGTCTAAACTAAATCTATTAAAAATGAAAGACCTCCTGCCTCAGGAGAGGACATTTAACATTTCGAGTGCCTGTGGTACTTAGTCATGGTGCGGGGCATGTTTTGAAGTCCGGACCACAAGTTAATAAGTTTTTTTTTTTTTTTTTAAACATTCCTGTTAGTTGAGGCAGTAGAGCGTTTATTTGGTCTGTGACTTTCTCTTATAGGAATGGTGGAAATGGTTGCATAGACTAGATGAACTGACTTCATGAAGCGTGCTCAGGAAGTTAAGTCACCATGATCCGCGTACGTGACGGCGTAATCGGTTCAATCTGAACAGGTAGTGTTGATTCGAAACTGTACGTGAGGCACACTATCAGCTGGAGCCGATGGATGTAGCTGTGCTCTAAGCAATGTTTGACATTTTGGGAAATACGCTTGTTCCTTTCTTGCCAAGAGTTGGATGAGAAAATTGATAGCACTCTCAGCTTAGCGTAGCATAAAGACTGGACACAAAGGGAACCCAGGCTAACCCGGGTCTGTCTAGATGTGTTGATCTTTTCACACGGACAAACATATTTCCTCTTGCTCTCAGCCTTTATGCTAAGCTAAGCTAACAGGGTGCTTGCTGTACTTTCATATTGAGGAAAGGGGAATGACAGAAGTGTTACTGTTCTTTTAGGGTCTCTATAGCAGAGGCAGAACGTCATCATAAAGACACTGTTTACTGAAGACCACTAGCAAAAGGTCTGTGTTTCAGATAGACATATATACTCCTGGGATAGATTCACATACAAATCGTGATGCTTACTCTCTGAATCGATTTGCAAATACTCCCCCAAAAAATCAATATTTTAGGTACAGTGTCAAAAAAGCTGTGTTGACGGAACAAGAAGCTCACAGAGCTCACAGAGGCCAAGTCATGGCCAAGACCAGAGCGTATCAAGACCGCGACCAAGACTTTGAAGGGTTGAAACCAAGTCAAGACCAAGACGGGACAGTCCATGGCATACTTAGGCAGCTGATATTCATGAAAACTCTAGAAGTCACCTCATCAAACGTCGCCTTGAAGTCTTTACGAACTGCTGCGTGTTGTGGACGCTGTTTTGCCGACGAACTTGCAGATGAACCAAGTTTTATTCCAGAAGATTTGACTGATCCCTCCTCCCAAATCAAAAAATCGGTACATTTCTTATGAAAAGCGTAACAAATTGGATAACTATGGTGAACAAAGAGAGAGGCTGCTTTCCACTACTGTGCATACAACATTAATAGCAAAAAAGCCAAACGATCCCCCTTCATAATTCTTAGAGACAGAAGTCGGTAACATGCTTCTAAATGAAAGCAGCTAACTACCAGCTGTATTTCATATTTCAGTGCCCGAAAATACCGCAGCCCTTTCTATTCATTCAACTGAGAATGACCGCAAGGATCTGGTTTGAATCGAATCGTAAGATTACCCACCCCCATTGATCAGAAATGATCCGACCAACCAAAGTTATCAAGGAAACTAAGATTTAGTGTGAAAATGGGCTGAAGGGGGGAAAAAAAAGAAGCAGCAGCTATTGGAGGACTCAAAGAGAGCGATCCATTGATTATTTTTCTTTCCACCGTCTGGTTTATTTTCATGCTCGAAAAGCAAAAAGTTGGGGAGGAATATTCAAGTCTGTGTGCGCGCGGGGGCACAGTGTGCAGCATTTTTCTGACGGCGTCGTCCAATTCAAAAAAACGGCAAACATCCAGTTTGTCGTAGCTACTTACTCATAGCTAGGGATAAGACCCTTCTTGAACCCTCTCAGCCAGGCGGCGCGTCTTAACAGAGAAATGCATGCAGGGAATCCCGTGGAGTGAAGCCTTTTCTTCCACGTCCGCTGTCTGTGGTCTTGTGCCCATTGTGTGGTATGATTATCTCATACTGGCCTGCCTGGTGTCTGACCATGGACTCGATAAGTGCCCTGCAGAGAAGAAAACGGCTTCCCTCCCTTTGTCAGACTGATACAATATAGCCACTTCATGTTGTTTTAACTGTGTGGCAATTCTTTACGATCTCTCGTTTTCTGTGGAGTAGCTGAGAACCCTCCCAAAACAACACGTGGCTTTTTTCTTTTTAAAAAAAAAATTATTCTTTCTCTTCTTCTTCCTTTTTTTTGTTTTGTTTTTTATTAGTGTTTCCTCTCAAGGTCAGGCTTTTCTCCTTCCCGGCTCCTTGAGGGTAATGAAACGAAAACGCTGTATTGAAAAGGCTTTCGGCGCGCAGCGTCGGGAAGAATATGAAAAGCCTCATATTGAAGTTCAAGGAGATGAAGTCAAAACTCAATTTTTATTTCCACGGCTGTAATTTAAAGCGATGCGCGGCTGAATTCCTACACTTAGATGGTTTTTCTCATGCGCTTTGACTGATCAGTTTATAGCGGGGGAGCACGCTCGTCTCTTTCACAGACACAGAACTGTTGTCTTTGCCTTTTTAATCTGTGTGTAAGGCGAAGAGATGCTCTGATTGCTCCGCTGAGAATGAATGAAGAAGGAAAAAAACTCTAAAGGTGACTGGATATTTGGTTATTTTTATATATTTTTACAGCTTTAGAAAGGATCCTGTCAGCGCACAGACTGTATTCAGGTAGTGATTGATATTCCACAGAGGGGCCCAGGATAGTAAACCTGTAGAAAGCTGTTATATTTACTCACATATCTGAGTGTTGTTCCACTTTTTATGGTGATTATTGATCCTGATCGATCGTTCTTTGTTCCCGTCTAGATGTCAGCCTACGGACAACAGGGGCCCGGTGGCTACGGCCAGCAGAGCCAGACCTACTACGGTCAGCACGGCCCGCCGCCTCACCCTGGCCAGCAACAACCACCGTATCCTGGCCAACCCCAGGGCAGCTCTGGAACTCCCTACCCCCAGCAGGGCCACCCTTCACAGCCTTCCGGCCAACACGGGCAGTCAGGACCCCCCTACCAACAATCCCAAGGTCCCCATGGCCCCACTCCAGGTCAACCTCCATATAACCAGCCCCCACAGTCTCAACCAGGACAGCCACCGTACGTCCCTCCCCAGCAGCAGCAGCAGCAGCAGCAGCCGCCGCCTCAACAGCAGCAGGGACCAGGTCCTCAAAGTCAGCAGGGCCCTCAAGGGCAGCCTGGTTACCCACAACCCCCGGGACCAGGGCAACCACCGCAGCAGCAAAACCCGCAACAACAACAGCAGCAGCAGCAAGGGCCCCCGCAGCCGCCGCAACAGCAGCAGCAGCAGCAACAACAACAGCAGCAGCAGCAGCAACAGCAACAACCAGGAGGTCCACCTCCTCAAGCTCAGCAACCTCCAGGTCATGGCCAGCAGGGTCAGCCGTCACCTTACTCACAGACACCCCCCCTGCAACAACAACAACAACAGCAACAGCAGCAGCAACAACACAGCAACAACAACAACCACCGCAGCAGCAGCAGTCACCATATCAGAGGTTCCCACCTCCTCCACAGGTAATAAAGAAGTCTGTTAGCACACTTTAGCTCTGCTGTGATGTGCCGTGCTTCCACTACTACTTTACAGCTGCTGTATAGACGCATCCACGCCTCCCTAGCAAAGTTTAATGCAAACTGAACACCGCCTCGCGGTAAACACAGCAGTAAACAAGCCTCCTCGTTTCAAGCCTCTCCGTCATGTTTGACTTTGTTGTGTAATAAACGGCTAAAACGAATGGTAAACACTTATTTTCCTCAGCGCCGCCGTCTCAGGCTGCGAAGAGAGTTTGAATGAACATATGACGTAAACCATGAAGGGCTCACTTGTTGCTCAATTAAAGTTTAATTATTCGCTTAATTAAAGAGGCTCCTATCTGTCAAACTCCCGCATTACACCCGAGCGGGGCTCGGCCGCTCAGTATAGGTTGAACAGTGAACGAAGCAACAGGAGCTATGAAGTAAGCAACGGCTTGTCCCGTGTCATGTTGGGCTGCTGGCACGGCGCGCTACATTTACCCCTGTGGAGAGCTGCTATTTGCATCCACGTGTCAGAGGTTGCCAAAAAAAATCAATGAGCCATAACAAGATGCTTGATTTGTGGATTCATTTTCTACATGTGCGTCATCTCCTTTTTATCCCCCCGTAATCAGGAACTCTCCCAGGATTCCTTTAGCTCCCAGTCCAGCGCTCCTCCTTCCAACCAGCCCATGGCTTCCAACAAGAGCAGTCAGGAGGACAGCATGCAGGGCCGGCCATCCAGTCTGCCGGTGAGCACCCTCTCCTACCCATCTCTTCATTTGTCTGACCTGCGCTAGCTGGGTTTCATCTGCTAGCCTCTGTGGGCACCAAGCGCCTCCATTATTTGCCCTGTTAATATATATTTTATAACCCTCAGACAATGCCAAAGTCACTAAAGCAGATACATTTACAGATATTTCAGAGTTGTTTTTAAGCTCGTGACCAGAGTCGGTCCAGTGGTGAGTAATCGTGCTCTGCTGCAGCTGCGACGTCTGAATTTGTGAGAGTCGCTTTCCTCACAGTCAGCCGCCTCTGTAACCGGATCTCATTCACATGTTTTCAAGGTTCATTAAAATATTTGATACCTGCTCTTCAAGTACACAAACGCCTCGTGGATTCAGACTCGAGTGCCAGCGCGCGAGCAAACTCAAGTCATTAGTGACTCACTTTCGTGCCAGTCCAAATTCGACTAAAGTGAAGGAGCACTAAATACCCAGTTGACAGCGGCGCGAATCTCCGGTGATGTCAAGATTTGATGCTGATTCTCGGTGTCACTATCGCGTTCAGAATCTATTCCCGATTCAAACTTAAATGGTTGCGATGAAGGCCGGTGTGTTGGCTAACGGGGAAAAAAAGTGTCAAAAAATGGAGTTTTACTGCGTTCGTTTGGAAACATATTGCAGCCCAGGACCTGTACGAGAATGATGAAATGGCTAACCAATATCACCTGTTGGTTAAACGTTCTTGAGAATTGATTTTCCTCCTCCCACCGTGGACAGTTAACACCTGCTGTCGATCTCTTTTCTGTCTCCCAGACAATCAGAAAAGTTGAAAAATGTTGTGTCACCTGGCACCTGGCGTTGATCCATAATTCAGAAATGATCACCCCAACAGCAGTAGGAGTCGCCAGCCACAGTCATAAAGTTGTTTTTTTGTTCCCCCTTTTTTTTAGTATGACCAGACCACCGAGTGAGGAAAATACACAGAAATGTGGAATAAATATTAGATTTCTGAGCCTGCTGTGCCCAATCGATAGACTGCCAAACACTTCAGCTGCATCACTCTTTTCGGAGCAATGTGATGGACATTTTATGCCTTTTCAGAGCTCTAACTACTGCGAGTATTGCAGGCCTTACCAGTCTAGGGTCAATATTCAGTACTTTGAACCGCTGACACTGGTTCTGTCCTTCTGTTGACATACCTGCATGAAACTTGTGTCCAAACATGGACCCCCCCCCCCCGTTTGTGATCCAGCGTCTAGATATTAATGGTGGCTGATGTTCTAAATGTTATAGGCTGCGAGAGTGTTAAAAAAAAAACGGAACTCTTCCTGCTGCCATCTTTTGAATTTAGACCCCCTCTCTGCTGCCTTTTGACTTCCCGCAACGTACACACAACAACAAGCAGATGCCAAGAGCGAATAAAGCGTTTTCATGCAACGCAGGTTTCCTGCCGAGTTGCTCGACACAAAATTCTGAGAGGGCAACAAAAAACATTTCTGCCAGGAAAAGGATTGTTGGAAAGTGAAGCTGATCTGGCGTCTGATAGCCCTCTGGCTAAGATAAAGGTGAGAGAACCCCCTTTCCCTCCCCCACCCCCACCACCCCCTCCCCTCCGTTAAAGAGGTGTCTCGCTGTAACACGTTGCAGTTTCCATGGCAGTGTTTATAGGTCAGACTGCGGAGCTAACCTCATTCTGGGCCTCAGGGAAGGAGAGTGAGAAATGAGATCATTAATGAGAGAGAATGAAAGTGAGGGAGCGGAGTCGGCAGCGGCGGGGGGGAGGAGGAGGAGGAGGTGGGTGAGGAGGAGGAGGAGGTGGTGGTGGCGGTGGAGGGGTTTGAGGGAGTGCAAGCAAATAACTTCAAATAGTGTGAGTGATTGGTTGGAGTGGGAGATGCTGAGAGGGGAGGGAGGGGATGAGAGGCAGCGCTGTCTATGCCAGTAGGGGATGCCCTCAGGATGTGTTTCCCTCCTCTTTTATTTATTTCTCTTATTTATTTATACATCTCTCTGCGGGCTCAACCATTGGCCGAGCAGGCCAGGCCAAGGCTATTTTTATTTATTTCCCTCCGACTTCTCGGGGATTCCCTTATCTGCGCTTTGTGATTGGCTGCGAGAGCTATTAATCTGGCTAAGATAGAGGATGAACCGATCCCCCTTTCACCTCCTCTCCTCTCTCCCTCACCCCCACCCCCCCGCTGAGAGCACATGACTTTGTGTACAGATTAGACCACGCTAGCTCAGAGCGTAACCCTGACAGCATGTGTCAAAACAGCTGAAATCACTCCTACAGGTGCTATGAGTAGATATCCACCAGTGGCATCTGCTGTAGCTGGGAATGAAGTTGTTTCGTTTGTGATAGGCTGAAATGCCGCCAGTTGCAAAGTGTACAGAATAGAAACTGATGTTTTCCTTCGACCGACGTGGCTCCAAGGTGCCAGTATGCTGCATCCGCTGGACAGTCAAAGAGCCTCAGAAACCCGAATGCTCCACGCGTTTCCGACGTCGAAACCAGGAACGTGCAACGATGTCTCTAACGTCTTGATAACACGTTATATTCTTTTCTAGCAAGACCCGGACCTGCGTGCCCGTGGTGAATCCAGAAAGCTCACAAAACTGTTCGTCTTGACGGGTACTGTTACTTCACAACATATAGACAGCGCAGCGTTGAACTCCTGTCAACAATCTAACATAAGGGCGGCTGTCAAAAACACCTAGAAATCTTCAAGAATAATCCAGACTAAAGGCAACAAAATAAGTATAAATAAATCCACGTTTTGATCATTTTATGTCCCGTTTTAGGAGGCAAAGTTCTTTTCCCACTTTTTGTTCTGGAACCAAATTAAACACTAAAGTGTTTGAGAGTTTTTCTTCAAGAGAAAGATGGATTATGTGGGGAAAAAGTGTCATTATTTAAAAAGTAGAATATTTTGCATATTAGCACTGAAAGTTGGACGCTGTATTGGCAGCAGAGATTGCAAAATCTGATATGATACCCGGTACTGATTAGCATTTAGCTCACCAGGGGTGTGTATCACGTATCACATTTTCTATTTGACTTATTACTAAGAGGTGATCAGTGCATCTGTACTTGCAAAAAGAGTGTTTGTCTAGGTCCTAAATGAACTTTTAGCGTGTTTAAAATTCACCTGTCACGGTGTTGGGTACAGGTGACCGGTCCGCAGGTTTAATTTAATGGTGTTTATTTGTAAGGACCTGCAGTGATTTGCACAGACGCAGTTTGTTTTAATCCACCTCGGAACGCGTTTTTGAATCCCGATCCAGCGGCGGCTGAAGGGGTAAGCGCCATTTAGCTACTTTAGTAGCTTTTTCGCACAGAGCCAGCCAGACATCACCTCATCCAGTGCGCAGATGGGTCTGTTTGAGCCAGGTGCTAAAAAAACCAAGCGTCTGTTTAGGCCGGCGTTGAGGTGGGAATAAAGGGAGTGCAGGAGGCTCAGCGCCTGCTGGAAGGCGCAGGTAGGAAAGCAACAGTCAGCTCGAGAAAAGGGCCGTGGATAAGAGGTGGAGGAAGGGAGGAGGGTGTGTGTGTGTGTGTGTGTGTGGAGGGGGGGGGGGGGCAGACAGCCAAAGTGGAACTAGCTGAGCAGGTTGAGCTGGTTCATGGCTCTAGGACACACATGCACGGTTTAACTGTTGAGTGTTGAGCACGCCGATGGTTGTCTTCATGGAAATCTCTCTTACAGTGTAGTCATGTAGCAGGAAAACAACTGGCAGTGAGTACGGCACAATACACCTGCATAACACAAGTGTGTGTGTGTGTGTGTGTTCTTAAAATGTTCCTGTGAGCCGATCATGTAGTTTTTAGGAAAGGGACTGAATTAAGAGCTCAGAGGAGAGGAAGAAAGAAAGACTTTGTTTTGTGCTTTTAATGGATAACCGTAGTTGCTGATTAAAGGGGCACCACCGATTTTTCCACCTATATATAACTATGTTGATGAGCTCATGGTGGGAGGACTCGCGGTTTCAAAGTTTGAAAGAGGTAAAAAGAAAAGAAGAAGAAGGAGTTGTAAAGATGCGAGCAGGGGAGGTTCTAGGGAAAATTGCAGATGCATGATGGGAAATGTAGGATCCTGTGTTGGTGGAGCTTGATCTTAATACTAATTTGGCGTACGCGTCTTTATTGAGGGAAGTGAATTATAATACGAGTAGGAGCCGATGCAAAGGCTCACGCAGTCCACGTGGTGTAGTGAAGTGAAGCAGGCCTTTGCTGTCACCGTCTGGCTTTCACACCCTGTGGATGTGACACTTCCTCTTCATGTCAACACAGTATGAATGAGAATAACTACCAGACCGACTACCACCGCCGCCACCAACAACAACAACTTCCTTCCCTCCCCACCTTTTCTCCAGAAATTTAAATCTCCTTGTCCTCCCTCATGTCTTTTGTACACCCTTTTCTCCACTCTGGGGTCTAATCCCACTCGGCGCCGCCCACCGGTTGTGATGCTCCTCTTTTCCGATGTGTCTGAATGTGCTCCAGACTCGAAAGGAAGGTCACATGTTGGTCACACACACACACACACTACAGTTTGTTTTCCTTTTCTCTTTTTTTCCCCCCGCTGCACTCCATTCCTTCCTGTTGCTGTCGCCTTTCCAAATAAGAGGCTTCATCTGGAGCGGTTTCATCTCGGGAGGAAGGGTTTATCTTGGCAACTTTGTGTCAGGGGTGGATATTAACCTCTTAACAACGATGTGATTGATTAGAAAGCCCTACTTGAAATTCACAAGGAAGTCATTTTAATGACGAGTTGACTTTTTTTTTTTTTTTAAATACGTGTTTGGTGGTCTGTTGTAGTTTGGTCGTAGTTCTCCCACCTATCACGACATCGCCGCCTGTTAGGACCCCACCCTTGCGTGAATCCAGTCGCATGCAGCGCATTTGCAAAAATGTGGGACCACCCACACCACAACAACAGACCCCCCTCCTCCTCCTCCTCCTCCTCCTTTAATGACCTTTATCTGCCAAGCCTCCTGATCTGGAACTGAGGGATCTTCCAGCCACGGTGCTGGTCAACTCTTGAGTCCGAGGACCCCCCCCCCTCTCTCTCTCTCTCTCCTCCTCCTCCTCCTCCTTTGCAATCCACATTCCCTGCTCCGCTCCGCTTCTGCTCAGCTCAGCTCAGCCCAGCCCAGCTCTGCTCTCCTCCTGCAGCTAAGCTTGTTTTTGCGACATAGCTCTGGAGCAATCAGCCTGACAAGGCCGGCCCACTTTTTTCCCTCTCCTATCCAGCCCAACCCCCCTCTCCTCTTCTTTGCCTTTTTCAATATTACACTGTATTTTTTTTTTTTTTTTTTTTGCTGCATTTCTTTCTGTTTTTATATTTATATATATATATTTATATATTTTCACTCTGCCTCTCTCTCCGTTCCTCTTTCTATCTGAATTCTCGTTTTCTCTTTCCCTCGCCTGCGCCCTCCTCCTCCACCACCTCCTCCTCCTCCTCCTCCACCTCCCTTCCTCGTTCTCTCTCTCTCTCTCTTCTCTCTCAGTAAATCAGCTTTCATAACGCTGTGCAGCGCAGCCTTGTTTTGCGAGCCTCTGTGACGCTTGACGGTATTCAGAGTCCGGGGCCAGTTTCCTGTTGCTATTCTGGGGCCCTTGCTTCCTGTGTGGACATGTCTTATTCAGATTCCAGGGTGCCTCTCACTCTCGCTCACCCCCCCCAACCTCCCTCCTCCTTCCCTCCCGTCCTCCCAGCTCGTCTGTTCTCTCTCTCTCCCCTTGCTCTTTGCTTCCCTCTCTGTCTCACCCCCCCCCCTCCCCTTTTTTTTCTCCCACCCCCCTCCCCTATGTGATTTTTAATTAATGTACTTGAGAAAATTCAATCTGCTGACAAAGTGTGTTGTTTTTGCATTCGCCTCAGTGAATTGTTTCTCAGCCTTGCTAAAAACCCCGAGCCCTGTTTTTGCTCTTGTGAGCTCACACTCCACACACACACACACACACACACATTTACAGAGCACTCTCCCTCTCCTTTTTTTTTTTTTGCTCTCTGCTCACTCACACACTCTCACACACTTGTGCGCGCACACACACACACACACACACACTCTCCCATGCCCCTCCCCTCTGCCTCCATTTCTGCTGGGCTGAGCTAGTTTTGCAGCACAAAGACTGTGGCTGACTGCAGCACTGGCTGTCTGCTGCTCTCTCCCGCTCTCGCCGGAACGAGCCGAGCCGAGCCCGGATGGATGGAACCGGCCTCGCAATGAAATTAACTCTCACTCTATGAAATAACCTCTATATTATTTCCCTCTCCCTCTCTCTCCCTCCCCCGGTTAATTCGGCAGCGGTACGGCGGTAGCGCCCCCTAGACATGTGTGACAGTAAATAGGGGAGGGGCGCCGCTGCTGCTGCTGCTCTTGGAGAGGCAGCGAGGCAGACTGGCTGTAGGGGTCTGGAGCCTCCTCCTCCTCCTCCACCACCACCACCACCACCTCCTCACCCCCCCCCCCTCCTCTCTCCAGCCGCCCCCTTCGCCCTCCACATATATATCCCAGCACCCCTCACCTCGGGCTGGGCAGCTGCCTGCCTCACTTGGGCATCTGTGCGCTGCCCTGGGACTCCCCGCTACTATTGTGATCTCTACAAAAGGCCCCCCACGCACACACCATCTCCCCATTATTCACAGCAATCAGACCCCCCCCTCCCCTCCCTCCCCTCCCCTTCCCTTCTACCCCACACCCACCAAACCCCATCCACCCTCCTCCCCTTCATCTACTCTGTGTTAGCTACACACAGACTGCTGCAGTGTTTGTGTGCGCATCGCACACATACACACCCCCTCCCTCCTTTTTTTTTTGTTACCCCCCACAGAGAAGCTCAATTAGGCAAATGTGGAGCGTTTAAAAAAGAACTCCCTGCTCATTGATTAGATTCATAGTTGGCCCTTTTTATTTTATTTTTATATATATATATTTAATTTTTGACTGCGAGCCTGTGTCACACAGGAATGTTAAAGCGGAGCAGTATTGATCAGTGTCAAATGAATTGTATTTTTTTTTATGCCTTGGCAAGTACGAGACTTTTTTTTTTTCCTGGATCATGCTGGTTCATTCTTTTCATCTCGCCCTTGTTATTATCCATCCCACGTGGCTGCTGGTGACAAAGTAGTAGTGTAATGGTGATCTCCGGGGAGCAGGAGGTAGCCTGTCAGTGGAGGCTAGTAGACACCGTGTCTGTGGCACTGATACTCCATGACAAGATATCTAACCCCAGCAGGGTGCTCCCAGGCTCCGAGCATTGTGTCGCCCAACTGGCCACGTTTGCGGTTCGACCTGCATCTCGGAGAAATGAACTAACAAGAACTCAAGACAATGTCGTCCTCGGAGACGTTTTCGAGCCACCTGCTCAACGCCTCGCGTCCGCCTCGTCGTGCGGCGCACCTTTAGCTCGCTCCAACTGTGTATAGAGTTTCTCGTCAGCCTGTATGTGCTGTATGTGAAACCCTGTAATGGCTGCTGCTGCTGCTGCTGCTGCTGTATGAGGCAGGGGCCTTGCTTCTCCTCCTTTCTCCACTTCTTTCCTCATAGTGGGATGGGAGTGCCCCCTTATGGTTGAGCTCAGCCCTGCAAACCTCGAGCTGGGGCTGGAGCCACCTCTATCCGAGCCTTCTGTGGACTTCCCAGAAGCTCCCCGTCGCTTGACGCGTCCACCGGATGCAGGTGGGACCCTTTGGGCAGGCAGCGGAGTCGCCCAGCGACACCCACCTGTCCGTCTTCTTGTTCAACACCTAGATATTTCCCGCTGTCAACTCCGCCGAGTCATTACAGGTGGCTTCGAAGACGAGACTTTATTTTGTCTCCGCACCCGCAGTCTATCTGTCATCTGTGCGCGTAGACAGACGTGTTGCGATTGCTGTCTTGAAGATAATATGCTTCTGGGCTCAATCAAGTCGACACGTTAAGGGCTGAGCTCGGGAAAAATAGATGAGAAGCCCCTTTTGTAGAAAAAGAGCAGAGAAATTTTCACTTGATCTTGAGCTTGAAAGGGAAGACACGACTTTTCCCATGACCCCGCTCGGATATCAAAAGCCCACCGTGCCCCGAACGATGGCGAACGCACAGCGCCGGAGCGTTCTCGGCGACGAGGTCGTCGGCATGTAAACGTAAACATCAGGGACTCGGGAAAGACGGCGAGAAGAAGTTCAAGGTTTTGCTGTTTTGTGTTTGTCCACTCCGTGTGCGTGTGTGTTGTGTGTGTCTCCCAGGCCTCCTCAGCGCAAAAGGCCCGGAGGCTGAGTGTGTAATTAAAGTGTTGGTGGTGGTGGTGGTGGTGGTAGCGGCGGTGCAGGAGCTGCTGCTGCTGCTGCGGGGGGGAGGAGGAGGAGGAGGAACACGGCTTTGGTGCGTCTGCGTTTCCTGTAACAATGACGGGCTGCTTCTTTTGTAGTAGCTGACTGCACCGTGACCCTGCCAGGCACGCAGGGAGGCCGCTGGAGAGAGAGGGAGAGAGAGAGAGGGAGACAGAGGGATGGGAGCAACAGTGGGGGTGGGGGGACTGTGTCGGCTCTAATGTGTCAACCACGTGGATCAGAGTAACCATGGCAGCCCTTGAGATGCAGCCATTTTTTTTTAATGCTCTCCCTTCTATCTCCCGCCCATTCTTGTTACGCTCTGCTCCTCAGCTATCGCGCCGCCACGGAGGATGTGTGAGCAAGTCTGGAGTGAGTTTCTTTTCTTTTCTTCCCCCCTCCCTGTATATTGTGTTTTTCGCATCTGGAGGCCTGAGAACAAGGACGCCTGCCAAACGAGGCGGTTGGTGAAACCCCGAGGTCTGAGAACGACAGAGAAGAGTGGGTCAGGGAGAGTGTGTGACTGAGGGATGAACTCTGCCCCCGACACACACCCCCTTCTACCCCTCCCTCCTTACCACCGCCGCCACCAGAGCAGCAGCAGCAGATCTAGTTACACACTAGTGGCCAGGGTCACACAATCCAGATATGTTTCATTATCTCAGGGCCGCTCACTACGTGCTACCTCTCTCCCTCTCCCTCTCTCTCTCTCTCTCTGCTCTGCTCCTACTTTCTGTTTCTCATAACCTACAAAAAAAATAAAAAAATAAATAAAAAGACGAAGAAGAAATCGGCTGGCTTGGCAGACTAATGGCTCTGGTCGGGCTTGATTGATTCAGTGAAGTAATCTGCAAATGGAATACATTAGGACGGCCGAGAGGAGAGCAGAGCAGATGACTCAGAGACGGCACAGGCGCAGTGGAGAAGATGGGAATAATGGGAATACTTTCCAGTGTTTTCCACATTTGTGAGCAATAATCGCGTTAGGAGGAATTATCCTGATTTTTATTTTAAAAATTTTTTTCCCCCCGCGCATTTTCATCGCCGCTCTCTCACGCGCGCGGACGCGTCTTTCTCAAGCCTCTCTCCAGCCCCATTGCGAACACTGTTCTGCAGTTCTCAGCTCTGAAGTTCCATGTTAGGCAGTGCTGGGAAAAAAAAAACACACAAAATGGCTGCCATAGAGAGGAGCTTGAAGCTCCACAGAAAGAGCTGCAGCTCTCTCCTTCCCTCCACAACACGAGCTCACACGTCTTTCCCTCCCCCCCCTTCCCCCCCCCCCCCCCCCCCCCCCCCCGCACGTATTTACGACGAACAACAACCGCACGTTCTTGAACGTTTTCACGTGCCCAGCTGCTGTGATTGTCACAGATGAACACGGCTGCGGCCGTCCTCCGAGCCCGTAGCCCTCCCGCACTCAAACTTAGCTCACCCCACTGTCCCTCAACTCCTCCTCGTGCCTGATCTGACGTCCCCCCCCCCCCCTTCATCATTTGCCTTCTAATAATGAGCGTGTTGAATAGCAGAGCCAGAGCAGCATCACTATCACCATCCTCCCCCTCCCCCCTTCTTCCCTCACTCCCTCCCTCCTCCTCCTTCCTCTCCTCTCTCGCTGTCCGGCTTGTGCAGTCAGCAGAACAGGCTGGTGCTGTGCAGTATTGAGCCGGGAAAAATCAATGACTGCAGAGTGGGAGTAGGTAGGAGCTTGTGTGTTTGTGTGTGTGTTGTGTGTGTGTGTGTGTGTGTGTGTGTGTGGTGTGTGTGTGTGTGTGTACAATGCTTCTGCCCGTCCAGGCTGAAGGATCAGAGCTGTCAGTCGTCAGATATTTAGAGAAGAGCTCGCCCTCCGTGCTGCATACGTGCTCGAATGTTTCATACATCCGGCGCAGTAAATGTTTTTGGCGAGATTTTCTCACATTTTGGTCACAGCTGTCCGTACTTTGTGGCTCCAGTGGTAGCAAAGTTTTCACTACACTTTAAGGAACATGAACATCAGCTGTTGTTTTCCCCATTAAACAAAATAAGCCAGACTTGACGTGATACTAAAACCACCTTTCAGAGTTCAAGTCCCAGCCTGGCTGCATTTCTTCTGTACTTCCCAGAGACTAAAAGGAAAAAAATCATGTTCTGCGTCGTCTCCGACCTGGGCCAATTCCCACCATCAGGAGCATTAAAAACTAGGGACGAGAATCAAATGAATCTCACTGAATCTGAAAAACTCAGTCCAAATTCTTTCTTTCTCGCTGAAGGCCTACCGCCGCAGACGTCCAAACACGCATGGAAATGATATTAGTATTGATGGAAACCGACTGGATCCCGTCCCTAATAATAAAAGCAGCAGGTTATATTTTTATGTTGCCTAGGTTTTGGAAGTCTGCGTATCGCATGCCTGGACACGGGGTCACGAAGCAGTCAGAACGAGTTAGAAGCTCTTTAAACGTAGTACGGAGTAAAGCACCCAGATCCTCGCCCAACCGATCAATGTGGATCAATTTAAACGACGTCCATACCCATAGATAGTCTTTCTCTGTTTTAGTTCTCGCGTTAGTGGTGTTTGTCTACACACACATCTGAAACATCTGAAGACATTAGCCCACTGTTGTTGTCGATAGCTGAGGGACAATGTACATGTAAAAGTCCAGATAAATCAAAATTCTGATTGTTTTAAAAATCAGAATCTGAAACTGGGTCACGGATTTGAGGAAGTAGTCAACGGTAGTTTTTGGCACTCGGCAGTTGAACATAAAGGTTCGAGACGCAGCGATCGTCTGACACACTGCCTGAGCTAATGTAATGTTCACAGGAGGAAAGACTCTTGCTTCTCTAATTTAGCTGGTCTCTGGTTGATTTTACGCGTCTGGTTGGGCTCCTGGTGTCCTCAAAAATCCCTCTTTCAATGGCTGTTTCTTAACAACATGCGTCCTGTCATGGTGATACCTCTGTGGACACTCTGTCTGCCTTGTGACTGAAGTGTGCGTGTCTCATGCAGCCGTCCACAGTGACCTCCTGCCGAGACCTGACTCCAGGAATTGACCCCTGACCTTTTTGGCCCTCGGGTCCGTGTCGGCCGGAGGGTGGGGGTTAATGTAGCAGGTCGGGAAGAGACGACTCTGTGTAGTGGCAGCTGTTGACACGGTCATCTTGGCACGCAAGCCCGGGCCCTCTATCAGATGACCAGTCTTGTGATGTCTGAGCACGGAGGGTGGTGGGTTGGTGGTGCTAGTCGGGGGATGTAGGTCAGCTGACGGCGGCTGGCTGCTCGAACAAGGATCCCGCCATGGTTGTTTAAGCAAGGAATGCCATGCTGTTTGATCTCTGCTCTCCACGGCGGAGCATTAAGATCTCACCGCTCCTGCGTCGCTCACTCGCGCAGCGTGGCTCTGCCTCGTTCTGACCCGTCTTTTGCATTTGTGAACATTAATTGGGCGTCGGCCAATGAAACCCTTCAGAGTACGACTCTCGTACATAAAGCCACCCCCCCCTCCCCTGCTACGTTCCACATGGTTTTGTAGTTGCCACATCTCCTGTGCGGGTCAGAAAGGCCTCGGTTTGTGCAGTCACTGAAGTGAAGAGGGAAGAGACGGAGGGAGGGCAGAGGGAACAGGGTGGTGGTGGATTGGAGGAGGAGGAGGGGCAGGATTCTGAATCAGCGTTCTGCTCCTGTCACTCCCTCTGGGGTTCCTCCATCAGGTCACGTCCCAAAAATAGCAACGGGCGCCGTTTCAAGTGCAAAACCGCCGGCTTCGGGGCTGCAGCCAGCCTGCGAGTGTGAGATTTCTATGGGAATAGTTGGCCACCTTCCAATGAGTGCTTTTTTTTTTTTTTTCTCCTCCTCCTCCTCCTCCCCCACCTCCCTCCCTCCCTCCTCCCTCTCATTTTTTTCCCTCCTCCGATGTGACTGGCAGATGAGCTTGCATTTCTGAGCGAGCACATGGGCTCCACGTGAGTGGCCAGTGTGTAAACATTCACCTTCCCACAAACATAATCATCGCCGGCTGCCTTCCTACCTTCTCTGCCTGCCTGGCTGTCTTTTGTGTCACAGCCAGCGAGGCTCAATAACAACACCACATGGCACCAGAGCCCGTGCCCAGCACCAATTATTTCAACTGCCTCCTGAGATGACTGGCTTGAAATATTTTTTTTATTTATTTCTCTCTCTCTCCCTCTCTCTCTCCTTTCCCCCCCACCACCACCACTTTCTCTTTGCGAGCCACACAAATCGAGTTCTCCTCGCCAAGATGGATCATTATCAGCATTATACGAGTGATGTGGAGTATTTTTTTTTTTTTTTTTTTTTAAAGGGTGGAAAGAGAAGTCGTCGCACCTGAATGTGTGTTTGTACCATATTCGGGCTGGCACGGTTGTACGAGAGAATAACAGACACACACACACACACACACGCACCCCGGCGAAGGCAAAGATGGCTGTAACGCATCAGTGACCATTTGGGTCTCCGCTCACTTAATTTGACTTTGACATGACTCTGGAATAAAACGCTCTCAACCCCTCGTTCAGAGTGCGCGTGCGGGAAAGAAGCTGAACAGGATCCACTTTCAGATTTTCTCCAACATTTTAGAGTCTCGGCTAAACTGCGCTTTATTTACTCACACCAACACACACTCATCAACCATCAAGAACGGAGTAAAATGTCGCACCTGTATTTGCATCAGTCTGTCTTCATTAACCCCAACGTCGCTCCTCTCGTTCCAGGATCTGTCGGGCTCCATCGACGACCTGCCCACCGGCACAGAGGGGGCCCTGAGCCCGGGCGTCAGCACCTCAGGGGTGTCCAGCAGCCAGGGCGAGCAGAGCAACCCCGCCCAGTCGCCCTTCTCTCCGCACACTTCGCCCCACCTGCCCGGCATACGCGGGCCCTCGCCGTCGCCCGTGGGTTCCCCCGCCAGCGTCACCCCCTCCCGCACCGGACCTCTGTCCCCTGCTGCTGTGCCAGGTAAAGACCGCATTTCACATCAGAAGTACAAACACGTCTGCATTTTGTATGTCTCAACCATGTTTTTTTTATCATTTGCGTTAGACCTTTTATCATGTCAGCGCTTTTCTTAAGAACGTTACACCCGCTGAAAATATCGAACCAGGAAATTTTAATTACATTTTTCTTATAGAGTCGGAATGCTGCGTGAAACATCCTGTAAACAAACCGGGGGAAAGATTTAGAGGTTTAATTCACACTTGCTCACTCACAAACACGACGGATTTGTAATTCATGAAGTGACTTGCCAGATGGGAACGTTTTCTCCTAACGTGGTGCTAGTAAACCGTCCAGACGCCAGAGAAGTTACGACGCCAGCTAACAACTCACGGTGGAGAGCGTTTGAACAGGCAGCCAACGGGACACTGTTGTAGTTTTTATTTTAATTTTTTATTTTATTTGATTGGCTTCGTATCATTTGATAGTCAAAATAAAAGGTTAAGGTTAATGCCCTTGTATTGTTGCTGTCCTGCAGGTAATCAGATGCCTCCCCGGCCACCCAGCGTCCAGTCGGACAGCATCATGCACTCTTCCATGAACCAGTCAGCCATGGGCCAGGACAGGGGTGAGTGTTGATGCGTGCTTTGAGAAGCTTTCGAACAGGACGAGCTCAAATCGAGGTTTCTAACCCCTCCTCAGCTCCACAGCTCGAGAATGTGTGCCAAGTCCTCAGCAGCTTTTTTTTTTTTTTAGGTGTGATTGTTTGCATTTGTTATTCATTCCTTCCTCCTGTAAACACTCCTCCAGGCTGTGTCTTTAAATAAGAATGCGCTTGTAGTCTATTTGCCGGGTCAAATGAGAGTAAGAGCAGAAAGATGCGCTGTACCGCCGTGTGTTTGCGAGGAAGTAAGGAGCTGGGCGCCTCACGCGGGGTCATAACGTGTTATGCAACCGCGCGCTCGAGCACACGCAGAGTGATAGTTTGGCCTTTTTTTACGAATGAAGACTTGTGTGTCTGACGACGCTCCCTCCCGATCCTCTCTTCAGTGTACATGCGAAACCCTCAGATGCCCCCTTACGGGTCCCCTGGGCAACCTGGCTCCGCCTTATCTCCGCGCCAGTCTTCGGGAGGCCAGATACACAGCGGCATGGGACCTTATCCGCAGAACAACTCCATGGGAAACTACGGGCCTCAGGGTGGCCAGTACGGTCCACAAGGTGAGGCCTCAGGGCAGAAGTGTAAGTGGTGCCGATTTTTAAAAAAGCTTTCCACACCGGTTAACAAAATAGTAACAGCGAGAGGAGAGAAAGAGAGAGAGAGAGAGCAGCGTCGAGTGGCGCACTCTGTTCCGTCCGTATCATTTTCAAATCCTCAAAATATTGTGAATGAGTTTACAGTTGTCGTCCCGCGACCATCAGAGTTTCACAGATAACCCAGATTTTTTTTTTTTTTGATTTTTTTTTTAAAGGCTTTGAAGTTTCCTCTCACTTCATATATTTATGAAATTATATCACCTCACTTTGAAGTCTCAGATGGTTTCAGTGGGCTTTGAAGAAGTTCTGCTATGAGTCATAGCAGTGAGCGGCGAGGGCCAGATAAAGCCCGCTTCATCAGGCTACTTGTCAGAACAGGCAGCAGCAGAGGGGTAAATTTAGAGCCAGACTGCTGAAACTCTTTATCTCAGCAGGGAGAGATGAGTAGAAGTCCTTAGACTGAAACACAGTAGGGGGGGATATTTGGTTGTAGCAGCCTGAACTCAAAAATCTCCATCTCACATGTGACCCTCCCAGGTTACCCCAGGCAGCCCGGCTACACGGGGATGCCCAACGCCAACTACCCAAGCGGCCCCGGCATGAGCGGGTCCATGAACCCCATGCCCGGTCAGGGCAGCGGGGCTCCGTACGGTAACATGCCACCCGGCAGAATAGGCCCCGGGCAGATGGGTGCTCGGCCCTACGGCCCCGCCATGTCCTCGAACATGGCTGGAATGCCTCCTCAGGTGGCGTCCGGGATGTGTCCCCCTCCGGGCATGAACAGGAAGGACGGCGGCCCGTCCATGCACCACGGACCTACAAACTCCATACACAACAGGTGGGTGCTTGCAGCTTGCAGGGTCAGTACGACTCATTATATTAAGACTCCCAATTCCGAAGTGTGTGTGTGTCTGTGTGTCCTTGCTTATATGTACTGCTTGCACGATCGTGAAAAACGATCGGTTCTTCCCACGTGCAAGCCGGTCTGTGTTTTGGTGCCTGAGTGTGCTGCAGAGTAGATGGCAGTAGACCAAACACTTAATCTATGAGAGAGGAAAAGGGAGAAAAAAAAAGTAGAGAGAATGAGAGAGCAGGAGATGGTCTCTGACATCAGTGAATCACATCTTTCCCCAGCGAGGATGCCAATGCAGCCTACAGAGAGGCACTTGTGGGCTTGGCAGTAGCTAGAATCATATGACGTAAATTGATTTCCTACAGAATAAGCTGAAACCAGCAGACGCAAGATGATGAAAACTCCGATTTGTTACAGGATCAAACATATAAGCATGAAAAATAGAAAGTTTGTGATAACGTGGCTTTGTGAGCTACTTTTCTCTAACCAAGCATTTTTTTTCCCCCCTTTCTCTTAGGCCACCTGGCTACCCGAACATGTCCCCAGGCATGATCGGATCAGGCTCTCCATACGGCCCCGGCATGAACAGCATGCACGGTATGATGAACCAGGGAGGACCAGGGCCGTACCCGATGGGAGCAAATATGGCCAACAACACCCCTGGTGAGTAAAAGCTTCACGGACGCAGACGATCATGTGGTTGTGGTACCATTGTGGGACCTGGAAAAAGGTTGTAACAGACTGGTAATCTTTTATTTTTCACCCTCCTCTTTTTACCCAGGAATGGCTCCCAGTTCGGAGTTTGGCATGGAAAAAATGAACCCTGCCCAGAAGATGAACAACAAAGTGGAGGGCACTCCCAAGCCCGAATCCAAAAAGGTAGAAGTTCTGAATCCACGCCACGAAATTCTTGTTGCTCCTTCAAGCTTCTTCTCCCGTCTCACGATGTCTTCTCTCTCCGCACGCCCTGCAGAAGTCGAGCTCCTCTACCATCACCAACGAGAAGATCACCCGTCTGTACGAGCTCGGTCCCGAGCCAGAGAGGAAGATGTGGGTGGATCGATACCTGGCGTTCGCCGAGGAGAAGGCCATGGGCATGAACAACCTGCCCGCAGTCGGACGCAAGCCTCTCGATCTCTTCAGACTCTACATCTCCGTCAAAGAGATCGGCGGCCTCACCCAGGTACGCCTGTATACTCTGTATACTTTTACTGTATAAAAAAAAAAAACGAGCAGCACAGCGAGTCCTGTAAATCTGTTGTGTGTGCAGTTCTCTGAGCCTCCTCCTTCCTCTTATCGCCCACCAGGTGAACAAGAACAAGAAGTGGAGGGAGCTGGCCACCAACCTGAATGTGGGCACGTCGAGCAGCGCGGCCAGCTCGCTCAAGAAACAGTACATCCAGTGTTTGTACGCCTTCGAGTGCAAGATCGAGCGCGGCGAGGACCCGCCTCCGGACTTCTTCAACACAGACACCAAAAAGAACCAGCCCAAGATCCAACCTCCCAGCCCAGGTCAGCGCCAGCACCCTCTCCTCCTCCCCCCTTCTCTGATTTAAATCTTACTCGTATCCATTGAGGGAAAGCTTATTTCATTTTCCCTTCCTCCCTGGGGTGCAGTGTGGTTTCCATGCAATTCATCACTTCCTCCTTGCTCTATTTGCCCCACATCATCTGCCCTATAAACTAGTATATTTTATTGTATCCCATTAATTGCAGTGTTAAAAGCCGATCTTAGGCCGTCGTTTGTCATCTCCTTATGGGGCTGCCATCCTCCATAAATCACTGCGATTTTGGCGTATATTGGATGAGTTGTAAATGACGCCGGCGTAGCTGTAAGTCACCGAAGTGCGCCGCATCCTCTGGACAGTCCCACGCACACATCTCTCGGGGGGTGGGGGGAATACTCCTTGGCATTTGCACAGGACATGACGAAAGACTTGTCCTTTCAGACTCCCCTCCCGTCGGTTTTCGCACGCACAGCGACGCCACCGGCATGCCAAATCTTTCAATGAACTCTGAATGTTGGGTAAAAGTCAGTGTGTAAACTGGCAGTCAGTCAGAGGTTAAAGGGAAGGGGGGGGGGTGCATTCGGGGCGGGCGAGGCTGGTCTCGGGACGATGTGTCGCCTGAAAGCTGTTTGTTTTGGAGGGACTCTGGTTTTAGCTGCCAGGAGCCAACCACACCAGGAGCAGCGACCACGTGTTGCCTCCGTCTGGCCAAGACCCAGGCTGTCAGACACGGGGCCTGAGTCAGCGCCGGAGTGTTGTTACAGGAGACATCAGGGTGCTTGTCAGCTGGCATCAGCCCTCTAGTTAGTACGAAGAAGAGATGGGAAAAGGGGGCGAGTGGTGGCGGTGGTGCAGGGGGGGGGTTGGGTTGGGTAGGACGTGGGGCGGGAGGTGATTTGGCGATAGCGGTGCCCCATCAGTAGCGTGTCCTCGCTGCCTGGTGCCTGGCCCAGGGCTACAGAGGCAAGGCAACACTCCCTGGAGATTAGTACTGAGCCAGAAATGATGAATGGGGGGGGGGGGGAGAGGCTTGAATGTGTGTATGTGTGTGTGTGTAAAAAAATCACGCAATTCTCTCCCTCACTCTCTCTCTTTGACTCTTTCTACCATGCTATTTTTTTTCCATACTCACGAGATCCTCCCCCTCCTCCCCTCTCCCTCCCTTCATCTTTAGTAGAGGGAAATCCCTGCCCACAGGGAGGAGGAGGGGGGAGGAGGGAGGTGGAGGCGGTTAATGTGTCTGTGTGTGTGTGTGTGTGTCTGTGTGTGTGCATGTGTGAGAGCTAGAGAGGCGAGAGGGTGATGTGAGAAAATGTGAATAAATGTGACCTGCCAGTGACCCCGGTGTTATGTGTGTGTGTGTGTCTATATGTGTGTGTGTGTGTGTGCCAGTTTAATGAATGGGAACCCGTGAGTCATCAGACTGGCGTGCTAATAGTGAGAAGTCCTGAGCTGAAGTTAAGGATGAGCGCTACTATGTCACACACACACACACACACACACACTACACAAACAAACAATCACTCACTCTCACGCGCACGTACACAACTTGTCTCCTGTCTCTGCAGGTCAGGCAGCAATCTGTCAGAGTCAAGGTTTAGATCATTGTTTCCTGGTGACTCCAAGCGCCGGCGGTGGTTGAGGAGGGAGGGTGATGGGAAGCAGCGGTGGAGGAGGGTGTGCGTGTGTGTGCGTGTGTGTGTGTGTGTGTGGTGGGGTGGGGTTGGGGGGGGAGTTTGGCATGCTGTGATGAGCTGGAAGATTCAACATTTTCGCTGGCTGTGCACTCAAAAGCCAGTCAGCTTGACACAAACTGTGTTCCTCTGTGCAGCGCTCAGGAATTTCTTAATGGGATTTAGGATTGCCAAAAGCAGCATGTGTTCCTAAAAGCCCCCAGCAGTGCTCAGCCTCTCCACAAGACTATCCCGCTTCACTATCAGCTATCAACTCTCGCCTTTATTCCCGGAGTGAAGAGAGGAGGAGGCGGGCCGGGGATGTGCTTTGAATTGTGTGGCATAAAATAAAAAATATGTTTTACGAAGCTGAGCACTTTATTGTCGTTTCCCTGTACTCACCGTGCACGTCCTTGTTTTACAGCTGGTTCTGGATCCCTGCAAGGACCCCAGACTCCTCAGTCCACCAGTAGTTCGATGGCAGAGGGGGGAGACCTGAAGCCTCCCACCCCGGCCTCCACCCCGCATACACAAATGCCTCCGATGCCTGGCGTCAGGTACAAGTTCGAAGCCACAATATCATGTTTCTATGATGTTAACAATATCAGGAGTCATCACAATAAAATGAAACCGATCCCTCTGGAGAAATTGGATCGTTGCATCAGGAAACTAGAAAAAGGAAAACAACAAACGGGGAAAATATGCTTTAACTTCTGTAAATGGTAGATCATGTTAAGATACTCATACAGCTAACCAGCTTGTTTAAAGAGGATAAAAATCAGCAAAGTATTACAAACAGTTAAGGAGTATTGAATACATTTGAAATATATAATATACCAACACAAGCATTTTTTAAATTTCACTAACAAGCTTCTTGTCCTCCTGTAGGAGTAGCGTTAATCTGCAGGACCCCTTTGCTGATGGTGGCGACCCAGCGTTTTCCAGAAGGAACGCCATGACTCCCAACTCACAGGGCTACCAGCCTGGGATGGGCGGCCCAGAGATGATGGGTCGAATGGGCCCCTACGAGTCCAACAAGGACCCCTTCGGTGGCATGAGGAAAGGTAAGCAACAGCCAAGCTAGCAAATTGAGATGCTGCAAGAGTTGTGTTAGAGCTGCGGAGGCTAACAGTGGTCTGTGTGGTTTTGTACTTTTAAAGCTGGAGAGCAGTTCATGCAACCAGGCCCCAACAGTGGAATGGGAGAACAGTATAACCGAGGCCCACCAGGCCCTATGTCGAACATGCAGATGGGTCAGAGACAACAGTACCCTTACGGATATGACCGAAGGTAAACATACTACATTGTTCGCCACGTGGTCAGCTTGACGTCGAATATATGTGCAAAGGGTTACAAGATTCAAGCCTGTACTCCTCCCATGTCCTCTTGCATATCCAGTTAAGTCAAACCAACTCGTGACTGTTTGTTGGGTTTACAGACAGGAGCCAGGCATGGGCCCCGATGGCAGTATGGGACCAGGAGCTCCTCAGCCAAACATGATGCCTTCTGGAGCCGACACAGGGATGTACTCGCCGAGCCGCCCTCCACCGCAGCAACGGTCAGTACCACTGAATGCTGAGATTAGAAACAAGAAAGAGAGTGGAGAGTTTTGTTTTTTACGGCATTTTGCCAGCAGTGAAGTTTTGTTCTACAACTGTTTGTGTATTTAGTGTAAAGAAGAAAATGTGAAATGTAATGGTGTGAACTTTTGTTATTGTTTTCAGGCACGACTCCTATACCAACCAGTTCCCTGGCCAAGGAGCTCCCCCTGGTGGCCCATACCCAAATCAACAGCCAGGAATGTATCCACAGCAGCAGCCTGTAAGAACATTTTGTTCGGCCTTTGCACCGCTCTCACTGCAACTTAATTCCTCTCTAATGAACATTTCCTTAATTCAAGTTACATGTTTACTATCTGTATATTAATGACAAAAAATCCTGTCTGCATTAATGAGATGCAAACATTGGTTCTTCTTAAAATAACAGTATAAAGATACTCACCTATAATGCTGAATGTCTTCTGACAGAACTACAAGCGTCCTGTAGATGGAGGGTATGGTCCTCCAGCCAAGCGCCATGAGGGAGAAATGTACAACGTCCCCTACAGTGGTCAGCAGCAACCAGGACCTCAGCCCTCTGGGCCCCAGGGCCAACAGGACATGTACAACCAGTATAATGCATACCCTGGAGGGGATCGCAGACCACCAGGCCCACAGAACCAGTTCCCTTTCCCCTTTGGCCGGGACCGAGGACCGTCAACTGCAGGCCCCAACTCCCAGTCTCCAATGCCTCCTCAGATGATGGCAAGCCCCATGCCTTCAGGTCCGGATGGCCCCCAGGGCCCAATGTGGCAAGGCCGCAATGAGATGGGCTACCCCAACTATCCCAACCGACAGGGACCTCCTGTACCAGGTCAGGGCCCCGGCTACCACGGGATGAACCGCTCAGAGGAGATGATGTCATCAGACCAACGCATGAACCACGAGGGTCAATGGCCCAGCCATGTCAACCAGCGGCAGCCGCCATTTGGCCCCGGTGGTTCTGGACCTCCCATGACCAGACCCCTGCCATCCACCTATCAGACTTCCCAGAACCACATTCCTCAGGTGTCGAGCCCAGCGCCCATGCCCCGGCCTATGGAAAGCAGGACGTCACCCAGCAAGTCACCCTACATGCATCCGGGCATTAAGGTGCAGAAAGCTGGACCCCCAGTACCCGCCTCCCACATTGGTCAAGCTCCTGTGCAGCAACCCATGATCAGGCGAGATGTGGCCTTCCCTCCTGGCTCCGTGGAGGCCTCCAACCCGCACCTCAAGCCCCGCAGGCGGCTTACAATGAAAGACATTGGTACATAACTGTTCTTTTATTCCTTCCAACCTAAGTAATTAGGAGATTAACGCCAATCCCTGTGGTAAAGATTGTTGAGCCTTGACTGTCACTGATCATGATCAAGTTGGCTTGTATTCAGTCTGTTTTTTGTCTTTTACAGGCACTCCTGAGGCTTGGAGAGTCATGATGTCATTAAAGTCAGGCTTACTAGCTGAAAGCACCTGGGCCTTGGACACCATTAACATTTTACTGTATGACGACAATAGCATTTCTACTTTTAACTTGTGCCAGGTAAGCCACGTCTGTTAAATTTGCAATCAAACTAACCATACCTTGTCACATGGGATGAGTTTATAGGATTGTTTTGGTGACTTTCTTCCTGTTATCTTTCTCAGCTGCCTGGTTTCCTGGAGCTGGTGGTGGAGTACTTCAGACGCTGCCTCATTGAGATCTTTGACATCTTGAAAGAGTACGAAGTAGGCGATCCCGGCCAGCGCACCCTCATAGACCCCAACGCTGCTGAGGACTCTGATGATGAAATTCCCATGCCTGAGGGCGAGGGCATGGACTTGGACGAGGACGACGAAGAGGATGAGGAGGTAGAGGAAACAAAGCCCAATCCTGACACTTCCTCACTGGTCCAGGTGAAGCAGGAGGAGGAGAGCTCACAGAAACACAAGTCTTCAGAGGATGAGGAAGAGGAGAAGGAAAGGGAGTCTTCTATCAAGGAACCCAATACCTCTACCTCAGGGTCCACCCAGGACCCCAACCTCCACTCGGAAAAGCCCAGGCAGGCTAGCAAGTTCGATAAACTCCCCATCAAGGTGGTGCGGAAGAAGAATCCCTTCCTGGTGAACCATTCGTCCAAGCTTGGGCAGCGACAGTGCTTTGATAGCGGCCTGATACACTGGAGCATTGGTGGCGGTGACACTACCGAACACATCCAGACCCACTTTGAGAGCCGGATGGACCTTCTCAAGCAGCGGAAACGCACACCAACAGCCACTGAGAGCCGCAAAAAGGTCCAGGTGACTGAGACTGTGAAGGATAACCCAGAGAAGTCAAAGTCCAATGGGGACGACAAGCCTCGGCAGCAGCAGCCCCAATCTTCTGAACCTCAGAAGTCTCCAGCGGAGAAGACCCCTCCACCTCTTCCCATTGGTGCACCCGTCACTGCCACCATCGATGACGTACTATCTGCCCGCCCGGGGTCCGTCACAGAAGAAGTGGTTCGCGGAGGTGCTGAGGAGCAGAAAGAGAACGGCAAGTACCTCTTCAGCATCAACCCTGAAATCCAGAGCAGACGCAACATCAAGATCCTGGAGGACGAGCCTCACAGCAAGGACGAAACGCCGCTCAGCACTCTGTCGGACTGGCAGGACTCGTTAGCTCGACGCTGCATCTGCGTTTCCAACATCGTGCGAAGCCTCTCCTTCATTCCAGGGAACGACCTGGAGATGTCGAAACACCCAGGGCTCCTGCTGCTATTGGGCCGCCTGGTGCTGCTCCACCACAGGCACCCCGAACGCAAACAGGCGCCAGTCACCTACGAGAAGGAGGAAGAGGAAGACGAAGGCGTGAGCTGCGAGAGAGACGAGTGGTGGTGGGACTGCCTCGAGGTGTTAAGGGAGAATTGCCTGGTCACTCTGGCGAACATCTCAGGCCAGCTGGACCTTTCTATCTACCCGGAGAGTATATGCCTGCCGCTGCTGGATGGCCTGCTCCACTGGGCCGTCTGTCCCTCAGCAGAGGCCCTGGACCCCTTCCCCACGCTGGGGCCACATGGCTCACTTTCCCCCCAGAGACTGGTCCTCGAGACCCTCAGCAAGCTCAGCATCCAGGACAACAACGTCGACCTCATTCTGGCAACGCCACCGTTCAGCCGCTTGGAGAAGCTGTACGGCTCGCTTGTGCGCCTGGTCGGTGAACGCAAGGTGGCCGTTTGCCGGGAAATGGCGGTCGTCCTGTTGGCCAACTTGGCCCAGGGTGACAGCCTAGCGGCGCGGGCTATCGCTGTGCAGAAAGGCAGCGTGGGTAACCTGTTGGGCTTCCTGGAGGACAGCCTAGCTGCCACACAGTACCAGCAGAGCCAGAGCTCCCTGTTACAAATGCAGGGCGCACCTCAGTTTGAGCCCACCAGTGTGGACATGATGCGGCGGGCGGCACGGGCTCTGCACGCCCTGGCTAAGGTGGAGGAAAACCACTCGGAGTTCACTTTGTACGAGTCGCGGCTACTGGACATCTCAGTGTCCCCACTTATGAACTCTCTGGTGTCCCAAGTGATCTGTGATGTACTGTTTCTGATTGGCCAGTCATGACAGCCGTGGGGAGGTTTCAGCTCTGCCTCTTTCCGTTCCCAGTCACCCCGACCCTCTCCTTTTTTTTTTTGTATGTGTGTGCGTGTCTGTTGCGTGTGAGTGAAAAGAGCAAAACTGACTGTCCTTTTTTTTTTTCTTCTTTTTTTTTTTAATTTATGCAAAATCACCTCGGATTCCACTGTCTTTCTACCCCCCTGCTTCTCACTAAAAGGAAGGAATATCATGAAGTAGCTGTTGGATTTTAAAAACGTCTGAAATGGAAAGATACTGACAAAGAAGAGCAGATTGGGACCCAGGCATTTGGACATGAGTGTGGCGCTGCCCTTGCGGAAAAAAAGGACTTGTTTTTTAATGAAAAGAAAAATCTCCAGAAAAAAGAAGAAACTGTAACCAAAGTTGCTGTCTCGTTTACAGTGAGTTTGGGGGATACGTGTGCTCGCTTTCTCCCTCCTCTGGGGGGGGGGTTTCGGCAGGGGGAAGAGGGCACAGACTAAACAATATTATGGTTCATGTTTGGAGGCTTCATTGACTTCACGGACTGTGGTGTGGTATAATTGCTGTAACTTTGGATGCTATATACTCAGCCCCACAGGAACCACATTATTGGCTGTGAACAGACATCTGTCATGGGAGGCCTGTGCAGTAGATTGTAGGACTTTTTTCTGTACTGTACACCTTAAAAACTGTAAACATACTGTAATAATACTGTTTCACACTGAGATACGCTGGCTTGGCAGCAAACTGTAGTTTTTAAAACAGTTTTAGTTAATGTCGAGAGAGAAACGGCTTTCCCCCCAAAGTATGGTGAACCTACAACACCCCGACCTCTTCTCTTTGTCCCTTGATTGTATGACTTGACCCTTATATTAAAAAGTCACCTCTTTAGGACTGGTCCTCAACTCTAGATGCAGTCCAAGCTGCAGTGTATATATGATGTTGTACATTACACTTCTCTCTCTTTCTCAACTTCTGTTGCTCTTCACCATTTTTAATCTTTGACGATTACAAGTTTCCCCTTGCATCAAGTACGCCATGTGATTACTTGACGCCCACCACCAACCACCAACCACCGCCATCCTCTCCGTTACTTAGGCGCCTCACCCTGCTCGTATCGCGCTCCAAGGGGGTGTTTAGCTGCTGTCCAACGCCACCCCCGTCCCCAACAACAACAACAACAACAAACTTCAAGTTTCAGTTTGTCTCCGGTCTGGGTGTAGAGAATATAACAAAAATCATGTCTGCGGTTCCATTTGAGCTCATTCATAAATGACAAACTAGACCTTGATGAAGAAACCATTTTAATTTTGTTTATTTTGTTTATTTTTTTTTTTTTTTTCCAGTGATGCGGATTCTGCATATTTGTATTTCAGATGATGTAGCTAAAAACTTGATGTAAATTCCTCTTTTTTCCTTTTTTTTGGCTTAATGAATATCATTTATTCAGTATGAAATCTTTATACTATATGTTCCACGTGTTAAGAATAAATGTACATTAAATCTTCGTAAGACGTTTGCTGTGGATTTATTTATTATTCCCCACGTATACACGGTTGAGCCACCGGTTCATAAAAGTCCTGAATTTTTCATTTGGCTCGTACTTCACCTACGCAGAGACAATCTGATACGTCTGAAGCAGCACACTGTGTGTTCTGCTGATGCTTTTGATATTTACACATGGATGCGGAAGGACGCCGCTTATCGAATGCATAGCCATGTTTTCCATCCGTGCACTGATTGACATCTCTGCACGGCTGTCCTTGTCCCGGGATCACACGTGTTGGTATTTACATATATTTGCATTAGTGTGAGAATGTGAGCAGGGAGTCCACGTGACGCATACAAATAACGCGGAATGTTGTCTCTGAATGTCATTTGTGGTGTTTTCAAAGGAGCTTCGCGTTTACAAGCAGCCCGTTTTGCAAGATTTTGGATCAACTTTACCGTTGACGCAACCATAGCCATCAGTAAAACAGATCAGCAGTCTGACATGCTCGTGGTGTTAATTTTAGAGGCACAAAATTACCCCCCCAAAAAAACGGCATCAATTTTGATTTCCTCTTAGTAGACGGCATAATAAAGCTGTGAAATATTTATTTCCACTGTAGCCCTCGAGACAAAATAGCATCCATAAAAACAGAACGGCAGTCGGCGTGAGCTAAATGTGGCACCGAGTAAATTTTCAAAGACGTACAGCCATCTCTTGATGTGGTTAAGCTTCATTTATTCAGGAAGTCTCATTGAGATCAAGATCTCTTTCACAAAACAGAGACACGAAGACAAAGTAATCCAAAGTAAAGTCCTCGCTTCCTTTCCACAACACGGACTTGCTTAAGTGCATTAAAGCACACACATGGATCACCTGGGAAGATCCTTGGGGCTTATTCATGTGCTCTGACTGTAGTTCAGTTAGAAATATATATTTATAGAGCACATTTTCATGTAGAAAAAGCAGCTCAAAGAGCTTTACATCGAGAGAAAACTGAAAAATTAGATCCAATAAAGCCAAGCAAAGTGTTTATGGCAACATTAGCTGCACTGTGAGGCTGTGCTTCGAGTAAACATACTGATGTACTGCAGGTATGAGCTAGCTTAGCCTGCTAGCATGCTAACATTTTCTAATTAGAACTAAACGCAGTGCGGCTGTGGCTCATGGAGATGTCATTATGACCTCATGGTGGCACAAGTTTGGGTTTTTAGAAACTGACTATGCTTTCTTCTGTAACCACTTAATGCTTATCAGGGTCCCAGGGGGCTGGATCCTATACCAGCTGGCGGTGGGCAGGAGTTCAGATGCACCCTGGACAAGTTGCCAGTTCATCACAGTGCCAGTAATACATCTTGTATTTACAATATTTCACTCAGAGTCACAAATGTCAACCTCATAGTGGCAGTAAAGGAACATTTGGAGAGTCAGCAGATTAATTCGGATACATCCTCTGGGGATGTTTCAGTCTGGGCCGCGGTGGTAAGCCGACTGACTGAAACTGCCATCACTGGAGCCAGGCTGCTAGTGTATATAGTAACAGATAATGACAGATTCTAAGTAAAAGTCGAGCTAAAATTGTAAGTTGGGGGATTTTAGTTGGAGCTCTTAAAGGCCTGTGTTGATGAGGCTCTTTGAAGCTCCGCATGGAGGCCTGGTTTTCATGTGTTTTATTACGTTACCAGTACCAAACACTGGCTTGAAGTTCACATACATGTCCTCTCAGTAGAGTAGTGGTGTGTTTTATTGCCTGTCCCATTGTGCTCTCTAGAGGACATTTGGTGGTAATGGCACAGCGGTACAGGTCATTTTAGAGGGAAGAGTTACGGTCACTCGGTTCGAAGAATTATTACACTGGAACCACTCAGTGAATTATTTCGCGAGGAGGTAGCCAGACACTTTGCATATTGGGGTTGTAAGAAGAAGTAGTTTCTGTGCAGGCACTCAGAAGATATATATTTAGGTATTTGAGCACATAAAGAGACAAAAAAAAAGTTGGTTTTGGACAGTTTGATCATGTTTTAGTGGTAAACTGCTAAAAGGAGAGACAAATCTGTGGACCTAATTATGAATATTCTTCTACAGCATGCCGTGAAAGACCATCCAGCACATCTGCAGCAGCATCCTGCCACATCTGTCCATCCAGTACTCCACATCCATACTAAAAAGAGAGTAAGCTACAGGTGGGTTACATTTCATTCGCGCCGGCCTAAAGACATCTGTCATGGGTATTTGGAGGAGCCATGACAAACATTCACGGCAGCCAGCAGTAAACACACGCCGCCAACGAAGAGATTCTTGATCCGTTATAATTGCATCAACAAAGCACCTAACAAATCTTTAAAAACCATCCCTCCATCTCCTCCCTCGTGTAGATCTGCTTCCTACATACTGACAGCATTGATCAGAGGGTGTTGTGTAAGAGTCACAGGAATGCTGTCAATATCCATATATCTCATATTGATTTGAGTATAAGTCAGTGATCGTTGAGATTTGCCTTGATAGGTGCTAAAATGAGCCTTGTGTCGCAGTAAATTTAGAGCAGCAAAGGTCTGTATAGAATACACAAACAGCATTGTGTACTGCAGTTAATTCACGTACATTTGGCCTTTAATTTGTAGCCAATGTACTTGTATAATATTTCATCTTACATGTCAGCTGGCTCCTCTTTCTACTCTGAAAGTATGGTGCCCTCATCTGGTCAGAACAGCAAGGTACAGCAAGTCATATTGTCATGTGGTGTGATCTTCAAGACACTTAGGAGACTGTAGTTTTTAAATCTGTTCCTGTCAAAGAAGCAGTAATAGCTTTAAAAGGTCATGGTCAATCTCAGCTGTTAAACTTAACGCGAGCTACATTTAGCTGTGGCGAGGGTTGAACCGAACTGTCACCAGTCTAGACTTTGCAACGTCGTTGCATTTACTGTGAACTAGGATTTGAAGTCATTTTGAGGGTACATGCACACATGCATGGTGTATCCGATATTCCCACAGTGCAGCCTGTACACCTCTACCTCCTACCTTATGAGACTTTGGTCTCGGTATGGTCACCCATGGAAGTAAGCAACTTCATGGCATCCAAGTCACACACCAACTATGTTTACTCTATTATAGAGTGCAAGGACCTTTGATAAGTTTTAAAACAAGATGCCCATTACAAGTAGGTGGAGACCAGTTGGTTCTCTTGCAGCATCTCTTTTTACACACTAGATGGCAGCAAGCATGCATTGCACACACACCAGTACCACACAGCAATAATGTGAAGTGAAGACAAATAGTTAAAGGTCAGAATTTATTTATGAAATGCCAGTTCTTCTAAAGTCTGCTGCACCTAAGGGAAAAAAAACAAAAAACACACATTAGAAACCAGGTGTAAAGCACGCACGAGAGATACTACAAGACTCACCTGCTACTTACCTGAATGTGGTTTAATCCTCTTCCATGTGCTCTGGGGATGAACACTCTGGGCCTGTGGCTGGAGAGACACACTCTGCTGTGAAGGAGCCGTGTAGGTCTGCTGAGGCTTCCTGACGTTCAGGCTCTGCTGTGAAGGAGCCGTGTAGGTCTGCTGCGGCTTCCTGACGTTCAGGCTCGGCTGTGAAGGAGCCGTGTAGGTCTGCTGAGGCTTCCTGACATTCAGGCTCGGCTGTGAAGGAGCCGCGTAGGTCTGCTGAGGCTTCCTGACATTCAGGCTCGGCTGTGAAGGAGCCGCGTAGGTCTGCTGAGGCTTCCTGACGTTCAGGCTCTGCTGTGAAGGAGCCGCGTAGGTCTGCTGAGGCTTCCTGACGTTCAGGCTCTGCTGTGAAGGAGCCGCGTAGGTCTGCTGAGGCTTCCTGACGTTCAGGCTCTGCTGTGAAGGAGCCGCGTAGGTCTGCTGAGGCTTCCTGACGTTCAGGCTCTGCTGTGAAGGAGCCGTGTAGGTCTGCTGAGGCTTCCTGACGTTCAGGCTCTGCTGTGAAGGAGCCGTGTAGGTCTGCTGAGGCTTCCTGACGTTCAGGCGCGGCTGTGAAGGAGCCGCGTAGGTCTGCTGCGGCTTCCTGATACTCACTTGCTTCTCATCAGCAGGCTCCTTCAGCCGTCTGATACTAAAGCCACCGAAGCGTTGGGGGATGTTGTGGGTTCTGGTCGGGGCGAACTTCTGAGCCGGGGCTCCTGCTCTGCTGCTTCCAGACGCAGGGAGGTTACCAGGAACTCCCTGGGCTGAGTTTCTGCTGTTCCAGGATGCCTGGAGAGAGCTCGTACCGCTTGGGATCTGCTCATTGGGGGTGTAGCTGGTTTTGTAGCTCGACCTCTGATTTGTTGGCATCTGAAGACTGCGTGGCTGGAAGCTAAGGCGAGAGTTTTGTTGTGTGGATATGGAAGTAGGCTTGTAGCTTTCTTTGGAGTTTCGCCAGTCACAGGAAACAATTTGGTTCTGTGCGGGTTTCCAGCCTCATTCTGGCTGGGATTATTTCTTTGTCTCTCGTTTTGAGGAGCTGAGAAACGAGAAGGTTTAGACGCTTTAGCGCCGCGACTCGAAGACACTCTTCTAGCAGCGGCTGTGGCTGAGGTTTTTACCCGTACAGGGCTTTTCTGTTTCTCAGGAGAAACTGGGTTAAACAGGCTGGAGGACTTCATAGGAGCAGCTTTTTGTCCATAGTAGGCTTGAGTTTCAGCAGCACTGGGAGCCTTCTGTGCGAACTGGTGGGAGGCCAATTTGCTTTTGCTAGAAGGGCTCTGAACAGCTACAGAACTGCTGGATGGATACTTGCTAGCACGAAGTGTACCCTGCTGAACTGGCCAAGTACTCGTCTTGCTGATATCAGTTAGGTCACTCTGCTTCTTGCTGTACTTACTCACAGAACTTCCACTAGCAATAGCAGTGGAAAGGCCAGTAAACTTTCTCTTTGGCACCTCTTGTGCATTAACCGGTCTAACCGAGTTAGATTTTGACAGCAAACTGCTCTGCACTACCTTGAGCGAACGGGTAGCCGCTTTGAGCTGGCTGCGAGAGAGTTTGTGTGGAGCCACGACTAGAAAGTCCCTGGCTACGACTACTGCTAAGTGCAGTGTCTGTGTTGAAGCTACTGCTCTGGGCTGAAGCCTGTCTGAGTTGATTCTGGGGATAGCTGCCACCAAATCTTTTTAGTCCGCTATCCTGTTGCGAGAAGCCAACATATCTGTTGCCGCTTTGTGTCTGGGAGCTCTGACCTGCAAGAGACGACAGCGTGAATCCACAGCTAGAAAATGACAGGGACGCATTTGTGTTCCGCTCACCTTCGGCAGCCCATAAACAGCGTACATGCTCTGCTTGGACTAAGCACATCAGCAAGATCCTGCTTAAAAAAAAACAAAACAGAGACATCAAGGTCAGAAGAAAATGGGACAGCTCACAGCGACGCAACACATTTAAAGTAGCTGCAAGAACCTACCCCAAACGAACCCCACAAGCCATATCTTTGTGCCAAACCATGTAGCCTGTGCACACACCAGCAGCCCAACTGCGTTGAGGCTACTTGCTCTGCATGTGCGCTCACCAGAGGTGGCATTTATTGCAGCCTGCGTCCAATCACTGCCTAACGAAGTGACTGTCCACAGGTGCCTGCTGTTGTGATTCCAGGGTGACTTTGGGAGGAAGTGCTCTTGTTGATTTTCCTCTTCTCTGTCGCCTCTCTCTGCACAGAACCGTCGGGCAAACGCTTCGTTTAGCAGAAGAGAGAGAGAGAGAAAGAAAGAAAGAGCACGTTCTCACACGTTTAGCAAAAGTTAACAGCTCTCGCCTGCTTCTGCTACGCTGAGATTTCTCCTCCCTGCATCAAGCCTGCCCTTGAGAAAGATCATGTTAGCCTTTGATGGCCTTGTTAACATTATTAATGATGCCTCCCCTGCCCCCTGACGCTGAATAGACCCAGGCGGTGCAGAGCAGTAATGATGCAGTCGACCCTAACCGTGACAAACAACACATCAAGAACAGCGAGCCTCCACCGTCTGTTTGCAGAGTATGAATCACGCGCTCACAATGCAAATGCCACAATCTCTGCATCATAACTTCATTTGAATTGTTTGTTTCTCCCCCTCTCTCTCTCTCTCTCTCTCTCTCTCTCTCTTTCTCGGGGGCGAGCAAGCAAGATGCATTATGTCATACTTTCACGTGAGTGTGATATCATCAGCTCCCCGTGTCTGTTTGACTGATCTGCGACCATGTGGGACGCTCCACGTGAAAATGACCTCTTACGCTGTCACACACACACACACACACACACTCACACACACTTCCTGTTAATCTGGCAGGTGTGAATCTTCATCCCAGACTGTGCTTGGTCAATAGTGTTCATTAATGACACTCCCCTGCTGCCAGAAGAAGCAGGGTGCGAGTTGCACGACAAGTGGACAACAAATGAATCTGCCCTACTTTCCTAAGTCCTTCTCCTAACCACATTTATTAACATTTACAGTCTTATTTTTCATCTTTTCTGGGCGCTTGAGTGTTCGAGCCCGTGCTGCGATAGCAAAACCCCCCACAGCCGTAGAAAAAGGAGTGACACCTCGCGTGCGATGACCAGATGAGTGTGGTGGCTTAGATCAAAAGACACAATTTCCTGTCAAAGGAAATAGCGCGGAGGAATTTTTTTTTTAGGAACAGTTTCCTCCTTTCTAAATTCTTTCCATTAGTCTTATCAACATTCATATGAGTAAGAAGGAAGTGAAAGACCTCCGTTTGAATCAGCAAAAACATTCCTGATAACACAGACGTCGCAGGTTATACCGTATTTGCGCGAGCTTGTAAAACAAAACATGGAAGGCTGACATGAATCGAGATGAGATCTATTCATCAGAGCGGGTGACTCTTTTCTCCTTGTGGGTGCTCTCTCTCGGTTGAATTCATATTCTGCCTGCATCGCGTCTCATAAGTGCACTTTTTTTTTTTCTCTCTCTGCCTTAATCTTGTTCTCCTCAGCTCAGAGTGCTGCTCCGACAAAGGAAATGTTCGATCTGCAGGCTCCTGACCTGTGGACAAGTGGAAGACCCGCTCATTTGAGTATGGCCCTTAGAGGACCCTGACTCAGTGTAAAGGTTACACTGTGTCCTCTCTGCTCGCGAGCTTTCTGTGCGCTAAGATACATTTATATCTGTGCGCGCAGGGCCACAATAGGGGGGAATGATATAGAAAAAAAAAGAAGAGGCAAACACCATCGTCATCTACTTTATGTGCAAAGCTTTGCAGAACGTAGGGGCATTAGTGGGAAGGGTCAGTAACACAGTCACCTCAGCCACCTGAATATGCTGAATCTGATCTTTCTATTTTTGCCTTCTGTCCACACCAAGACTATTATTCTTATACATTACTATCATCTGAAAAACTATGCAGCTACTGCGTATATCTGTGATAAAATATTGCAAACTCAAGGTTTACTTACTTGCTTTTTTGGGGTAAATGGGACTTGCCCAAGGGCAACATGATGTTTCCTGGTTCAAATCTTGGTTTGCGTGTTCTCACCAGGTAGTCCAGCTTCTCCCATAGTCCAAAGGCACGCAGTTAACAGGTTAATTGGTGACTCCAAATTGGTTGCTGTTTGTTTCTGTGTGCCCTGTGATGAGCTGGCGACTTGTCCGGGGTGTACTCTGCCTCTCGCCCTAAGTCAGCTTGGACAGGCTCCAGCCCCAGGGTGACCCTGATGATGGATGGATGGGACTCGGACAGCTGTATGAAACTCAACACTTTTGGTCATGTTTCCCTACACTGACTGTGGCCCCGAGCCAGTTCATTCATTTTGGATGTAAAATTGATCACAACTTAATTGAAAAGCAGAGAAATGAAAACTAAAAATATTATAATAATGCTACACAAACTATTTTGTGTCTTTATGTTTTCCCGCCAGTTCTGATTCACCTGGATGAATTTCACCTGTGTCTTGTTGTGTTTTCTTGTATGTAGTGCCTGTCTTCTTTTATGTCCTTGGTTTTTGTATGAGGCACTTGTGCCTAGTCAGTGTGTTACCTACAGTAGGCGACGATCAGTGCACTCCCTGTTTGCAGAAGCAGACAGATGTCCCAGCACATAAGTAGAGCAAAGCACTGCTGTGGACTGGGTCAGCACAAAAGATGTATTTTAGGCATAGACTGTACAAAACATGAACGTCATATCAGCGACGTCACACACAGGTTTCTGGAAAGCTGTTGCGGAGCTCAGGGTGCAGTGGCTCTGGCCGCAGGGGTGAATGAAGTCTGGCTCCCCAAACAAGCCACAAGCAACGACATCCACCTGTCAATCAAAGCAGCCGTGCTGTTAAACATTTCAGCCTTAATATAATTTCAACGGGTGACTTAAATAGAAATTCACCCTCAGCACAGTTGTCATGAACCGGGAAATTAGCTATAGAGACCGAAAAAGTTTTTTGTACCAGGCTGTAAACATGTTTATCTCTGCTGTGAAGTTGGACATTTAATATGGGGACTTATGGCCAGCCTCAAGTGGCCGTTTGAGGAACTGCAGTTGTTGACACTTCTGCATTGACTTTACAGCAAGTTGCTGCTGGATTTAATTTGATCAGCAACATAAAAAGACCTGCCTAAAAAATTATATATATCTTGTGCTGGTAGCATGTGGCACTGCATTATATAGAACATACATATTTCTACAACCACGCACAGCATATTACGGCTCAAATCGTAATAATAAGTAAGTATAAGCATACAACCCCACTTCAAAAAAACAGAACTATCCCTTTAACTTAAAATGAAGAATTAAAATTGTGAGTGTAAAAAACAATCATCAAATTTTGGTGTTGGAAAAATTAGGGATACCAGTTCTCAAAGAAAGGATGCTCTCCCGTACCTCACCTATTCAGGATCAGGAGGCAGGAGTTCATGAATAAATTAAAAATGTATTTACACAATACAGCGAAAAATACAGCCAGTTTCCCAGAGTGGCATTGTTTTACTCACTGGGAGGGACCCACGTGATATCTGATGCTGGAGATACAACAGAAGAGATTTATTTTTATTTATCATGTAAGACGTAACGAGCGGTGCTGGTGGAGTTGTATAACCCTGTAAGGCAGTGGCCTCAGTCCAGAGCGGGCAGTGTCATCTCCTCAAAGTCTTTAATGTAGCAAGATGATGTAAAGTCAGGCAGAGACAGTCAGCAGATGGTGTCTCATCTCCGGAAGAATCTACCCTTTGGCCTCCAAACCGTTCTTCTGCCTCTGACCAATCAGGTTCTTCAGGTCCCTGTTGAGTGCGCTGGGCCCCCTCCCGCTCCGGCATCTGGTCCAGAATTTGAAATAATGAAGGTAATAATAATGAGCTTAAGTCTCCTCCCTCCAGGAAGGCGAGAGGTCAAACTACCTATGGAGAGTTCACACCCAACACATTCCATGGGCAGCTCGTAGATTCATCATCAGAGAGGCTGCACTCTTTCCACTCACGTTGTTCTCAAGCTGAAGTTAAAGGATCACTCCAGTGAGGCTTATTGTTGTTTGCAGTTTTGGTCACACAACACATTTCTCACCAAAGTTCCTCATTGCACAGGAAATTCTGTCTACACATCCTGCATACATGCATACAAGCATAGGAATTAAATGGCAACCTGGAGTTGCCAAAAACTGCAGTTCCTTGAACGGCCACTTGAGACCGGCTGAAGTCACCTATGCTAAAATGTCCGACTTCACAGCAGAAATAAAGATGTTTACAGCCTGGTACAAAAAACAGCTTTAGTCTCGATAGTTACTTTCCCTGTTCATGACAACTTCACTGAGGCTGAATTGTTATATAACTCATCCATTATAACCACATTAAAGCTTCAAGTTATACATAATTAACAGCTTGGATGCTTTGATTGACAGATGATGATTCAGCCCGCCTCGGGCCCACCAATGACCCACATCTTTGCTGATTTTTGGATAAGCTGGGAGGCAGCAAAGGCAGGACCCACTAGGAGCCACTGGTCCTGTAGTCCTTTAGCTGCTTGGATACATTCAATCGCTAACTGACTGTTCCTGTTTGGTTCTGGCCGGGTAGCGTACCATGACTTTGTTATACTTTTTATTGCTGAAAACAGCTGCACCAAAACAGAAAACGCAAGGCTGAAAGATGTTAAAATGCTCCACACAACAAAGGAGAACTGATATTTGATTGATAGTTACACACATAAGATGTATTGTTCATATAAAAATATTGATTTCTGCAGCTTTAATACTCCCTGAAAATGTAACTGTACAACTATATATTTACTGTAACGGGACTAAAAAGTGGATAGCTATAGCTGGGAATAAATGAAGTCATTGTACATGAACCTCTATAGGTCTACTGATGGGAGGTTTGATCCCAAGTGTCTTCGAATGACTCCAGTTTCTAGCCGGACTATTGTATTTGCCCGGCTCTCTTCTCATTTCCAACCCAACTCATTGATGCATGAAGCAGATGATGAAGTAGCGCAGGAGTAAAACGGGTCAAGGCCATTTATAATCAACCAGCAATACGGCCCTATTCCTTTTCTCTGAGAGGACCAGAGGAGAGACACTTATGAATCATGGTGAATCATTCATCTTCATACTGTGTTGTCCGCTTTGCAGCAGCGCAGATCAGAGAAGGGCTGTCTTTTCTTTACCTTCTTTAAGTTTCGGCATGATGTAAGCCTCGGCTTCGGGGGCTCCTTCGGAGTTTGAGAGAATTAAACAGGATGGGACACGGGGAAATATGTCTCTCGAACTGAAAACTCCCTAACCTCATCCTCTTATAAACAACCACAGCAACAACAAAACAAAACTTCTGACAGGCCACATGGACCGAGAGACTGATTCGCAGCCAGCTGGAGGACAGCAGAGGCAGCAACAAGGCTTCAGGACGCTCTCTGCTCTGAGGCCCAGAGGAGGGGAAGTCTGGGGGGGGGGGGGGTCCATAAACCCTGGCAGAGCCGTGCTGTTGCTCCATTTACAGTTGTAGTCATTTCTGAGATCAATGGAGACACGGTCATGAGGACTTCAGAGGGAAGCTGCATTGTTGCGGTGGAGTGCTTTACATGAGCCTTTCTTTCATATGAGACTGGACTTTGTTGAGAGCATTTGTTTCTCATTTTCCGCGAGTCTGGGGATCCATTGCGGTCATACACCAAGAGGTTCTTGTTTAAATTTCAAGTGCATAAAGAATCCCATTATGACATGCGAACACATACACGTTGTACAATCTCTGTGGTGGATATGCCCAAGAGTAACTGATAGATTGTAAAAATTTAATGCAAATCAAATCCATTTGTATCACAAGTTTGAAGCCGGCTCACTTTTTGTGGAGGGGTATTTTGTCTTTAACACCCCACCTTTCGTGCAGATTTCTCCACTTTTAAAGATGTACTGGATAGGCGTCCTCCACGGCAGCGGGCGGTGACATTTCAGGGCTACAAACAGCCGATCGCGTTGGTGACGGTGCCACTGCTCAAATGCACTTCAGCGTGTACAGGTGTAAGTAAACGCCATGCTGTTTGGCACTGATCCTGAGTATCTTCGGTGGTCTTTCTAGCACGCGCTTAACAAGGAAGTAATTATGGCTGAGCTGACAATGGCGCTTCAAGTCAACAGCGAGGGGCTGCTAAAAGCTGCTGATTCATTAAATAACAATGGTGATTCACTATAGTCACTTCTGTTTGAAGATTGGGTGTCAAAGATGTGTCGACACCTCTGGGGGGCTTTTTAGCTGGCGCACGTAAATGCAGGTCAACTAGCTCACCCTAACATTAGCACCAGACATTACTGCTGTGTCCCAATTCCAGTACCTCTCTTAGTACACTTCTATGTAGTACACTGTGTACTGTACTTCCTGGTGTAGTGTGCTGATTTCTGCAGGCTTGGGCTGTCTTAATTTTGTGGCAGGAAGTGCAGACTGCAGCATTTCCTCCCCCACAGGTAAGGGGGAGGAGTTAGGAAATCATTAAGAGCACCTGTGAGATGGGGGAAGGGGAGATCTTTTCAAACAACAGGCCACATGGAGGAGAATAGGAGGAAGCGAGTGTGAGCAGGAGAAATCCACAAATATATAAGCTGGAAAGGAAATATACAAGCACAACAGGACCAAAAAGCAAACCCGGATTGTGTGGAAAAGGCAAACTTCTTGTCTTTGGCGCGGCACTTGGAGCTGTAGCTGGTCTGGGCTTATAACATACAGCTAAGTGGCATCACACACACACATCTCCATCTGCATACATATTTACAAAACTGAACTTCTGGACTATTCGAACACGACCGAACTCTTTCTTATGCTTACTTTACTTATGCTATATGAGTATCTGTTTTCAGCCCTACGCTACAATTTGAGTATGGTTGTTTTGCACTTGGTTTCTCATTCTTTCTCATTCTTCTTCGTTGAGCATGAGCGCCAAATTATGAATATAGAACATTAGTGCAACCAGCATTTGTATATTCGGGTACTCACTGCAACGGTTTGCGGCTCAAGCGGTCTCTCCTCTTCCACTATGTAGCCAAAATGGCTCCCGTTGAGGGCGATGGATGTGTCCGTCATTCCACACTCAACTTTATAGATAACAGTGTGAACGCGCTTACGTACTCAAAATAGAAAGTATGGAAGTACGAGAATAAACACCTGCTGAGTCAATGGGAGCTCCTGTGCTGTGTTAGCTGTATGCTAGAATTAGTTGTCTTGGGTCCAGTTGACAACAAAACCTACAGACAGTAGTACAGTAGTAAATCACGACACAAAGTAATGTCATACAGTGTCATACAAAGTGCTGAAGTCTCAGACAAGACCAAAGAGCGTTTCACACTGAGCAGCTACTGACTGTGAGCGGGCGTCACAGATTCTCCGGACTGTCGCAGTCTCGACTTCCCATCTGCCGCATTCCTCTCGTTAAAATGACCGGAGGCGGCCAGGTTATCGCGCGCGCGACGGTGCAAAGTCTCTATAAGCAGTGACCCACAACGTTGGCCCTGCATCTGTTTAGAAAGTCTGTGTGTCTGTTCGATATTATTTTTAGTGTCCACCCACACAGATATTGTGCTAATCAAATTACTCACAAATACGGGCCTCCTGGAGAACAGTGATGCAAGAGGTGGCAAAAAGAAGACGCAAAAAAAGAAAAGAAACACAGCCTTACAATTTTCGACCAAATAATTACACTCAAAACGCAAAAGTTCGTTTTAATTTCAGACCGCCTTCTGGTTAGATAGTGAAATCAAAAATTCGGGCATGGGTGTGTGTGCATACTGTGTGCTACATGTGTGTTTAAGTGCTTGTCAGCTCCTGCCTTTATGAACGTGATAAATGGAGGGCCAGTTGGCTTTAATGGGTAGTTGGGCCAGCTGTACCAACTCCTCCTCGCCTGCATTCAAACAAGCGAGTAGGGGGCAAACATAATTAGTCACATTGATCAAGTGAGCAGCAGAACAATGGGTAATACCCCACTGGAACCACTTCTTCGGTTTAGTCGCCACCTTCACTGGACCAGACCAGTTGGACATGATGGATAGGTAGACTGCAGGAAGCTGGGCGAGTGAATTCATTGTTAAAAGAAGGGGGGGGGGGAGTTTGTTTCACTGTCCTGTGCATGGTTTAGGCTGTAAAACTGGGCCACCAAAACGTAAATGAGAATGTATCAGATTGTAGCGTTTAGCGAATGTAAATAATGTCGTGCCTGTAGTTGAGACAGAGACAGCTGTGTTTGTCATACCATGCCAGCAGAGTGGATGGGGGGGGGGGCAGATGCCACTTTGTCTCTGTCGTCATGCTGCTGACTGTTGTGGTCTCTTTTAAACATGTTCAATTCCTCACAGATGTGGTGTTCACTTTTAAGGCATATTCCCTATCATGGCCATTAAACCCATGTAATGGTGCCAAGATGTTCCCGAAGACGGGAGGCGTATAAAATAAAATATATTTAAAAAAAAAAAAAAAGAATGTAAAAAGCCCGCTGTGCTCCGGAGGAAGAACATTCTGAAAAAGAAATATGTATTTTGCACTTTTGCAATAGCAAAAAAAAACCACACGCTGCGCGCGGAGCGACATAAAGCTGTTAAAGTTTTTGAAACGGCTTCCTCGAGAGAAACCTCAGCTGGCGTAACAAACGGGCCTGCGGGAAGAGGAGACGATGGCAAGCAAAGTCGAAATGAAGACGTGATCTTTTTAATCGGACATATGTGACACACAGACTGAAAGAGGACTGTAATTGGAGTCTCTTTTTTTTCTGGGTTTTTAACAAGCTTCTCGTTTGCACCGTAATGGAGAACGTCTGGATGCGTTCGCAGGGTTCCTCTCTTTTCATTGCATTCCTGCTGTGACAAGCTTTGCGCGGCCTTTATAGCAAACAGACCATATATTTTTCAAACGGGCAAGACTATAAAAAGGCAACGGCTCCTAATCCGCGCTTTAATGAGAGAAAGCGGAAGTAATGACATGCAGGGGATAATCTTTCTCCCCTCTGCTCTGGCGACTGACACCAATAACCCGTGGCCGGCGCCGTGCCCCGGTTGTGACACGGTTGTGTAAGAGCGGATGAAAACTCCTCCTGGGATTTTCTCCCACAGGCAATCATTAAGAATGATGACACTTTTAACAATAGCTGGATCAGAGCGCTCAACTTTGTCATCATGAGTGAATCCTATTACGCGGGCCAGCATAATGGCCGCCTGTGAAGACAGAAAGAGAATGAGTATCACAAGGCATCTTGAAAACAAAGCTTATTTCAGGCGTCTCGCCATCCGAGCCGCCCTTTGTGTCAGCGTACGAGCCTCAATTGTTTTCCCCTCAGCGAGTAAATGCTCGGCTTAATGTGGTTCTGCAAGCCCGGGAGAAATGATACCTACGACTTTGCAGACGTTATGAGGCGCATTCATTTCTGCCGTTTCATAACACACAAGATTACATTTGCACCAAATGAGCATACAGACGGTCGTGACTTTCTGAAGCTTTATTTGGTCATTACACATGCAGCAAAATGGCTCTTTGTTATAAACATTTCTGGATTGCTATCAGAGGAGTGTCTGGAGTGAAGATGCTACTTTGGCGTCGAACAATGGGAGGCTGTTTCAGATAACTCCGGGCCCGGCATTATACCCCATTGCAAATACCTAGAGAGCTAGCAATTTGAGCAATAAACACTTTGAGGAATGGCAGCTTGCCACCCCTCCCCAACTCACACACACACGCACTCTCTCTCTCTCTCTGTGTCTGTCTCTCTGTGTTTGTCTCACTCTGTAGCATCAAAAGGCCACAGAGAATTGCGTCTGTCATGTAGCCACTTGGGCTACATGTCACATTTGAGGAAAAGATGTTTGTCATACATGCAGGTTATAATTTCAGTTTAAACATGCACGTGAAGCTTGACTTGAGATATATAAAAGTATTGGCATACACCTCTGGATTGCTCTCAAAGCTTCTGCTATCTTAGCGCGACCCGAACAAAAGGCAGAAAAGGAAACCAAGAGGAAACGTCTTTCTTTCTTTTCACTCGGCTCGCCCTTTAACTGGTCAGAGCAAACTGCTGAATGAAACAATGTAGCTGGTGTTTCGGAATCATCTGTATCTTATCATTGGAAGAGAGAAGAGAGAGAGAGAGAGAGAAAGAGAGAGAGAGGGAGAGAGAGAGGGAGAAAAAAAATCCCCTAAACAGAAAAACGTGGAGAGCCAGACTTTTCCTTCAAAGAGCCTCCAGAGCGGCTGTTGTCTTTAAGGAGGGAGGGAGATTGCTTTCAGCGGCCTCAGCCCCGCGACTGGTTCTCATCATTTTGACAATAAAACTGAAGGAGTTGAAACAAAGCAACGTTTCATGAAAAAAAAAAAAAAAAAAGGGAAAAGACGAGGGGGCTAAGAGATTTCCGCTGGTCTGCGCTGAATTGCCCCTCCACCTCCGCCCTACCCCTTTCCAATCCAACAGCCAAAGGAGGAGCAGAGTGGTGATTTTAGCCGAGCTTTTTGGAGGCTTAATTCCTCTCCGGCACCCCGCGGCGGGGAGGATGAAGGGGGGACCAAAGAGCTTGAGATGGTTCAAAGATGAATGAGTGATTGTGCTTTCAATTCCCAGAGGTTTGTTTTTGTAGTGTCAGGATTTTATTGCAGCATTTTGTTGCTTCTTTTTTTTTTTTTTTTTGTTCTTTTCACAAAGCTTAGTACGAAGACAAGATCTGACACGGTAATGAATGTGCTATGTCGAACAGGCAGCAGATCACTCCGTTGATTAGGATACAATACCTAGCTGACTTCAGGCACTTGCTGTTGGCGTTAATATCAGAGATGTCAATCGGTGAGCTCGCTTCACAACGCTCATCTCCGTTTAACTCCAGCGAACAAATCTGAGATATGAAATGATAGCACTGGTCGTGTGATGAGGAAAGATGGGCAGTGCATGCTTCAATCGACAAGGCAGAAAGATTATTAACTCTATGGTATGTATATATTTACAGACACATCTGTACAATTTTTACATTTCGCTACCGATAAATGCATTAGAAAAAGAGTCATTAGAAAATACGCCACAGGTGATCTGTCCGTTCACATGTCACCGCCGGAGGAGACCTGCGATAACCTGGGGCCGGAGTCGATCTCGAAGCGGTAGTGGTAGCCCTCCCAAACCTCCCTGCAGGCGTCACGCATGTCGTAGATCCGCTTCTTGATGCCCTTGCGGTTGAGATAAAGTACGAAAAGGAAGATGAGGCCTACGAAGCCCAGGACTATACCCAAGAAGACGTAAGAGGTCTGCAAAGCAAGGTCAGCCCCCGCGTTCCTCTGGTGACACCCCAGAGTCAACGTGCCAACAGCAAGCATGGATACGTTCCTCATGCTGGCCGGGAAGGCGCACATGAGGCCCTCGGCGTCTCTAATACGTCCCTGCGATCTGTTGAGCCACAGAGCAAAAGGCTCGATCCCGCACTTGCATGTGAAAGGGTTCTCCCCCAGCAGAAGAGCAGTGCCGGGCAGGGTGTCCAGCTCCCGCAGGCCTTCCTCGGGCACCGTCTTGAGGGCGTTGAGGGTCAGGTCGAGCTCCTGCAGCTTCTCCAGACCCGAGAAAGGTGGAGTTGTGGATTGCCACCAGGGAGTTGTTGGAAAGTTGGAGCCGCTGCAGGCTG